>JACEFZ010022867.1:0-325000 GCA_014155875.1 Cepaea nemoralis
AAACCCCAGGAAAACCCCATAAAAGGGCCGAAATAGCATGGCTTTGTCGGGAACTGTCAGTTTGGGCAAGAAATACAACGGAGGGGCAGATTTATAGGTGGGAATGTGCTTGAGTGGGAATTAATTTAAGAGCAAAAATCAAACAAGGAGATAAATCGGACCATGAACTTCAGAGAAAGAATTTGGGTTAATGATATGATGGTAGATGCAAATTAAGCAGGGTACGCGAGGTACTGTTTGGGTACCTTCACAGGGGAGAAGCAGGGTCACGTGATTGAGAAAGGCGCCAATTCAAGAGGTGATAATAAGTTGGATCCGTCAGTTTGACAGTGTGGAACGAGAAAGGGGTAGGGGAGAACAGATCCGGGGCTGGGGGCGCCCAGCCCAGAGGAAGTGTGATTTGGGAAATTCAGCAATGGTAGTATTACCCGGCTGTTTAGTGTCTAAGAAGATGGGGGGGGCAGTATTAAAGGCGGAAGAGATGCACATACATAGTTTCGTCGGACTGCCGAAGAAAGTAGGAGGGGTCAAGGTCGTGAACCATTTATTAAAAGAAAAAATCTGATGGATGGAACGAAAATTTCCCGAGGATCACAAAAGGGGGTTGCAAGCCTTGAGAAGGGACTTTTGGGCCCAAAAGGCACTCAGTATTGCAGTAGATGGCTAAACGTCACACAGGACGCCATAACCAGGACACTGCGGTTGGAACCCACAGGAGACTGTCAAAAACAACTGGAAAACCCCTTGTGGGATCCACGGCAAACGAGGTTGAAAAGGGCAATCGCATTTCAAAATGGGACCAGATGATCAATGGACGACAGAAGAAGAAGTAAGTTGACATAAGACTTAGTTTTAAATTTTAATTATAATCAAGTATCTTAGTTTTGAAGCTATAGCAAAATACTGTAGGTAAGTTTACCGAAAAATTATGAGCACGACAAAGGATTAGGATTGGATGCGACGCGCAAATTACGTATATATAAATGGGTGGTCTATAGTGTTGGGAGTCATATTAATCGGAGAGATAAGCAGAGTGGGATAAACTGTATATGTTATGTAACTGACCATTTCCTACAAGATTAATGAGAACTAGGCTAGGCAAGTGCATGTAAATACGAAAGATGGCAGATTGCAAAAATTAGGCAACGCCAAAAAGCAACGACAGAAGAAATGCAGGCAATCGCGATCGCTAGGTCAACCAGACAATAGGGGCAGGTGAGATCGTGGCCAGAGCGGGCGGGACAGGAAAGAATGCGTGTCTTTTGTTAGCTGGACATAGGTAAAAGGAGGTCGCGTTTCTGCGGTTGTGTAGCTAAGGTGTAGTTAGGCTGGCCCGGCATGGTACAGGCAGCGAGTTCGATCTTCGGGTGAAGGGTTTAAAATATTAATTTTGGCTGTGGCGGGCGTCGGGAAATAGGCAAAATAATATTATTAAAACATTGTTTACAATAAGGTTCTTAATTTATGTTTTGGTAAGATATACTAATATAGTATGATAAGAAGCGATAGGTGTTGAGGAATCTGTAGGTAGTGAAAGACTAATGTTTATTCTCACATAATAATCACGGGATTTTTTTATAAGTTTCAGACATTGTTGGGTAAACGTTTTTCCCGCTGAAAAGTTGGAGGGAGCGAAATAATCCCCGGGTATATGGATGATGGGTCAATCTGTGGATCATGGGTTTTGGGCTGAATACAGTAACATGATAGCATCGGAAGATAGTTATGAAACAAAGGCGGTGTAATTCCCAGATTTAGTCCTTTTCTTCATGGGTTAGGAGGTGATAGTGGTAATAATTCCCCAACATCTTTTATATTTATTACATTATCTACCCCCCCCCCCTGTGGCGTCATGCAGTATTGTTTGTTTTTTGGGGCGATTATACGTAGAGTGTCTTTAATGCATGTATGGTTACTTTATGTGATTATCTGTAGATTTTCACTCTGTTACTGTCAGAAGAAAATAAATATGTTTAGTTGCCTTTTATTTCGACTTGTCAGTCTGAAGTAATATTTAGAGTACTTAAAATTATGAGGCTGACCTCTCTTCTATAACCTGATAACTATCCACGAGACATTGATGGTGCAATAGTAATTAAATATTTTCCCGCGGAGACACGAACCTCTATCTGTCGTATCCTTACTCTCACCCCTTTTCTCCTTCTCTCTCTCTCTCCCTTGTTTCCCTCTTTCTTTCAAAGGTAGGTGTAGTAGGCGAGTTCGACTGGGGAAAACGAACTTTTGGGGTTCACAAAATTTATATCATTTCCTCAATTTCCCCTCTTCTTTTCTCCTCTCTCCTTTCCTCCCCCCCTTCTTCCTCTTTTTTTTCCTTTTGATCCACTAATAATCTACTTTATAGTATGGTGCAGAAACACACGCTTTCTGCCACAAAGAACCACACTGAATAAATATGATGGACACAGAGCAAGGGGAAGACCACGTCAAAGATTGAGTGATGGTATCAAGAGTAACTTTGGAGAAATAAATACCAACTTACAAAGAGCATTAGAAAAAGGTCATACACGATCTTTACATACCCTTCCCCCCTCCCCAAAACACTCCACTAGAGTAGATGGAGGAAGAGAAGAGGAAGAGGAAGAAGCAGCAGAAACAAAGACAATGGATACATGATGTTAGGAGCCTGCTATAAGTCTGTCTTGTGTTCAGACTATCACGCTTTATAGGTCTGTACACGTATTACACATACATATCAATTGGGGAACCCTTTGAGGCCATCAAGACAGTTAGTAAATAAAGGCACGCGTATTGCCGGAGTACATGTGTTCTTGCAGCTAGGCTCTGTCGTCACTCGGAGGTGACAGGTTCGAGTCCCGGTCGGTAACTATAGCTTTCACTTTGTATGTTGTCTAGTGCGTCATCTAGTCTCTAATTCTCACCCCTACTTCTATTAGCGCCAACAATACGTGTATATTTATGTATAGATCTGAATGCTCGGAGGAATAGGCAACCGGTCTTTCTCTCACTTCAGGGGAACAACGAAGGCAGTCGGTCTTTACCTCACTTTAGGGGGACAACAAAGGCACGCAGCAATTCTAAAGTAAAAAGTAGTGAGCATCTGTTGGATATGTTTGTCCAGGACATGCTGGTGTGGTGGGAAAGGAGCAGGCGGATGGATTGGTTGTGTCTGCAGGGCTCTGTGTGGATATTGGTGTATAATCAGGCAGACGTGGTCGAGGCCGTGTGAGATCTTGTGTATAGTGCAGAAGAACAGATAGATCATCACGGCATGGAGAGAATGGTGCTGCAGGGAGTGACTAGAAGATCTGGCCGATACTCAGCACTCCGAGGAAAGGCCAGACGGTAACATAATCAGACTGTTACCATTTAGTATTGGGACTCTTCGCTGGCTGTTGAATATGAGGACAGAACACGTATGGGTATGACTCGAGTAGTGTGGTGTGATGAGTCAGTGGTGAGAAACACACGTAGTGGCTGGGATTTCAATACGAAGGCTAATGAGCGATGCTTGAAAAAAGAGTCTGGCATATGCGACTACGACCTCCAGCATGAGAATGGAGGTGGAAGTAGTAACATCAGCCTTCCGATGGTTGGAGGAAACCGCTGCAACACACGTTGTATTCATTACTGACTCACGGCGTAGCTTAGTAAGGTGGAAAAAGGAATGCGTCCAGTAGAATAGCTTGCATCGCTTCAGAGGTTACAGATTGTGATAATTGTATGGATTTTCTGCCCTGGTCGTGCGTGGAAATGACAGGCTGATAGTCTGGCAGAGAATGCACCTCTCGGTGGTAGATTAACCTATGGACAAGGAAGAGGTGGTCGGGCGCCTGTGGGACCAGGTAGAGATGGCGGAAGAACAGACTGAGAACCCGTATATGGAGAGAATGATATGGTGGGTGATCGAGAGGGGTTCTGGACTATTCTCAAAACTGAGAGGGAAGACCAGGAGAACTTTCAATCAAATGGCAGTTGGAACGATTAGCGGTATGACTCTTCTCTGGCTGTTGAACGAGGGGCGGAGCACGTGAGAGAATGTCCTGAGTGCAGTAATGTCGGTTCTTAGCTCAACTCAACTCAACGGTGATGTTAGTTCTTGACTCAACCCAACAAGAGAAAGATAGCGTTGCAGATTGGTGGATAACAGTCTACGGGGGTTTGTCCAAATAGAGCGGCTGTTTCATGGTGGTATGCGGGCCGGAGTCCAGGAAAATGGCGAATTGTCTGAGTCCTTTCCTGTCACTAATGGAGTCAAGCAGGGCTTTGTCCTGGCACCAACGCTGTCCGCCTCATGTTTTCAGCTATGCTGGTCAGTGCCTTCGAGAACAATGACACTGGAATAGACATCAACTTCCGCGTGGATGGAAGGTTGTTTAGTCTCGGAGGTCTGAAGGCCGAAACCGGAACTACCAGCAACACTGTCAGAGAGTTCTGTTTGCGGTCGATTGCGCTCTGTGTGCCGACTCAGACGCAGACATGCAACACAACGTTTCAGCTCTCTCATATGCCTGTGCCAACTTTGGGCTCAGTATCAGCTTGGAGAGGACTGTGGTTGAGTGCTAGCCATCTGCAGGGATTGATCGCACCGAGCTGAATGTCGGAGTGAATGGTCATATGTTGGATGTTGTGGACAAGTTCACCTGTCTTGGCGGCACTCTGTCGCAGGCTGTCACATTGATGGCGGGGTGAATGCGGGAATCTCCAGGGCCGGCGCAGGCCTTTGACGGACTGTGCAGGGATGTGTGGGACGGAATGGAATGGGTCTGCAAACAGAGCTGGAGGTCTATAAGGCAGTCGTATTATCCACATTGCGCATGCTTGTGAAACCTGGACTGTTTGCCAGCGACACGCCAGGAAATTGAACCACTTCCACACGGTCTGCCTTGGGAAGCTGTTGAAGATTGAAAGGCGGGACAGGGTCCCACACACTGGGTTTTTGGAGGGGGCGTCCATGCCCAGTATTCATTATCTACTGATGAAGAATCGGGGTTCTGTTGCGGTACTCACGGTGGACTACGGCCAAGCGATTGTACACAAAGGCTTATATGGAATGAGGGTACACGTTTTCGTCTGTGCCGTGTCTTGTTTGTGTTTGTCTGTGTTGTGTCTGGTGTTGTGTCTTGTGTTTGTCTGTGTTGTGTGTGTTTGTCTGTGCTGTCTTGTGTTCCTCTGTGCCGTTTCTTGTGTTCGTCTGTGCTGTCTTGTTTATGTTCGTATGTGCTGTGTCTTGTTTGTGTTCCTCTGTGCTGTGTCTTGTTTGTGTTCCTCTGTGCTGTGTCTTGTTTGTGTTCCTCTGTGCTGTGTCTTGTGTTTGTCTGTGCTGTGTCTTGTGTTTGTCTGTGCTGTGTCTTGTTTGTCTGTGCTGTGTCTTGTGATTGTCTGTGCTGTGTCTTGTGTTTGTCTGTGCTGTGTCTTGTTTGTCTGTGCTGTGTCTTGTGTTTGTCTGTGCTGTGTCTTGTGTTTATCTGTGCTATATCTTGTGTTTGTCTGTGCTGTGTCATGTTTTATCTGTTTGTGGCGTCCCCGGTCTGTGGTGCCCCACCTTATCGCGGTGGACAGGCTTGTGGGCTCAGATTCCGTTGGGTTGTTCATGGAATCGGGGCCGGACTAAGTGGCACTTAAAATTGAATTTTAAAACTGAACGATTTGACCTTGAAGTAAGAGTTTAGAATGAACAGCACTCATTTGCAGCAACCTACGCTGGGCATTGGGTTTAGTCTGGTGTGAGCAAAACACCGCAAACTTGTTGAGGAAACATTGCCAGCGAAGTCTTAATATTTCGGTTTTTCATGCCAGTAGACCAGTGGTTCTCAACCTTTCTTGGCCCATGCCCCCCTTCACCATATTTTCAGAACGTAATTCCACCCTCCCCCCTCCTATCAAAAATTTGGCCCGTGCCCCCCTTCACCGTATTTTCAGAACGTCATCCCCCCCCCCCCTCTTTCATATTTCCTATCTAAAAATCCCCCACCCCTACACAGTATACGTAAAAATGGAAGGTAAATTTAATAGCACATACTAAAACAAGTCTAGACATCCACATAAAACATGATTTGTGGGTCTACTTACTTTATAAAATGAATTTTAGAAGGATGAGACGTACATAACTGTAAAGTATGAAGGGAAAAACAATATCAAGTAATCGGTTCTTGTATTAACGCGATCTTGAAATGGTCTTCATTCCCCCCCCCCCCCCCCTGGAAACCCTAAAATTCCCCCCTGGGGGGAATTCCCCTACGGTTGAGAACCACTGCAGCAGACTGAACCCAATGTCCCAAGCAGGTTTGCTGTAAATTAGTGTTCATTCTGGAATTCTAACAGATCCTTCATTTTCAGTGTTAAGTTTTTAATAAAAATAAAATAAATTTTACCCGGGAAGGTTAATACAGTCAACAAACGCCCGCAGAAATTGGATGTGTCGGCCTAAAGGTGCAAGTATCGCAGCTCTGCTGTAAACAGGCACAACGCAATCACATCCGAAAAAAGACTCCGGATGAACGCAGAAGAAGAAAAGAAGAAGAAGAAGAAGAAAAAGAAGAAGAAGAAGAAGAAGAAGAAGAAGAAGAAGAAGAAGAAGAAGAAGAAGAAGAAGAAGAAGAAGAAGAAACGCAGGTCCACATAGCCAAATGGGTATGAACGCATGTTCTCAAACATCCGGTGTGCTGATGCCGAGGTTAGCAGTTCAACCCCTACACCGGACAGCTAGACTAAAATGTTGACCTGTCGTCCTTGACTTGGGAACGTTAATTACAAGTACCTCTGAAGTTGGAGTGGGTTGCCTGATGGCGAGGGTCACTGTTAATAGGGAAAGCTAATCCACATGCAAAATTCAGTCCATCACTACTATAGTGTGTATGGACTACCCCTGATTTCAAAGCGAGCAAGCGCAAAAAAAAAAAAGAAAAAAAAAGAAGAAGTATAAGAAGAAGAAGAAAATTTTACCAAGCTTAAATTTATAGGAAAACAGTGGATTCTGGACTCATAAATATAGAATGATGACATAGCAACATTACAGGCATATGCCTCAACAACAGATGACAGTGATAAATGACTAGAAGAATGTTATGAGAACCAACAACAGATGACAGTGATAAATGACTAGAAGAATGTTACGACAACCAACAACAGATGACAGTGATAAATGACTAGAAGAATGTTACAACAACCAACAACAGATGACAGTGATAAATGACTAGAAGAATGTTACAACAACCAACAACAGATGACAGTGATAAATGACTAGAAGAATGTTACAACAACCAACAACAGATGACAGTGATAAATGACTAGAAGAATGTTACAACAACCAACAACAGATGACAGTGATAAATGACTAGAAGAATGTTACAACAACCAACAACAGATGACAGTGATAAATGACTAGAAGAATGTTATGACAACCAACAACAGATGACAGTGATATATGACTAGAAGAATGTTACGACAACCAACAACAGATGACAGTGATAAATGACTAGAAGAATGTTATGACAACCAACAACAGATGACAGTGATATATGACTAGAAGAATGTTACGACAACCAACAACAGATGACAGTGATAAATGACTAGAAGAATGTTACAACCAACAACAGATGACAGTGATAAATGACTAGAAGAATGTTACGACAACCAACAACAGATGACAGTGATAAATGACTAGAAGAATGTTATGACAACCAACAACAGATGACAGTGATATATGACTAGAAGAATGTTACGACAACCAACAACAGATGACAGTGATAAATGACTAGAAGAATGTTACAACCAACAACAGATGACAGTGATAAATGACTAGAAGAATGTTACGACAACCAACAACTGATGACAGTGATAAATGACTAGAAGAATGTTACGACAACCAACACCAGATGACAGTGATAAATGACTAGAAGAATGTTACGACAACCAACAACAGATGACAGTGATAAATGACTAGAAGAATGTTATGACAACCAACAACAGACACCGAAGTAGTAAATTCATCAGAGATCTGAATAATGATGGGAGACATGAACGTTAAAGTAAGAAAAATGAAATAAAAGCAAATTGTAGGGCAACATGGAGCAGACATGACAGAGGAGACGAGCAGTTATAGTTTAGAGAAGAGAACCATTTCATGATCTTCTCATGCTTTCCCAATATGAACGTAGGAAGTTGTATATGTGGAGACACCCTGAGACAGACAGACAACCCAGGAAGTTGTATATGTGGACACACCCTGGAGACAGACAACCCAGGAAGTTGTATATGTGGACACACCCTGGAGACAGACAACCCAGGAAGTTGTATATGTGGACAAAGTAAGACATGTCAACATGATGGAGATGCTTGCAGAACTGCAAATTGATGGGAAAGTTCTTAGACTCATAAAAAACATATATTGGAAACAACAGGCTGCCATAAAGATTGATAATGAAATAGGTCAATAGCAGCCTATTAAGAGAGGTGTGAGACAGTATAACGTATAACGTTATATATATAACAAGTATAACATGTTGGTATGGGAGCTGGTCATTCAAAAAGCAATGGCAAACTACTGAATGTGAAATTTGATTAGTACATTAACAGCAGCTGAAAAATGCTGGTGTTGACTGCAACGACCTGCAAGGGATATGCAACACACACACACACACATACACACGCACGCACGCCCACCCGCACGCACACACGCATACACACACACACACTCTCTCTCTCTCTCTCTTAATCAAACAATTACCACAACATGTGGTCAAACAATTACTCCAATATTTGGTCAAGCAAGTGCCAACATTTGGTCAAACAAGTGCCAATATTTGGTCAAATAAGTACTCTATTTGGTCAAACAAGTACCCCAACACATAATCAAACAATTACCACAACATGTGGTCAAACAATTACTCCAATATTTGTTCAAACAAGTGCCAACATTTGGTCAAACAAATAACAACATCTGGTCAACTAATTACAAACATTTGGTCAAACAAGTATCTCAACATTTGGTCACAGAAGTGCAAACATTTAATCAAACAAGTACCAATATTTGGTCAAACGAGTACCCCAACATTTGGTCAAACAAGTGCCAACATTTGGTTAAACAAGTACCAACATTTAGTCAAACAAGTATCAACATTTGGTCAAACAAACATGAAAGTAGATAATATTATGATATACATTTATTTCATAACTTAGTTTAGTCTGGAGTACATGTTACAATGCTAGTGATACATGTGACATTACCAATGATACATGTGACATTGCCTGTGAATCATGTCACAGTGCCAGTGATACATGTGACATTACCAATGATACATGTGACATTGTCAGTGATACATGTGACATTGTCAATGATACATGTGACATTGCCAATAATACATGTGACATTGCTAGTGATACATGTGACATTGCCAGTGAATCATGTCACAGTGCCAGTGATAAAGTGACACAAAGTTTACATCAGACACAGAGGATCATCTGAAGCAAAACTGTCTCAAACAACAAGCTCTATGAAAATTACAAGTCAAAGGATGAAATTCACAGAAAAAGAAAACAGCGTGCAATTGCTAGACAAGAATCATTTGTAACCAATGGAATGTTACAATGTGTTTGCAAGATTACACAATACATCAATCGTATTACAAATGGCCCACGTGTGTTTTGTGGGCAAACTGGCCATCCCATTACATATAACATGTGAAAACAACCAGCAGCAAACAGTCTTTCAGCATCATCTTCCAGGAATGCAGATAATAGAGCTGATGATGGCAGATGTGACCAGGAGTCTAACGACTGATGATGATGATGTTAAAATGTGTCATCCTAGAGATGTAGTTGTTTAACAGAGCTCTGAACAATCAGTACAAGTATTTTAGTAATAACACTGCAAGTATTTCAGCACAAACAGTACAAATATTTAAGCACACGCAGTACAAGTATTTCAGCTCAGACACTGCAAGTATTTCAGCACAAACACTGCAAGTATTTCAGCACAAACACTGCAAGTATTTCAGCACAAACTACAAATATTTTAGTATAAACAATACAAATATTTCAACACAAACACTGCAAGTATTTCAGCACACACAGTACAAGTATTTCAGCACACACAATACAAGTATTTCAGCACACACAATACAAGTATTTCAGCACACACAGTACAAGTATTTCAGCACACACAGTACAAGTATTTCAGCACACACAATACAAGTATTTCAGCACACACAATACAAGTATTTAAGCACACACAATACAAGTATTTCAGCACACACAATACAAGTATTTCAGCACACACAGTACAAGTATTTCAGCACACACATTGCAAGTATTTCAGTATAAACAAGACAAACATCAGTGTATAATAAAGCATAATTTTACAGTAGAGATGTGCTGCACAATTAAACTAAGTAGATTGCCTAAACATGAGAAAACAGAGTTCTTGAACACAGCTGGGAACACATACAATGATACACCTTCATGGTTTACGTGAGCCCTAATCAACTGTTCAATCAAGAGCCATTTTTTGGTGAAAGCCCAAGTAATTTCTTGTAATTTGTGAAAACCACTCAATCAATCAGTATCTTTAGTTGAACAATTCAAGTGTTTTCTTAGTTTATGTGAGCCACAATTCATCAATCATTCAGTCAGTCAGTATCTTTAGTTGAACAATTCAAATGTTTTCTTAGTTTATGTGAGTCACAATTCATCAATAAATCAGTCAGTCAGTCAGTCAATCATGTGTCATATTTCCCAAGCACTTTCTGTTTATGAGAGTCACACTCAATCAAGTGCCATCTCCACATGCATTCTACTGCAACATGATGACCTTGGCCATGTTATGGAGTCCTTGTTGCAGTAGATTTGGGGATTGGTGGGCCAGTACAGCTTTCTGGAGCTGAGCTCAGTAAAGCACCGACATCACAGCTTGGGGATTGGAGGGCCAGTACAACTTTCTGGAGCTGAGCTCAGTCAAGCACCGACATCACAGCTTGAGGACTAGTGGGGTGGTACAGCTTTCTGGAGCTGAGCTCAGTCAAGCACCAACATCACAGCTTGGGGATTGGAGGGCCAGTACAACTTTCTGGAGCTGAGCTCAGTCAAGCACCGACATCACAGCTTGGGGATTGGAGGGCCAGTACAACTTTCTGGAGCTGAGCTCAGTCAAGCACCGACATCACAGCTTGGGGATTGGTGGCCAAGCAGAACATGTTGAGCAATTTGTAAACAAACAAACAAAAGTTTTTTTTTGTAAACCCCCACTGGTACAGCGACCAGACAGAACATGTTGAGCAGTTTGTGTCACCCCCACTGGTACAGTGACCAGACAGAACATGTTGAGCAGTTTGTGTCACCCCCACTGGTACAGCGACCAGACAGAACATGTTGAGCAGTTTGTGTCACCCCCACTGGTACAGCAACCAGACAGAACATGTTGAGCAGTTTGTGTCACCCCCACTGGTACAGCGACCAGACAGAACATGTTGAGCAGTTTGTGTAACCCCCACTGGTACAGCGACCAGACAGAACATATTGAGCAGTTTGTGTCACCCCCACTGGTACAGCGACCAAAACATGTTGAACAGTTTGTGTAACCCCAAGCAGATGAAGCATGTGCGGGGATTACTCAATCTGTTATAACGACAAAGCTAAAGAATGATGACTTGCCCTGGCTGGTCAAGAGTGTTAGTGGTCACTGGCTGGATTCTGTAACTGTCTGACAGCCTGGTCAGTTCTCTTTCTTTCAGAGTATGAGACTGTTATCTTCTTGTTCACATTACCTCCCTATCTCTCAAAGTGTGAGACTGTTATCATTTTGTTCAAATTATCTCCCTTTCTCTCAAAGTGTGAGACTGTTATCTTCTTGTTCACATTACCTCCCTTTCTCTCAAAGTGTGAGACTGTTATCATTTTGTTCAAATTATCTCCCTTTCTCTCAAAGTGTGAGACTGTTATTTTCTTGTTCACATTATCTCCCTTTCTCTCAAAGTATGAGTCTGTTATCTTTTTGTTCAAATTATCTCCCTTTCTCTCAAAGTATGAGACTGTTATCTTCTTTTCACATTATCTCCCTTTCTCTCAAAGTGTGAGACTTATTTTCTTGTTCACATTATCTCCCTTTCTCTCTGTGTATGAAATTTTGTTAAGTTCTTGTTCACATTCTCCTCCCTTCTATGCAAGCTACACGCGAGATAACCTTTAGTACTATAACAATACAGCACAACAAAGCACAATTTTGGTAGCCTGAGATATCAAAGAAGGCAAATGCTTGGCTACAGTAAATAAGGCAGCAAACACATTAGAGGCTTCAACATAACGAGGCCATAAATGAAGTATATCAAATGAGCACACAACTGACATGAAGGCAGGCAACAACATAAGCACACACTTCACTACCTGAACAGAAAAACCACTGCAGGAAATCCTCCTCCAGAAATGTCAAGCATTCTTTGTCCACATGATCAAAGAATATTTCGAGCCAAAATAGGCCTTATCAGCCATCTTAGAACTCACGGCTCCATACTTTCAACCCCACTGGATGAAATTAACAGTCACCATCATTCTTGATGGACAAACAACAACCTGATGGCACACACCACAAACTGTTGATACAAACACAAGGGAATGATGATGATAATAAAAGCACTAGTGTATTACTTTAACATGGGACACATATCCTTTAATAACTTGTAAATAAGCAAACAAGTTGTCACATGTTTAGGTATACTCTGACTGCACTGCATTCACACATGAAGAACAGCCAATCACACATGATACGTTAATTGGAACACACTGAAGAACAGACAATCACACATGATATATTGACAGGTACAGTGAAGAACAGACAATCACAGATGATATGTTGACTGGTAAACTGAAGAACAGACAATCACACATGACATGTTGACAGGTACACTGAAGAACAGACAATCATACGTGATATGTTAATTTGAACACACTGAAGAACAGACAATCACAGATGATATGTTGACAGGTACACTGAAGAACGGACAATCACAGATGATATGTTGACAGGTACACTGAAGAACAGACAATCACACATGACATATTGACTGGTACACTGAAGAACAATCACACATGATATACTGAAAACAAATTAAGGTACAAACTTGTCTTTGACACGGTTCATGAAATAAATAACTAAGATGCAAACTTGACACGATTCATGAAATATATCACTAAGGTACGAACTTGACACGGTTCATGAAACAAATCACTAAGGTATAAACTGGTCTCTTGACACAGTTCATGAAACAAATCACTAAGATATAAACATGACACGGTTCATGAAACAAAACACTAAGATATAAACGTGACATGGTTCATGAAACAAATCACTAAGATATAAACATGACACGGTTCATGAAACAAAACACTAAGATATAAACATGACACGGTTCATGAAACAAATCACTAAGGCATAAACTGGTCCCTTGACACAGTTCATGAAACAAATCACTAAGATATAAACATGACACGGTTCATGAAACAAATCACTAAGGCATAAACTGGTCCCTTGACACAGTTCATGAAACAAATCACTAAGATATAAACGTGACACGGTTCATGAAACAAAACACTAAAAGATATAAACGTGACACGGTTCTTGAAACAAAACACTAAGATACAAACGTGACACGGTTCATGAAACAAATCACTAAGGCATAAACTGGTCCCTTGACACAGTTCATGAAACAAATCACTAAGGTATAAACTGGTCCCTTGACACAGTTCATGAAACAAATCACTAAGGTATAAACTGGTCCCTTGACACGGTTTATGAAACAAATCACTAAGGTATAAACTGGTCCCTTGACACAGTTCATGAAACGAATCACTAAGGTATAAACTGGTCCCTTGACATGGTTCATGAAACAAATCACTAAGGTACAAACTAGTCCCTTGACACAGTTTATGAAACAAATCACTAAGGTATAAACTGGTCCCTTGACATGGTTTATGAAACAAATCACTAAGGTACAAACTTGACACGGTTCATGAAATAAATCACTAAGGTACAAACTTGACACGGTTCATGAAACAAATCACTAAGGCATAAACTGGTCCCTTGACAAGATTCATGAAACAAATCACTAAGGTATAAACTAGTCCCTTGACACGGTTCATGAAACAAATCACTAAGATACAAACGTGACACGGTTCATGAAACAAATCACTAAGATACAAACGTGACACGGTTCATGAAACAAATCACTAAGGCATAAACTGGTTCCTTGACACGGTTTATGAAACAAATCACTAAGGTACAAATCTGACACGGTTTATGAAACAAATCACTAAGGTACAAATCTGACACGGTTCATGAAATAAATCACTAAGGTACAAACATGACACGGTTCATGAAATACATCACTAAGGTACAAATTAGTCCCTTGACATGGTTTATGAAACAAATCACTAAGGTACAAACTAGTCCCTTGACATGGTTTATGAAACAAATCACTAAGGTATAAACTAGTCCCTTGACACGGTTTATGAAACAAATCACTAAGGTACAAACTAGTCCCTTGACATGGTTTATGAAACAAATTACTAAGGTACAAACTAGTCCCTTGACACAGTTTATGAAACAAATCACTAAGGTACAAACTAGTCCCTTGACATGGTTCATGAAACAAATCACTAAGATACAAACTTGGCATGGTTCATGAAACAAATCACTAAGATACAAACTTGGCATGGTTCATGAAACAAATCACTAAGATACAAACTGGTCCCTTGACAAGATTCATGAAACAAATCACTAAGGTACAAACTGGTCCCTTGACATGTTTAATGAAACAAATGACTAAGGTTCAAACTGGTCCCTTGACATGGTTCATGAAAGAAATGACTAAGCTACAAACTGGTCCCTTGACAAGATTAATGAAACAAATCACTAAGGTACAAACTGGTCCTTTGACAAGATTCATGAAACAAATTACTAAGGTACAAACTGGTCCCTTGACATGGTTCATGAAACAACAGATTAGGAATGTGGAAACAATTCAACAGAAACATATACCCTGTTTAAACATCAGAGGATGGTCAGCTGATATTTGTAGACACAATCAACACATGAAATAGCCAGGGCTTCTGCCAGTCATGCAGATTTGAGACTGAATAAATGTGACCTAATACCTGTGTATTCTACTGCAGACTCACAATTATATATAAATAAAAGTAACGGAAACTGATAGAACTGTGTTGCCATGTACGAGGGGAAGTCAATAAGTAAGTTACAAATGGCTGTAGAAAAATAACTAAATATGATAACAACTTTTTGAAACCAGTTTATTTGTATACATAATTGTCCCTTTATTTTTCAACATAATTCCCACCAACATTGATGCACTTATCCTATCGTTTTATTAGTCCTCCCAAACCGACTGCATAGAACTGTGTGCTCTGTTTTCTAAACCATCTTTTCACTTCACATTCAACTTCGGCATCATTCACGAAATGTCTCCCACCAAGGTGGGTTTTCAGTGGACCAAAAAGGTGGAAATCACTAGGAGCTAAGTCGGGGCTGTAAGGTGGATGTTCCAGAACTTCCCACCTTAGTTGGTTAATTTTCTCCTGAGTTAATTGAGCCGTATGTGGTCTGGCATTGTCATGAAGAAGCAACACTCCTCTAGTCAGCAGTCCTTGATGTTTTCTTCAAATTGCATCATGAAGCATCGATAGAACTTCACAGTACGATTCAGAATTCACATTGTCACCTTTCTTCTTGAAATTGGTTAAAAGCACTCCTTGACAATCCCAGAACACTGTCAGCATAACCTTCCCTGCTGATGGCGTAACCTTGAATTTTTGGACACAAGGCGAAGAAGGATGTTTCCATTGCATTGAAGCACGCTTTGATTCGGGCTGGTAGTGATGCACCCATGATTCGTCCCCAGTAACAATCCTGTTCAACATGTCTTCTCCTTCATCTTCGTATCGACAGAGATGATGCAAGGACAGGCCAAATCAGTTCATTTTGTGTTCCTCCTTCAATTGTCTGGGTACCCACCTTGAGCACACTTTCTTAAATTTCAATCGATCATGCATTATGCTGTATGCTGAACCATGTGAGCACCCTATTGCAGATGCTACAGAGTCTATTGTTACTTGCCTGTCACCTATAATCATCTTCTCCACCCGCTGCATGGATGCTTCTGTTGCAATCTAAACAGGATGACCAGATCGGACTTCATCAACAATTTAGAGCGTCCTTGAGAAAATTGTTCTACCCGGCTATACGCCGCTTTACGGGACAAACATTTGTGAACATAAACGGGAAGCATTTCCTTATGAATGTCCTTTGCAAGCAGTCCTTTTGCCCACAAAAACGCACAACAGCATGTTGCTCTTTGGTTGTACACTCTGTAAGTACAGTCGCCATTTTGTTTATGCGCTGCGCATGAGACACCTAGCGCCACCTAATGGCACCTGTAGAAAACACAACTACATTTACCTGCCATCCCACAGAACCGTGTGACTTACTTATTAACTTGCCCTCGTAAAAGACACGATTCTATGGTATTTGCTAAGGCAGAATATTACATAGAAAAACAAGCGTAACATTAGTGGAAAGTGACAGTCTGTGTTGCCATACAACATGCTACTTCCTGTGATGAGCAAATGTGAGAATCTTGCAGCCAAAGGCCAGCCACTTCAGCTCCTCTCCTCATCGCTGTCCGTATACGTCTTGACTGTCACGGTGGCTGTCCGACTGTGCAATGTCCCGTTGTGAGAGCTGCAAAAGAAACAGAACATGAGTATAAGCACAGAAACAGTCACATCATAATCAGTTCAAAATTTAGACACCAGTAGTGGCACCAACATTCAGATATTCTACTGTCCACCTTTAAAATGGTGACACATTAAACATCAATCACAAACAAGATGTCAAGAACAAATTAGAAATCAAAAGAGTACTAAATGTTAAGAACAAGATGTCGAAAAAAAGATGACAAAAATAAAAACAACAGATGTCAGGAACAAGCTAGATGCCAAAAACAAAGAGGATATCAAGATCAACCAAACGTCAACAAGAAACTAGATGTAGGCAGCAAAGTAGACATCAAAACTACACTCAATGTCAACACACACACTCAAAGTAAACAATGAGAACAAAACGCATGCTGAGATCACAACACATGTCTAGACACACAAGTACACACCTGCATCTGGTCAAAATGTCTCCGTAGGCAGCCACATCTACTGGACCAGTGTACGGCTGCCAGGTCTGACCAGCGTCCACAGAATAGGCCAGGGGCTGACCGGGATAACAGCTTCTCAGCTCCAGCCGGCCATCACTGGACACTCTGGGAGTCAAAGGTCACAGAATGTCAGCACTTTCATCAAACATGGGTCAACTACACATGTCTGCATGGATCAGCTCTAGAACAATCAGTTCTGTGTTCACAACTACACATGTCTGCATGGATCAGCTCTAGAAGAGAACCCAGTTCTGTATTTACAACTACACATGTCTGCATGGATCAGCTCTAGAACAACTAGTTCTGTGTTCACAACTACACATGTCTGCATGGATCAGCTCTAGAACAACTAGTTCTGTGTTCACAACTACACATGTCTGCATGGATCAGCTCTAGAACAACTAGTTCTGTGTTCACAACTACACATGTCTGCATGGATCAGCTCTAGAACAACTAGTTCTGTGTTCACAACTACACATGTCTGCATGGATCAGCTCTAGAACAACCAGTTCTGTGTTCACAACTACACATGTCTACATGGATCAGCTCTAGAACAACTAGTTCTGTGTTCACAACTACACATGACTGCATGGATCAGCTCTAGAAGAGAACCCAGTTCTGTGTTCACAACTACACATGTCTGCATGGATCAGCTCTAGAAGAGAACCCAGTTCTGTTCACAACTACACATGTCTGCATGGATCAGCTCTAGAACAACTAGTTCTGTGTTCACAACTACACATGTCTGCATGAATCAGCTCTAGAAGAGAACCCAGTTCTGTTCACAACTACACATGTCTGCATGGATCAGCTCTAGAAGAGAACCCAGTTCTGTTCACAACTACACATGTCTGCATGGATCAGCTCTAGAAGAGAACCCAGTTCTGTATTCACAAATAGTGATCATAGTGGCAGAAGAATCAGCAGTGAGCAAGGGAAACATAGCATGAGATCACAATTATCTTATTTCTCAGCCGCTTATAGTCTGTACTGTCTTGTTACAACTGATAGTCTGTACAGTCTTGTTACAACTGATAGCATGTACTGTCTTGTTACAACTGATTGTACTGTCTTGTTACAACTGATAGTCTGTACTGTCTTGTGACAACTGATAGTCTGTACTGTCTTGTTACAACTGATAGTCTGTACAGTCTTGTTACAACTGATAGTCTGTACTGTCTTGTTACAACTGATAGTCTGTACTGTCTTGTTACAACTGATAGTCTGTACTGTCTTGTTACAACTGATAGCATGTACTGTCTTGTTACAACTGATAGTCTGTACTGTCTCGTTACAACTGATAGTCTGTACTGTCTTGTTACAACTGATAGTCTGTACAGTCTTGTTACAACTGATAGTCTGTACTGTCTTGTTACAACTGATAGTCTGTACTGTCTTGTTACAACTGATAGTCTGTACTGTCTTGTTACAACTGATAGGCTGTACTGTCTTGTTACAACTGATAGTCTGTACTGTCTTGTTACAACTGATAGCATGTACTGTCTTGTTACAACTGATAGTCTGTACTGTCTTGTTACAACTGATAGTCTGTACTGTCTTGTTACAACTGATAGCATGTACTGTCTTGTTACAACTGATAGCATGTACTGTCTTGTTACAACTGATAGTCTGTACTGTCTTGTTACAACTGATAGTCTGTACAGTCTTGTTCCAACTGATAGTCTGTACTGTCTTGTTACAACTGATAGTCTGTACTGTCTTGTTACAACTGATATCTGTACTGTCTTGCTACAACTTATAGTCTGTACTGTCTTGTTACAACTGATATCTGTACTGTCTTGCTACAACTTATAGTCTGTACTGTCTTGTTACAACTGATAGTCTGTACTGTCTTGTTACAACTGATAGTCTGTACTGTCTTGTTACAACTGATATCTGTACTGTCTTGCTACAACTTATAGTCTGTACTGTCTTGTTACAACTGATAGTCTGTACTGTCTTGTTACAACTGATAGTCTGTACAGTCTTGTTACAACTGATAGTCTGTACTGTCTTGTTACAACTCATAGTCTGTACTGTCTTGCTACAGACATGGTGTTGCATACTTGGTTCTCTAACCTGAATACTGTTAGTGAAGTCACCAAAGCTCACAGTGCTTTCTCTATGATGTTCATTACTTTTATATCCAGTTCTATAATGTTCATTATGGTTATAACATAAATGATGGGGACTTGGAGGAGATGGCTCTTTGTTTCAACCTAAGCATCAATACGGCAGAAATACCCCACAATTGGCTGCATAGCTACATGGTCCCCCTCCCAAAGCCAGGTAAGGATCACTCCAGACTTAATGGATACCGAATCATAACCCTGCAAAACACGTATAGCAAAGTCCTCGAAAAGATAGTAGCACGCAGGCTCCAACGACATTTGGAAAGTTGGAATCTGCTTCCCCAAGGACTCGGGTGGCCGGGAAAGGACACCTGGGACAATGCTGCAACTTTTGCATTTGATGTCTACGAGGACTTCCAGGATAAACAGGAGACAGTGGCGGTAGCTCTTGACCTGGAGGATGCATATAACAGGGTCAGGTATGATCAGTTAATACACACACTGTTGGACATGGAGGTCTGCCCTTGCCTTGTTAGATGGGTTGCGGCAGTCCTTTATGTGTGTAAGGTTGCACTGCGCATGGGTTCCTGGACTTCTGACCCCTGTACTATTACATCTGGGTTGCCGCAGGGATCTGCCTTGTCCCCGGTGCTCTTTAATGTCTACACCAGCAAAATCGCAGCTATTAAGACACCGGGTGTGGGTAGAATTTTGACATTTGCAGATGACGTGCTGGTGTACAGACAGGGCAGAGACAGGGCCAGTTTGGCGAAAGACGTACAGGTGGCGGTAGACAAGGTGACGGAGTGGTGCAGGGACGCAGGAGCCATTTTAAACCCAGACAAGGCATCGGTTGTGTGGTACTCCCTGGATAACCGGATCGTCAAGGCAGATGTCCCAGGTATCATGTTGAATGGATGTCCTCTTAGTACAGAGAGTAAATTGAAGTACTTGGGTATCACCTTTGACAGGTGTTTGTCGTTTAAGGATCATGTGGAGGCTTTGATAGTGAAGGCTGGTAGGGGACTTAATGCATTGAGGGCTATGGCGACAACCGGGGTAGATCAGAGGATGCTGTACAGGCTCTTTCAGCAGTTAATAATTTCTGTCATTGAGTATGGTTTGGGGCTGCTGACAGTATCAAAGAGCCAGCTTGAAAGGTTGGAGCGCATACAGAATGCTGCCATGCATTAATCTTGTGGTGCACAAAGGACACACCAATTATATGCATGAGGCATATCCTGGCGCCACCAACAATGACGGATAGGCATAGGGTCCTTCAGGCCAAATGGTACCTGAGAGTTGCCGCAGACAGGGATCACCAGCTGCATGCAGCCATGGATATGGTCAAGGGTCATAGACTAAGACGAGGCAGGTCCTGGATGGCACGGGCAGAACTTTCTATAAGTCAGGTGTGTGATCTAGAGACCATCGATCGTGAAAGAGAGTGGGTGGAAGTTCCGGAAGACATGACGGACTGGCACAATGTAATAATAACACTGGGTCGTGAGTGCAGAGAATGGGCAGCGGGCTGCACTGAGTTTGAAGTGCAACAGCTGATCACACTGCATCGCTGCTGTGATATCACGCCAGATTTTCACTCATCAATGAGCCATAATAACAAACAATTCTGACAGAAGTGTCTGTTCCATCAACACTTGCGGCTAGAAGGGGAGTGACAAAGAAAAGGTCAATAACAAACCAAACAACACCAGACTCCAGCACAATTGAGTTGACCCTGAACTCTCACCTTGCACCTGGCGGAGGTAAATGATAAGGTATTCTGGAAGCTTCCAGACGCTTCAGTTCTTTGTGGGCTAATGTATGTGCAAATGATGACCAATCAGATTCTTGAATGGGCTTTTTGTCACTCTCCTCCATGTCTTCCCATGCTGCCTTGTGCCAGGCCCTCTCTGCCAGAGCGATGAGTCGAGGGAAGATCATGGAATGAAACTGCTCAGGCGTGCGTATCAGTTCAGTCCAGATCTGTCCCTGGATACCTGAGCAATAACAAAAGGCAAATATAATAGGAGTATCACAACCAACAACCACTGCACTTCAAAAACTAAAACAACTGAATAAATTGTGGCCTGAGATAGATAGACCTACAAAAATTAAATTATTAAGAGCATGCATCTTCCCCATTGCAACATACGCCTGTGAGACCTGGACACTTACTAAACAAGCTGAACAGCGCATAAATGCCTTTGAATATAAATGTTATAGACGAGTTCTAAGAATATTTTGGATACACAAAAGAAGAAACGCATCCATACGACAAGAGCTGAATACTGAAGAAGGTTGGCTACTAAAGACGATAAAACAAAGAAAATTGAAATATTTTAGTCACTTGAAACGTCATGAAAGTTTGGAGAGAACAATAATGGAGGGGTATATGCCTGGGAAGAGAGGAAGAGGTAGGCCAAAGAGAAGATGGGTGCAGGATGTGGCAGATGATCTCCAGATGGGTGTATTGGACGTGGGACATCTTGCTTATGACCAGGAAGTTTTCCGGAAGGTTGTTATGGGAGCGAAGTTCTGCAAAGGACATGCTACACTGAATGAATGAATGAATCACAACATAACACACTTACATAAGTCAAACATTAGAGAGATATCACAACATAACACAATTATATACAATAAACATTAGAGAGAGATCACAACATAACGCAATTATACACAACAAACAATAGAGAGAGATCACAACATAACACATGTATATAAGACCACGGCAGAGAAAAACATCCACATAGTGTACACACCTGGCCAGAGGCAAACATCACACCAGGAAGCCACTCTAACAACTACACCACCACATCTCATCTCAGATATAAACAAATACAGACAAGTACAGCTAACACAGACAAGTACAACTACCACAGACAAGTACAACTACCACAGACAAGTACAGCTAACACAGACAAGTACAACTACCACAGACAAGTACAACTACCACAGACAAGTACAGCTACCACAGACAAGTACAGCTAACACAGACAAGTACAGCTACCACAGACAAGTACAGCTACCACAGACAAGTACAACTACCACAGACAAGTACAGCTACCACAGACAAGTACAGCTACCACAGACAAGTACAGCTACCACAGACAAGTACAACTACCACAGACAAGTACAGCTACCACAGACAAGTACAGCTACCACAGACAAGTACAGCTACCACAGACAAGTACAGCTACCACAGACAAGTACAGCTACCACAGACAAGTACAGCTACCACAGACAAGTACAACTACCACAGACAAGTACAACTACCACAGACAAGTACAGCTACCACAGACAAGTACAGCTACCACAGACAAGTACAGCTACCACAGACAAGTACAGCTACCACAGACAAGTACAACTACCACAGACAAGTACAGCTACCACAGACAAGTACAGCTACCACAGACAAGTACAGCTACCACAGACAATTACAGCTAACACAGACAAGTACAACTACCACAGACAAGTACAGCTACCACAGACAAGTACAGCTACCACAGACAAGTACAGCTACCACAGACAAGTACAGCTACCACAGGCAAGTACAGCTACCACAGGCAAGTACAGATACCACAGGCAAGTACAGCTACCACAGACAAGTACAGCTACCACAGGCAAGTACAGCTACCACAGACAAGTACAGCTACCACAGACAAGTACAGCTACCACAGACAAGTACAGCTACCACAGGCAAGTACAGCTACCACAGGCAAGTACAGCTACCACAGACAAGTACAGCTACCACAGACAAGTACAGCTACCACAGACAAGTACAACTACCACAGACAAGTACAACTACCACAGACAAGTACAGCTACCACAGACAAGTACAGCTACCACAGACAAGTACAACTACCACAGACAAGTACAGCTACCACAGACAAGTACAGCTACCACAGACAAGTACAGCTACCACAGACAAGTACAGCTACCACAGACAAGTACAGCTACCACAGACAAGTACAACTACCACAGACAAGTACAACTACCACAGACAAGTACAACTACCACAGACAAGTACAACTACCACAGACAAGTACAACTACCACAGACAAGTACAACTACCACAGACAAGTACAGCTACCACAGACAAGTACAGCTACCACAGACAAGTACAGCTACCACAGACAAGTACAACTACCATAGGCAAGTACAGCTACCACAGACAAGTACAGCTACCACAGACAAGTACAGCTACCACAGACAAGTACAGCTACCATAGGCAAGTACAGCTAACACAGACAATTACAGCTACCACAGACAAGTACAACCGTCAAAAACAGTCTGAGACAATACCTAACTAGCTAACTAACTGACTGACTGATTGACTGACTAACTAAACTAACTAACTGACTGACATACTGACTAAACTAACTGACTGACTGACTGACTGACTAACTAAACTAACTGACTAACTAAACTAACTGACTGACTGACTGACTGACTAACTAACTAAATAAACTAACTAACTAACTAACTAACTAACTACCCACCCACCCAACCAACCAACTAACCAACCTAGAATATTTCCTGGTCTTCTCAGCTCCGTGAAGTCATCGCCCTCCTCCAGCACCTTCAGGTCTGACCTGGTGATCGTCTCCCCGGTCAGCTTCACGTCTGCATTGGACATCAAGCTGTCTGGAGCAAACCGGAACACTTTGTGGGTGTCAGTGAACCGGCATGCCCAGTACAGACCACGCTCCTCGGGGTCGGGTTCGTAGGGGTGGTCAAAGTAGAGATGTGTCCCGGGGGCCAAGACAACCTGCAACATACCAGATCTGTGGAGGTCATCAGATGGCAGCTCATGGCCGGGCTGTCGGGCTTCAACTTTCAGACTGAAGTTGCATGTTCAAGTCTCCATTTGGAATCCTATTGGCTGGGGGGGGGGGGGGGGGGGGGGGGAGGGGGAGGGGGATGAGTGAGTGAGTGCACGTGCAAGTGTGTGTTTCCGTGTATGTGCATGTGAATATGTCCATTAATCATCATCATCTTTATGCTGATAAGCAGGAGAAATTATGGTTGACAATTTCACATGACCAGGGACTTCTGGTCTCCAGTATGGTGGTTAGACAATGAACCGCCACGGCCTCTGGAGTATTTATCTTTGTGACTGCGGTTTGCATTTCGCATTTGCCTCATGTTGGACTGGTAGTATATGGTTCCGTCACCCTGCTACTGAGTGAGTGCGTGGCACGACTCTGTGAGCTGTGAAATTCATGTGGAATGCTTTTACACCTGTCCGCTTTTGTTTGTACAGTGAACTGCATGTTCGGAATAATGGCTACCGGTTGTTGCTGAATTGACTGATTTGCCTTTTCAGTTCATGAGTGCATTTTTCAGGACACTCCTGGGAGTCGGCGCTGGAGCTATGGAGTTCATGCTTAATGTGATGCTTTCGGCGGGTCGCCTTGCGGATAGAGACAGAGCCATGTCAGAAAACCCGGGTCAATGAGGTCTTTCTGGTGACTGCCGATTCCATCGACGATCAACTGTGGTTTCCGTGGATGACTTTTGTGTTGGCATTCTGGCGGTGCTATTATGCAGTGTACCTGTGCGGGCTATTGATTTGCTGAGACTCCTGTCTGTTCCACTTTTCATCTCTCTCTCTCTCTCTCTCTGTCTCTCTCTCTCTCTGTCTCTCTCTCTCTCTGTCTCTCTCTCTCTCTCTCTCTCTCTCTCTCTCTCTCTCTCTCTCTCTCTCTCTCTCTCTCTCTCTCTCTCTCTCTCTCTCTCTCTCCCCTGATCCTTTCTGAATGTTATCTGGCAGACCACCTAGGTATGTTTATTCTATTTGTCATCCCTTGCTCTTCCTGTGGGTTGAGAGTTGGCCACCTCACATCATAATGCCCTGAGTATATATGAAGGGCTATCATTTGTAACAGTATCAGTATGTGATTACTGTCTGTGAATACACACTAGAGCAGTGCCCAAAGTTCACAACCACACACACACACACATGCACGTGCACATGACCCCCCCCCCCCCCCCCCCCACAAACTCATGCATGCACGCACCCACATACGCACCCATGCACGCACACATGTGCGAGATCATCTGTGGTTTCAAGGAGTGGCATCAGCCTCAAACTTCATGAATATCACATGCAAATCACGTGTCACGGCCAAATCACATGTGTCATGGCCAAATCACACGTGTCACGGACAAATCACATATGTCACAGCCAAATCACCGGTTTCAAGTAAAAATCAAACATGTCACAGACAAATCACACATTTCAAGTACAAATCACACATTTCAAGTACAAATCACAGGTGTCACGTACAAATCACATGTCTCACAAACAAATCACAGGTGTCACGTACAACATTTGTCATGTACAAATCATACAAACAGTTCTCCCCATGATTCATAGTTAGTAGATCACATACCAAATCTTCTCAGATAAGAGTTTCATGACTGCAGCCTTGGAGTTAAGAACCACACACTTTTGTTTTCATTTCACTGATTTTTATTTCCTGTTTCCATAATCATATGCCTTCATGTAGTCACTAGTCTATTTCCATTGTTTGTGTGTTTTTGTGTAGTCATGTTGCTGTTTTCTGTCCATGGCTTGTCTCAGCAATGTCCTCTTTTTTTGTAACTGTATTTTGCAATTCGGCCCTAGAATTTGTGTTTTTCAATTGTTTACATTTCCTCAACTTTACCACAGTTACACACATGTCCACAACTTTACCACAGTTAAACACATGTCCACAACTTTACCACAGTTAAACACATGTCCACAACTTTACCACAGTTAAACACATGTCCACAACTTTACCACAGTTAAACACATGTCCACAACTTTACCACAGTTACACACATGTACAACACAACTTTACCACAGTTACACACATGTCCACAACTTTACCACAGTTACACACATGTCCACAACTTCACCACAGTTAAACACATGTCCACAACTTTACCACAGTTAAACAGATGTCCTCAACTTTACCACAGTTACACACATGTCCACAACTTTACCACAGTTAAACAGATATCCACAACTTTACCACAGTTAAACACATGTCCACAACTTTACCACAGTTACACACATGTCCACAACTTTACCACAGTTACACACATGTCCACAACTTTACCACAGTTAAACAGATATCCACAACTTTACCACAGTTAAACACATGTCCACAACTTTACCACAGTTACACACTTCCACAACTTTACCACAGTTACACACATGTCCACAACTTGACCACAGTTACACACTTCCACAACTTTACCACAGTTACACACTTCCACAACTTTACCACAGTTAAACAGATGTCCACAACTTTACCACAGTTAAACAGATGTCCACAACTTTACCAGTTACACACATATCCACAACTTTACCACAGTTACACACATGTCCACAACTTTACCACAGTTACACACATGTCCACAACTTTACCACAGTTAAACAGATGTCCACAACTTTAATACAGTTAAACACATGTCCACAACTTTACCACAGTTAAACAGATGTCCACAACTTTACCAGTTACACACATATCCACAACTTTACCACAGTTAAACACATGTCCACAACTTTACCACAGTTAAACACATGTCCACAACTTTACCACAGTTAAACAGATATCCACAACTTTACCACAGTTAAACACATGTCCACAACTTTACCACAGTTAAATAGATGTCCACATCTTTACCACAGTTAAACATATGTCCACAACTTTACCACAGTTAAACAGATGTCCACAACTTCACCACAGTTAAACACATGTCCACAACTTTACCACAGTTACACACATGTCCACAACTTTACCACAGTTACACACATGACCACAACTTTACCACAGTTAAACAGATATCCACAACTTTACCAGTTACACACATATCCACAACTTTACCACAGTTACACACATGTCCACAACTTTACCACAGTTAAACAGATGTCCACAACTTTACCAGTTACACACATATCCACAACTTTACCACAGTTACACACATGTCCACAACTTTACCACAGTTAAACAGATATCCACAACTTTACCACAGTTACACACATGTCCACAACTTTACCACAGTTACACACATGTCCACAACTTTACCACAGTTACACACATGTCCACAACTTTACCACAGTTACACACATGTCCACAACTTTACCACAGTTACACACACGCCCACAACTTTACCACAGTTACACACACATCCACAACTTTACCACAGTTAGTTAGTTAGTTAGTCGACAGATCATCCTCATTGCACATAGAACCATTCAGTCCATAAGTGCTCGGATCCCCTCCTCAGCAAATCCCGCAGCGTGTAGCAGCTAACAACACCAGTTCTGTGTTGGTTTATCAATCTTCTTTGGCTTCCTGCATAGTGTTCTTGTTTGGCCACCCCTCTTTTAATTTGCTGTTCTCGCAGTCTGGCCATGGTTGTAGATTTACAGTCATCACTTGGTTTTCGCAAAAGTCTAACTTCTCGTAGAGCATTCAGAATGTCAGCCTGGTCCATGGCGTGTCCGCCCTCCACAGTAGCGTTAACTGCAAGCTTGTCAGCCCTCTCATTTCCTTGTACTCCTGCATGCCCTGGCACGAAGATGAAACTAATCTTTGCCAGCCGAGACGCTCCAGAGACAGCAACCATTCTCTTCGAATCTCCCCCATCTCTATCCTCTTGAGCATGTTCATTGAGTCGCTAAGGAAACATGCCCTAGTGAATGTCTGTGTCTCGAGCCACGTTATTGCTTTACTTACTGCCATGACTTCCATAGTCAGGCTACTTGTGGTCTCAGCAAAAGCACCAGAGTCCTCCTTCACAATTCTCCCTCCGGCCTGAGCTGTAAAGGCCCATGAGCTTCTCACATGTCGGACGACCGACCCATCTGTGTAAATGACAGCATCACCGTCTAGCGAATTCTCGAAAATCAACGCTTGTACTTCCGCCTCCACAGCTGCCGGGTTTTCTTGTCTGCATTTTCTGTCTAGTTGGATGCAAACTGATAAGGATGTGCAGAAATCTGTTGGCACTTGTACCCACTCCTCACCAGGTTCTAAGTCCTCAAGTGAACACACCTGTTGAAGAATGTCTTCGGCTTGACCCATCCACGACCGTCCTCTTTTTAACCTGCTGCCCTTCACCTTCATAATTTCACTATGCAGTGGATGTTATGTGTTTGCGTTAACTCTGAGGTAAGCGCGAGCTCTGCAGACTTGCATTCTGTCTTCAATGGTTGGAAAATCAAGAAGGTAGCGCATTGCCCTGCATGCTGTATCTCTTGTACATCCAAGAATAATGCGCATAGCTTCATTCTGCATCCTTTCTATCCTTTCTATCTGCTTACGGCTGAGAGTCAGGATTGCCATCGCTTACTCAAAAACAGACATGACCAGCCCTTCGTATAGAAGACATAGATTGCTTGCTTGCTTGTGTTCGTTGGCTTGAGCTCAACGCGAAGTCCTGTATGTCAGATGAAGACATCCTGTTGTCCAACATCAGTGTGATGTCATACAGGACCTGAGTTTTGCGTGAGTATCCGTTGTCCCATGTCTGGCTTATTAGTGTGCAGACTGGTGGTTCCTCGCCGTACAGGCAGACACTCTCCGACTTCGGAGGAATCGGCGATCCTATTGACTTTAGCCAGGACCCCGAAGGGACCTGTTGCCCAGGACGCTCGACGAGGACGCGTCAATAGGTCTTGGCCAGTATATAACCCGGCCCTAGTGCCTTGGAAACACCTCTGCGTCCCGAAGACATAGATGGCGCTGCTCACAGTTTGCTGCCGCCATCACGCGCATCGCAGCCAACCCCCGCTTGGCCTTTGTTATCACCTGGTCTATGTGCTCATTATAAGCAAGACTTCGATCAAACCGTATCCCCAGGTAATTCATTGCCTGCGTTCTTTCCTCCGTCTCTGAACTCAGATTCACAGTTGGTGTTGGAGTGTTGACAGTACGATTATTCAATGAGAACCAAGTCACTGTTGCCTTTGATGGGTTGACCATTGCCCCAGCTTCATCACACCAAGTACTTATGCGATTGAGTTCGGTTTGTAGTTCCACAGCAACCTGATCTTTATCCTTACCCGGCGATACACTAAAACATCGACAGCATATGACAATGTCCTACCAGGTCCAGTGATCTGCTCACTGGTGATTCTCACTGTGTAGGCATTGAACAGTACCGGAGATAATGGTGATCCCTGTGGTAGGCCAGGATATATTGTTGTTGGTTCCGACGTCCAACTGCCACATCTAAAAACTGCTTTCCTTTGGAAGAGGGCTGCAGCGATCCAACTAAGGAGGAATGGACTTATTTTGAGTTCAAAAAGCTGAAGCATTAAAAAATCCAATGGTACTCTGTTGTACGCGTCCTCAAGATCAATCGCTGCAGCAAAGGTTTCAATGCCTGAGTGGAAACCTTCATAGACATCATGGGCAAAAACTGCTGCATTGGTCCAGGTTTCTCTTTTTGGACGGTACCCACACAGGGTAGGTGGGAAAACACCTTTCCTCTCTAGCTGGCTTGATATTTTCCTGGCAATTAACTTCTCCAGCAGCTTGCCTATTGTATTCTGCATGGTTATAACTCGATATCCCTGAATTTTTGTGTGGTCTTTGCCAGGCTTCGGCAAGGGAATCAGATAGCTGTGTAACCACTCCTCCTTGATGCTAGCACTCCCTATACTGTTGTTGTACATGTCTGCTAGTTCCTCTAGCTCGTTGTCGGTACACCTATTGATGTCGTTGTATCTTATGCCATCTGGCCCTGGAGCTCTGTTTTTTTATCGTCGAAGCACAGCCTTGATTTCTTTCACTGTCACTGTGTCTTCATCCGAAGTGTTCTGGGCCTTGCACCTGTCTGATGTGACCTCCTTGGCAAGATTTCGGCCTCTCATGTCTATCTGGTTGCTCTGCTCTAGATAGCGTTCAAAGAGGGCTTTGCCCTTGTCCTCGTCAGTCCTTTGCCAGATGAGGTCAGCACCTTGGAAGTCAGAAATGCTCTTATTCTTGACTACCCAGCTCATGCTTTTATGTAGTCGCCAGAACAATTTCAGTGACTTGTCTGTGCTTACTCTTTGACACACCTCTGCCCATTTTTCTCTTTTAACCACCTTGACCAGTTTTTTTAAATAGCTTACTTTTGTATGCATCTCTCTTTCTAAGTGCATGCAGGGACTGGGATGGCCAGCTCTGTTTTTCTTGGCATTTTGCCATCTCCTTACAGCACCACGCTTATCCAACCACGCCTTCTCCACCTCAAGATTCCACCACGGTGGCTGCTCCCAGCTTTTTTCCTGCCCTGAAGCTTTCTGCGCTTGTCACGTCTTATTTTACTCACCACATCTTGCCCTGTACTGTCATACTGGAAAGTCTTGACCGTTAACTTGTGCTGCCTGGTTCTGCCTTTCTCCACCAATATGCTGCAAGGGTGGTGGTCGCTGCCGTGGTGTCCTAGGACACTCCATCTACACACTGTAGTGAGTGAAGGAGAAACCAGCGCCAGATCAATAGCACTGTCCTCATCCCCTGGACGGCTTGCTGTCCTAGTGACACAGCCACTGTTGATACAAACCAGGTCAATGGTTTCAAGTGCAGTCTCGAGCTCCTCCCCTTGTGTGTTGGAGGAAATGTTTCTCCATGATCTGCCTTTAGCGTTGAAATCACCACAGAAAATAACATTTCTCTCTTGACCTAATATGTCACTTAAGCACTGCCACTTCTGGGAATCCATACTCGCGTTGCGGGCATAAACATTAACCAGCACGAATGGTAGACTGGATTGAACTCTTACCGCCTGTATTTGTATATCGTCACTGTCCCAACTGGACATGTCTAGCTCTGACGCCACCATGCTGTCGCGAATGAGAATCGCCATTCCCAGATGTCGTCTGTTGTAGAAACATTTGAAGCCGGCAATTCGGAGTAGCTGATCACCCAGTCTTGTCTCCTGGAGCGCTACTACGTCTTTCCTGTAAACCAGATTTTCTAAAATAGGACCCCGTTGTTTTACACTGGCGCAGTTCCAATACAGAATACGGATATTCCTGAGGCCCAGACGATCACACTTGAGTCTAAAACGTCTTAAACCACCACGCTTACCTTGTCGGTTCCAACCTGCCCGGCGCCCAAACCGTCTTGTAAGGTTGACTGCCAACCGCTCGGAGAACACACGTTGTTCCGCCATGTTGAAAAACCCGAAAACCACAGAAACCACACATGCTGCGAAAAATTCACTCAAGGACTGCTTCACTCGATGCACGAACTCCATAGCATCCGCGCAGATCTTGAGTAGAAATTCCTGGTTTTACATCCTGGCACACAAACTACATGCAAGAGATGAATAAATCCATCTCTTACGCGAAAAAGTTAACGATCACAAATACAACACGACCGTCCGTCGCCCTCTTGAAACCAGAAGTGAACCGGAAGTGAAACCGGACTTTACCACAGTTACACACATGTCCACAACTTTACCACAGTTACACACATGTCCACAACTTTACCACAGTTAAACAGATGTTCCACAACTTTACCACAGGTAAACACATTTCCATAACTTTACCACAGTTAAACACATGTCCATAACTTTACCACAGTAAACGTTTCCACAACTTTACCACAGTTAAACACATTTCCACAACTTTACCACAGTTAATCACATGTCCACAACTTTACCACAATTAATCACATGTCCACAACTTTACCACAGTTAAACACATTTCCACAACTTTACCACAGTTAAACATGTTTCCACAACTTTACCACAGTTAAACACATTTCCACAACTTTACCACAGTTAAACACATTTCCACAACTTTACCACAGTTAAACACATTTCCACAACTTTACCACAGTTAATCACATGTCCACAACTTTACCACAGTTACACACGTCCACAACTTTACCACAGTTAAACACATTTCCACAACTTTACCACAGTTAATCACATGTCCACAACTTTAAATACACTTCCACAACTTGACCACAGTTAAACAAATTTGACTTAAAACTCAGACACAGATGATACAAGCAGTCTAATGAGTCATGTGACAGGCTGCCTGCCAGATGGACATTACACAGAGCAGCATATCACTGGCTACCAGTACTGACAACATTCTAAATATCAGTAACAACAATCATATATACATAGCATATTCACATTTTTATCATGGAAGTAACAACAATCATATATACACAGCATGTTCACATTTTTATCATGGAAGTAACAGCAAAAACCTCTGCATTAATTTTCTCATAAAAGTTAGTTGCATATGCTTTACAGGACATTGCAGTCAACCCCAGCATGTTTTGGATATTCGCGATTTCTTGGCAAAGTTACGTTCAGTAGTTTGCCATTGCTTTTTGAATGACCGGCATTCATACCATTGTATGGAAACCAATGCCAGGTGGTCTGCTTCCAGATCACTCACAGCTGTGTTTCGAACATGGTAGGCAGGATTACAAGTCACTGTGGAAGAGAAGGGAAAACCACCACATCTTTTCCACAAATATCTATATTACAAGGGGAAGTCAATAAGTGAGTCACAAATGGCTGTAGAAAAATAACTAAATATGACAACAATTTGAAACCAGTTTATTTTTATACATGCATTGTCTCTTTATGTCTCAACATAATTTCCAGCAACATTGATGCACTTATCCCATCGTTTTATCAGTCCTCCCAAACCAGCTGCATAGAACTGTGTGCTCTGTTTTCTAAACCACGTTTTCACTTCACATTCAACTTCGGCGTCATTCATGAAATGTCTCCCGCCAAGGTGGGTTTTCAGTGGACCAAAACGGTGGAAATCGCTAGGGGCTAAGTCGGGGCTGTAAGGTGAATGTTCCAGAATTTCCCACCTTAGTTGGTTAATTTTCCCCTGAGTTAATCGAGCCGTATGTGGTCTGGCATTGTCATGAAGAAGCAATACGCCTACACAGTAAGATTTAGAATTCACATTGTCACCTTTCTTCTTGAAATTGGTTAAAAGCACTCCTTGACAATCCCAGAACACTGTCAGCATAACCTTCCCTGCTAATGGCGTAACCATGAATTTTTGGACACAAGGCGAAGGATGTTTCCATTGCATTGAAGCACGCTTTGATTCGGGCTTGTAGTGATGCACCCATGATTAGTCCCCATAAACAGGAAGTATCTCCTTAAGAATGTCCTTTGCAGGCAGTCCTTTTGCCCATAAAAAACACACAACAGCACGTTGCTCTTTGGTTGTACACTCCGTAAGTACAGTCGCTATTTTCTTTATGCGCTGCACATGCGCATGAGACACCTAGCGCCACCTGACAAACGGGAATATAAAGTTTGATGTTGCTGTCACCGAATGACACCTGTAGAAAACACTAACTACATTTACCTGCCATCCCACAGAACTGTGTGACTTACTTATTGACTCGCCCTCGTATGTACATTTCACAGTCGCTGTGGAAGAAATGAAAAACTACCACATCCATTTGCCATAGAATTAGCTGACGAGCAGTCACAAAGTTAGAATGCTGGTGCCGTGACCTGCTCATGGAGAGAACTAAACACACGCTGGAGAATCAAGAGTTGAGGAACATACGTCACTGGATAGGGCAGGCACTGAGAACACCTAAGAATGATATAACTGGAACTGATATTGCCAAGGAAACAGAGGGCAATAAAATTCACATGGAGAAGGGAATTAGAGACAAATGAATAATAGGAGAGGACAAGGACTGAGCTGTCAGGGATAGTTAAGGATAGGGAGAGTACAAGGACTGAGCTGTCTGGGATAGTTAAGGATAGGGAGAGGACAAGGACTGAACTGTCAGGGATAGTTAAGGATAGGGAGAGGACAAGGACTGAGCTGTCAGGGACAGTTAAGGATAGAGGACAAGGACTGAGCTGCCAGGAATAGTTAAGGATAGGGAGAGGACAAGGACTGAGCTGTCAGGGATAGTTAAGGATAGGGAGAGGACAAGGACTGAGCTGTCAGGGATAGTTAAGGATAGGGAGAGGACAAGGACTGAGCTGTCAGGGATAGTTAAGGATAGGGAGAGGACAAGGACTGAGCTGTCAGAGATAGTTAAGGATAGGGAGAGGACAGTGACTGAGCTGTCATGGATAGTTAAGGATAGGGAGAGGACAAGGACTGAGCTGTCAGGGATAGTTAAGGATAGGGAGAGGACAAGGACTGAGCTGTCAGGGATAGTTAAGGATAGGGAGAGGACAGTGACTGAGCTGTCATGGATAGTTAAGGATAGGGAGAGGACAAGGACTGAGCTATCAGGGATAGTTAAGGATAGGGAGAGGACAAGGACTGAGCTATCGGGGATAGTTAAGGATAGGGAGAGGACAAGGACAGGACTGAGCTGTCAGGGATAGCTAAGGATAGGGAGAAGACAAGGACTGAGCTGTCAGGGATAGTTAAGGATAGGGAGAGGACAAGGACTGAGCTGTCAGGGATAGTTAAGGATATGGAGAGTACAAAGATTGAGGTGTCAGGAATAGCTAACTAAGGATAGGGAGAGGTCAAGGACTGAGCTGTCAGGGATAGCTAAGGATAGGGAGAGGACAAGGACTGAGCTGTCAGGGATAGTTAAGGATAGGGAGAGGACAAGGACTGAGCTGTCAGGGATAGTTAAGGATAGGGAGAGGACAAGGACTGAGCTGTCAGGGATAGTTAAGGATAGGGAGAGGACAAGGACTGAGCTGTCAGAGATAGTTAAGGATAGGGAGAGGACAGTGACTGAGCTGTCATGGATAGTTAAGGATAGGGAGAGGACAAGGACTGAGCTGTCAGGGATAGTTAAGGATAGGGAGAGGACAAGGACTGAGCTGTCATGGATAGTTAAGGATAGGGAGAGGACAAGGACTGAGCTATCAGGGATAGTTAAGGATAGGGAGAGGACAAGGACTGAGCTGTCAGGGATAGTTAAGGGTGGGGAGAGGACAAGGACTGAGCTGTCAGGGATAGCTAAGGATAGGGAGAAGACAAGGACTGAGCTGTCAGGGATAGTTAAGGATAGGGAGAGGACAAGGACTGAGCTGTCAGGGATAGTTAAGGATAGGGAGAGGACAGTGACTGAGCTGTCATGGATAGTTAAGGATAGGGAGAGGACAAGGACTGAGCTGTCAGGGATAGTTAAGGGTAGGGAGAGGACAAGGACTGAGCTGCCAGGGATAGTTAAGGATAGGGAGAGGACAAGGACTGAGCTGCCAGGGGTAGTTAAGGATAGGGAGAGGACAAGGACTGAACTGCCAGGGATAGTTAAGGATAGGGAGAGGACAAGGACTGGGCTGTCAGGGATAGTTAAGGAAAGGGAGAGGACAAGGACTGAGCTGTCAGGGATAGCTAAGGATAGGGAGAGGACAAGGACTGAGCTATCAGGGATAGTTAAGGATAGGGAGAGGACAAGGACTGAGCTGTCAGGGATAGTTAAGGGTGGGGAGAGGACAAGGACTGAGCTGTCAGGGATAGCTAAGGATAGGGAGAGGACAAGGACTGAGCTGTCAGGGATAGTTAAGGATAGAGAGAGGACAAGAACTGTGCTGTCAGGGATAGTTAAGGATAGGGAGAGGACAAGGACTGAGCTGTCAGGGATAGTTAAGGATATGGAGAGTACAAAGATTGAGGTGTCAGGAATAGCTAACTAAGGATAGGGAGAGGTCAAGGACTGAGCTGTCAGGTATAGCTAAGGATAGGGAGAGGACAAGGATTGAGCTGTCTGAGATAGTTAAGGATAAAGGGGTATGGGGTGAGCTTGTTGAGATCCCATGCTTCAAAGGGGGGATATAGAGCAAGTGAAGAGGAAACACAACAGAAGACATGTTGTGATAACCGTATACCTGACTTCAGAATATAATCATATAAACTTATATCAGATGATATCAAAGATCTCACCTGGTAGCCAGCATTTGCCAGCTTATATGCATCATATGCCTGGCCACTTTCCCACACATTCCTCCAGAAGTAGGTCAGGACATTTGTGTTGGGGAACTTGGAGCGCTTGTATGGACTGCTGTCTTTCTCAACCTGACAAAGAACGGACAACAAACATAACCAGACACAAACAACATAGGGTAGGGATGTGTCTATACTAGGTTGTTTTTTGGTTAGATGAGTTGATCAACTCCATTCCTTGCTGTATATGTCTTCTCCAGCAAGCAAGGAGGCAAACATTAGCTGCCACATTTCGAGCATGTCTTCTCACCCAGGCGCATGTTCTGCAGCAGGCGTTGGTGACCTTGTCTGCCCAACCCTCTCTGTCGTTTCATGTGTCAATGATGAAGATGTTGCATAGACAGTATTATTTGATTCCTAATTGTATTAGCTTTTCATATCCATCTGTCTCTGTCACATCCATCCGCCTCTGTCACATCCTTCTGTCTCTGTCACATCAATGTTTCTGTAACATCCCTCTGTCTCTGTCACATTTATCTGTCTCTGTCACATGTATCTGCCTCTGTCACATCCCTCTGTCTCTGTCACATCCCTCTGTCTCTGTCACATCCCTCTGTCTGTCACATCCCTCTGTCTCTGTCACATCAATGTTTCTGTAACATCCCTCTGTCTCTGTCACATCTATCTGTCTGTCACATTCATCTGTCTCTGTCACATCCATCTGTCTCTATCACATCCATCTGTCTCTGTCACATCAATGTCTCTGTCACATCAATGTCTCTCACATCCATCTGTCTCTGTCACATCAATGTCTCTGTCACATCCCTCTGTCTCTGTCACATCCCTGTTTCTGTAACATCCTTCTGTCTCTATCACACCCATCTGTCTCTGTCACATCCATCTGTCTGTCACATCCATCTGTCTCTGTCATATCCATCTGTCTGTCACATCCCTCTGTCTCTGTCACATCCCTGTTTCTGTAACATCTTTCTGTCTCTATCACACCCATCTGTCTCTATCACACCCATCTGTCTCTATCACACCCATCTGTCTCTATCACATCCATCTGTTTCTGTCACACCCATCTGTCTCTATCACACCCATCTGTCTCTATCACATCCATCTGTTTCTGTCACACCCATCTGTCTCTATCACATCCATCTGTCTCTGTCACATCCATCTGTCTCTATCACACCCATCTGTCTCTATCAACCCATCTGTCTCTATTACATCCCTCTGTCTCTGTCACATCCATCTGTCTCTGTCACATCCATCTGTCTCTATCACACCCATCTGTCTCTATCACACCCATCTGTCTCTATTACATCCCTCTGTCTCTATCACACCCATCTGTCTCTATCACACCCATCTGTCTTTATCACATCCATCTGTCTCTGTCACACCCATCTGTCTCTATCACACCCATCTGTCTCTATCACATCCATCTGTTCACACCCATCTGTCTCTATCACACCCATCTGTCTCTATCACATCCATCTGTCTCTATCACACCCATCTGTCTCTATCACACCCATCTGTCTCTATCACATCCATCTGTCTCTGTCACACCCATCTGTCTCTATCACACCCATCTGTCTCTGTCACATCCATCTGTCTCTGTCACATCCATCTGTCTCTGTCACACCCATCTGTCTCTATCACATCAATGTCTCTCACATCCATCTGTCTCTATCACACCCATCTGTCTCTATCACACCCATCTGTCTCTGTCACATCCATCTGTCTCTGTCACATCCATCTGTCTCTATCACACCCATCTATCTCTGTCACATCCATCTGTCTCAGTCACATCCATCTGTCTCTATCACACCCATCTGTCTCTGTCACATCCATCTGTCTCTGTCACATCCATCTGTCTCTATCACACCCATCTGTCTCTGTCACATCCATCTGTCTCGGTCACATCCATCTGTCTCTATCACACCCATCTGTCTCTATCACATCCATCTGTCTCTGTCACATCCATCTGTCTCTATCACACCCATCTGTCTCTGTCACATCCATCTGTCTTGGTCACATCCATCTGTCTCTATCACACCCATCTGTCTCTGTCACATCCATCTGTCTCTATCACATCCATCTGTCTCTATCACACCCATCTGTCTCTATCACACCCATCTGTCTCTGTCACATCCATCTGTCTCGGTCACATCCATCTGTCTCTATCACACCCATCTGTCTCTGTCACATCCATCTGTCTCTGTCACACCCATCTGTCTCTATCACACCCATCTGTCTCTGTCACATCCATCTGTCTCTGTCACATCCATCTGTCTCTGTCACATCCATCTGTCTCGGTCACATCCATCTGTCTCTGTCACATCCATCTGTCTCTATCACACCCATCTGTCTCTATCACACCCATCTGTCTCTGTCACATCCATCTGTCTCTGTCACATCCATCTGTCTCTATCACACCCATCTGTCTCTGTCACATCCATCTGTCTCTGTCACATCCATCTATCTCTGTCACATCCATCTGTCTCGTTACAACCTGCCCTCCTTGATGAATATTTCCCCACAAAATTTCCCTCTACAAGGTAAATTAAAAATATATGATCTAAAACCACACACAGAAGAGAACCAGAGACGAAAATGAACAATATGGGGCAGATACAAAGGAGCTGTAGGCAAAAGATAGTGATTCAAGTGAACAAGTGGGAGATTGACATTACAAGACGGATGAACAGCAGTCGGTCAAAGTGAACAACTAGGGCGAGAGACGAGACAGTGTTCTACTGCAGCTAATCTTTATTGAGGAGACTGCATCTGATTGGCTGAGGACAGCTTGCTGTGAGTTGGTTGGTATCCTTTGCTCCTATGAGGACATGAAGGGTGCACAAAGATAGTACAAGTTGAGTGGAATCACACACGGCATCTAGCATCAGCACATGACATCTAACATCAGCACATGACGTCCAACATCAGCACATGACATCTAACATCAGCACATGACATCTAACATCAGCACATGACATCTAACATCAGCACATGACATCTAGCATCAGCACATGACATCTAGCATCAGCACATGACATCTAACATCAGCACATGACATCTAGCATCAGCTCATGACATCTAACATCAGCACATGACATCTAACATCAGCACATGACATCTAGCATCAGCACATGACATCTAGCATCAGCACATGACATCTAACATCAGCACATGACATCTAACATCAGCACATGACATCTAACATCAGCACATGACATCTAGCATCAGCACATGACATCTAACATCAGCACATGACATCTAACATCAGCACATGACATCTAGCATCAGCACATGACATCTAACATCAGCACATGACATCTAACATCAGCACATGACATCTAACATCAGCACATGACATCTAGCATCAGCACATGACATCAACATCAGCACATGACATCTAGCATCAGCACATGACATCTAAACATCAGCACATGACATCTAACATCAGCACATGACATCTAACATCAGCACATGACATTCAACATCAGCACATGACATCTAACATCAGCACATGACATCTAACATCAGCACATGACATCTAACATCAGCACATGACATCTAACATCAGCACATGACATCTAACATCAGCACATGACATCTAACATCAGCACATGACATCTAACATCAGCACATTACATTCAACATCAGCACATGACATCTAACATCAGCACATGACATCTAACATCAGCACATGACATCTAACATCAGCACATGACATCTAACATCAGCACATGACATCTAACATCAGCACATGACATCTAACATCAGCACATGACATCTAACATCAGCACATGACATCTAACATCAGCACATGACATCTAACATCAGCACATGACATCTAACATCAGCACATGACATCTAACATCAGCACATGACATCTAACATCAGCACATGACATCTAACATCAGCACATGACATCTAACATCAGCACATGACATCTAACATCAGCACATGACATCTAACATCAGCACATTACATTCAACATCAGCACATGACATCTAACATCAGCACATGACATCTAACATCAGCACATGACATCTAACATCAGCACATGACATCTAACATCAGCACATGACATCAACATCAGCACATGAACATCTAACATCAGCACATGACATCAACATCAGCACATGACATCAACATCAGCACATGACATCAACATCAGCACATGACATCAAATCAGCACATGACATCTAACATCAGCACATGACATCTAACATCAGCACATGCATCTAACAGCAGCACAAACTAACATCAGCACATGAATCAACATCACACAGACATCTAACATCAGCACAGACATCTAACATCAGCACATGACATCTAACATCAGCACATTACATCAACATCAGCACATGACATCAACATCAGCACATGACATCTAACATCAGCACATGACATCTAACATCAGCACATGACATACACAACATGACACTACATCAGCACATGACACTAACAGCACATGACATCACATCAGCACATACATCTAACACAGACATACATTAACATCAGCACATGACATCTAACATCAGCACATGACATCTAACATCAGCACATGACATCTAACATCAGCACATGACATCTAACCTCAGCACATGACATCTAGCATCAGCACATGACATCTAACATCAGCACATGACATCTAACATCAGCACATGACATCTAACATCAGCACATGACATCTAACATCAGCACATGACATCTAACATCAGCACATGACATCTAACATCAGCACATTACATTCAACATCAGCACATTACATTCAACATCAGCACATGACATCTAACATCAGCACATGACATCTAACATCAGCACATGACATCTAGCAGCAGCACATGACATCTAACATCAGCACATGACATCTAACATCAGCACATGACATCTAACATCAGCACATGACATCTAACATCAGCACATGACATCTAACATCAGCACATGACATCTAACATCAGCACATTACATTCAACATCAGCACATTACATTCAACATCAGCACATAACATCTAACATCAGCACATGACATCTAACATCAGCACATGACATCTAACATCAGCACATGACATCTAACATCAGCACATGACATCTAACATCAGCACATGACATCTAACATCAGCACATGACATCTAACATCAGCACATTACATTCAACATCAGCACATTACATTCAACATCAGCACATTACATTCAACATCAGCACATGACATCTAACATCAGCACATGACATCTAACATCAGCACATGACATCTAGCAGCAGCACATGACATCTAACATCAGCACATGACATCTAACATCAGCACATGACATCTAACATCAGCACATGACATCTAACAGCAGCACATGTCATCTAACATCAGCACATGACATCTAACATCAGCACATGACATCTAGCATCAGCACATGACATCTAACAGCAGCACATGACATCTAACATCAGCACATGACATCTAACATCAGCACATGACATCTAACATCAGCACATGACATCTAACTTGCCATGACTTACAATGCCATCTTGCCAGACTCCCAAGTCCAGGCCGTGCTGATGTGCCAGTTTGCCAACTCTAGTCACGAAGTATTGCATCAACCCTTCCATGGTGTGGATCTGGCCAGACTCCACCAGAGCAAGGCATGCTGGGGAGTCGTCCCAGACCTCGTACGGCACTTCATCACCTCCCAGGTGAAATACACGAAGAGGCTGAATATCCTTGTGCATGTCTTTCAACTCTTTAATAACCTGAGGAGAAAACCCACAAGCGAATGTTGACAGAAACACTAATGTAGAGCTCACTACACACATTATAACACTGTACACATCAGTACACACATTATAACACTGCAAATGTCAATATACACACCATAAAAAGGCTAAACATAACCACACACATACCACAACACTAAACATCACACCATACACGTCACTACACTACAAACATCACTACACACACATATCACATCACTAAACATCACATCACACCACTACAAACATCACTACATACACATCACATCATACACATAACATCACTATAAACATCACTACATACACATCACATCACACCATACCATACACATAACACCACTACAAACATCACTACATACACATCACATCACACCATACACATAACACCACTACAAACATCACTACAAACACAAGACAACACTACAAACATTACTACAAACACAAGACAACACTACAAACATCACTACAAACACAAGACAACACTACAAACATCACTACAAACACAAGAGAACACTACAAACATCATCCAAACACTCCAGCCACCACTGGCCTCACCTACTGACCTTGTCAATGAAGGCAAACGTGGACTCCAGGCCAGGGTTCATGGCACTCTCGGACAACATCAGCACTGAAAATACACGGCTGTCTCCACTCTCTGCCGGGTCCGACAGCAGATATCTCTCTGCCTCATCTTGCTGATCCTATACACAACAACACAGAAACAAATTACCATCATCCATTTTGAGATCTTTCATTTCCTGGAGGTCCCACACAAACATTTTCACTCTTTCATGAAACCATCCCACCCACACAAACATTTTCACTATTTCATGAAACCATCCCACCCACACAAACATTTTCACTCTTTCATGAAACCATCCCACCCACACAAACATTTTCACTCTTTCATGAAACCATCCCACCCACACAAACATTTTCACTATTTCATGAAACCATCCCACCCACACAAACATGTTCATTATTTAATTAAACTATCATACCAACTTCAAGCTTTACCCTAGTGCAAGGAAATGCAACCCAAAGACTAAATGTCATAGCAGAGCAGACCAGGCCCTAAGCTTTGGTTGGAAACTGATCTAAGATGGAAGCTCCGACAGGTAGACAGTTACAGTATTGCTTTGCTGATCTGGCAGCTTGTGCAGCTTGTTTTGTTCCAGATGTATTGGTGTTACCTTTCCTCTGTAGTAAACTAGACAGGCCGAGAGAGGGATCATGCTGCATGGGCAACACATGGTCTCTAAATTCAGCCCAGGCTTTGTGTTATGGAGAGGTATACCTCCATTTCACAAACTATCGTCTGTCAAGACGACAAGGTGCCAGTCATACCAACTACTACGAAACAAAGAGCTAGACCCACAGTTGAACAGTTACGCAAAGTACAATTTCGTTTCAGGATAGGTAAACGTTACACTGTTGCACTATTCATACTTAGATTAATATGTAGAAAAATAAACCACTGAATACAGTGAATATCAGATATGCTCTCAGTCAATGCAGGTGTGAGACAGGGATGTGTGCTCTCTTCCCTGCTTTTGAATATCTACAGAGGCAATATGTTCACACAAGCAAACCTTGACAGAACTGATTAAGAAGATGTCAACAAGCAAACCTTGACAGAACTGTTTTAGAAAATGTCAAATTCTTTACTTTTGACGAAACAACAGGTCCACCTGCAATAAATGAGCTGTTGTTTGCACACTATCAGTGCTTGTCTTACAATGATGAGAGCTAACAACAAAATCATATTAATAAGCTCAGTTCAACATGCAGCAGATACAATATGAATATAAATAGAACTAAAAGGGAAGTGAAAGGTCAGCAGATCTCCTGATCCACTAAATATACAGAAAAATAGTACATCTCTAAAAAGCAGGTTAAAGAATTGACATATCTAGAAAGTATGATCACAGAGGATGGCAGAATATCCCAGAAATGGAAATCATATGTCAAAAAGCAAGTGCACTTATATATCAACTATCCCCATACTGAAACATTCAAATAAACCTATTTTTTTTAGTAGCAGTCAACCCCAGCCTTTTGGCTGTTTATGATTCCTGGGCAAGTTTTACGTTCAGTAGTTTGCCATTGCTTTCTGAACGACAGGCTCCTATACATTTTTTGAAAAAAATAGCACTGCTGTGTTTCGAACCCGGGTATACAGTATAATGAATCACGCCCGTAACACCTTCACCATCTATGTCCACAAAATGACATAATAAATAGCATTTTCACTCCAATTCTATGCTACCGGAGTCAAATTTGATTTTATCCAATCTCACATACACAAAATCAACACCTGCGAGATGAGATGCCTGAGAAGTATTCCCAGGTTAGCCATCCGAGAATGAGCAAGAAATGATGTTAGCAAACCGACAGTGGGAGCAATGTCTTGTGCCATAGAAGATCAAATGGTTCGGGCATCTCACCAGCATGCAACACCATCATTTACTAGCACTGGTGCTGCAACAAAGAAATTCTGATATGAGAGCAAGAGAATAGCTTCTTTCAGATGAAAGTCTTAGATGATAGAAGAAATGCAACCGAGTGCAAAGGTCACATTTACATATCGCTGGATCAGCAGACAAGTCAAGAACAGACAAGATGCCATCTGGAAACAACCAACAAACTTTATTTTCAAATGGTCACAAAGTTTGTTCATTCATTCAACAATGGCAAGATGATATGTTCCATCTTGTACCTGGTATCTTAACACACTGACATATTTGTGTGCCAGTTAGAATCATCATCATCATCATCATTATGTGCCGTGTAGGGTGGTCCTGGCAATCATGACAATTCACAATCACCTGTTTTCATCATAAGTTCAACAGCTGATGTTTCTATCATCCTATCCAACATTTTTTATCATTCTTATGATATTTTCTATCATCCTATCCAACATATTCTATCTTCCTATTCAATATCTTCTATCATCCTATCCAACATGTTATGTCATCCTATCCAATATTCCCTCTCATCCTATCCAACACATTCTATCATTCTGTCCGATATTTTCTATCATCCTATCCAACATATTCTATCATTGTATCCGATATTTTGTATCATCCTTTCATACATATTTGATCATTATATCTGATATTTTCTATCATCCTATCCAACATATTATATCATTCTATCCGATATTTTCTATCATCCTATCCAACATATTATATTATTCTATCCCATATTTTCTATCATCCTATCCAACATATTGCTTGCTTGCTTGTTTTCGCTGGCTGTGAACTCCAGCGTGAAGTCCTTATGTCAGATGGTGACATCCTGTTGTCCAACATCAGTGTGATGTCATACTGGACTGAGGTTTGCCTGAGTATCCATTGCCCCATGTCTGGTTTATTGGTGTGCAGACGGGTGGTTCCTCGCCATGCAGGCAGATACTCTCCGACTTTGGAGGAATCCAACATATTCTATCATCCTATCCAACATTTTCTCCCCCTGTCAGCCATACATTGTATGGGTTTCCATGGGGTTGCCAGACTTCTGCTCGTAATAAACCAAAAATTGATGTCTGTCTGTGCTGATGTGGATGATTGTCTGTCTGTGTTAATGAGTCTCTTGCAGCACTGGAATGCCAGCCTACCTAGCTCTCCATGGATTCTGTGAGGGAACCACATCTCTGTGTCCTGTAGCTTCTATCTCATCTTAGCATCTGAGCTCTTCAAAGTCCATGCACATTTGTACATCTATGGGTGGTTGGTGAGAAGATCACTGCACTTTTGTTAAAAGTGCTTTCAGATCTGGGAAACACTGCATCTCTTAGAGTCTGATTATTTCTGTCAACTATCAAGGCAGGAATCTATCTCTACAACTGACCTCAGACTTCAACCGATCAGATCTCACTTTCATAGCATGAAAAAACTTGATCCTGATTATTTCTGTCAACTATCAAGGCAGGAATCTATCTCTACAACTGACCTCAGACTTCAACCGATCAGATCTCACTTTCATAGCATGAAAAAACTTGATCCTGATTATTTCTGTCAACTATCAAGGCAGGAATCTATCTCTACAACTGACCTCAGACTTCAACCGATCGGATCTCACAAACAAACTTGATCCTCATTACCTCTGTCAACTACCCAGGTAGGAATCTATATCTATAGCTTACTTCAGCCATCAGCCGATCGTATCTCACTCTCATGGCTCGAACGGATGCGTGGCTGTGTCCTGGCATGTCAATCTCTGGGATGACCTCAATATGTCGATCACTGGCATACTGGAGTATCTCTCTGTACTCATCAACACTGAAACACAAGGGATTCAACACACAATCTAGGTTAAGGCAAGCACTGTGGTAGGACGTGAAATGCTTAAACACCTCACACATACTAGTTCACTATTATCACCATCACCACTTGTCATGACCGGAGATGAAAACATTCAAGCTCCCCGCAATCAATTGTTTTCTGTTGATTCAGTTCAACCAAAGAAAGGGAGCACCCATTGGATCTTTTTTCCAGAGTAAGCTGGTGTGATGGAAAATGAACAGGCGAACAGATTGGCTAGGTAGCTGCATTTTTGGGTGGTGGGTGGGGTAGATTGGCTGGGTCTGCATTCTTGGGTGGTGGGTGGGGTAGATTGGCTGGGTCTGCATTCTTGGGTGGTGGGTGGGGTAGATTGGCTGGGTCTGCAGTGCACGATAAGACATGTGGTCAGTGCTCTCTGGGTTCATGGGAATAGTGTGGAAGTGTGGAGTGCTGATTGGTCAAATCACTCACTGAGTGCTGATTGGTTAGATCACTCATTGAGTGCTGATTGGTCAAATCATTCACTGAGTGTTGACTGGTCAAATCACCCAATGAGTGCTATTTGATCAAATCACCCATTGAGTGCTGATTGGTCAAATCATCCACTGAGTGCTGATTTGTCAAACCACCCACTGAGTGCTGATTGGTCAAATCACCCACTGAGTGCTGATTGGTCAAACCACCTACTGAGTGCTAATTGGTCAAATGACCCACTTATTACTGATTGGTCAAATCACCCACTGAGTGCTGATTGGTTAAATCCCCCACTGAGTGCTGATTGGTTAAATCCCCCACTGAGTGCTGATTGGTTAAATCACCCACTGAGTGCTGATTGGTCAATAATGGAGCCAGGACCATATACCTAATACACCTCACGACGTGGAAGAGGGTAATTTATCTGACTTCTTTACACAGAACGACATGGAAGAGGGTCATTTATCTGACTTATTTACACAGAACAACGTGGAAGAGGGTCATTTATCTGACTTCTTTACACAGAATGACGTGGAAGAGGGTAATTTATCTAACTTCTTTACACAGAACGACATGGAAGAGGGTCATTTATCTGACTTCTTTATACAGAATGACATGGAAGAGGGTCATTTATCTGACTTATTTACACAGAACAACGTGGAAGAGGGTCATTTATCTGACTTCTTTATACAGAACAACGTGGAAGAGGGTCATTTATCTGACTTCTTTACACAGAATGACGTGGAAGAGGGTAATTTATCTAACTTTTTTACACAGAACGACATGGAAGAGGGTCATTTATCTGACTTCTTTATACAGAATGACATGGAAGAGGGTCATTTATCTGACTTATTTATACAGAACAACGTGGAAGAGGGTCATTTATCTGACTTCTTTATACAGAACAACGTGGAAGAGGGTAATTTATCTGACTTCTTTACACAGAATGACGTGGAAGAGGGTAATTTATCTAACTTCTTTACACAGAACGACATGGAAGAGGGTCATTTATCTGACTTATTTACACAGAACAACGTGGAAGAGGGTCATTTATCTGACTTCTTTACACAATGACGTGGAAGAGGGTAATTTATCTAACTTCTTTACACAAAACGACATGGAAGAGGGTCATTTATCTGACTTCTTTATACAGAACGACATGGAAGAGGGTAATTTATCTAACTTCTTTACACAGAACGACATGGAAGAGGGTAATTTATCTAACTTCTTTACACAGAACGACATGGAAGAGGGTCATTTATCTGACTTCTTTATACAGAACGACATGGAAGAGGGTCATTTATCTGACTTCTTTACACAGAACGACGTGGAAGAGGGTCATTTATCTGACTTCTTTATACAGAACGACGTGGAAGAGGGTCATTTATCTGACTTCTTTATACAGAACGACGTAGAAGAGGGTCATTTATCTGACTTCTTTACACAGAACAACGTGGAAGAGGGTCATTTATCTGACTTCTTTACACAGAACAACGTGGAAGAGGGTCATTTATCTGACTTCTTTACACAGAACGACGTGGAAGAGGGTCATTTATCTGACTTCTTTATACAGAACGACGTGGAAGAGGGTCATTTATCTTACTTCTTTACACAAAACGACGTGGAAGAGGGTCATTTATCTGACTTCTTTACACAGAACGACGTGGAAGAGGGTCATTTATCTGACTTCTTTACACAGAACGACGTGGAAGAGGATCATTTATCTGACTTCTTTATACAGAACGATGTGGAAGGGGGTCATTTATCTGACTTCTTTACACAGAACGACGTGGAAGAGGGTCATTTATCTGACTTCTTTATACAGAATGACGTGGATGAGGGTCATTTATCTGACTTCTTTACACAGAACGACGTGGAAGAGGGTCATTTATCTGACTTCTTTACACAGAACGACATGGAAGAGGGTAATTTATCTGACTTCTTTACACAGAACAACGTGGAAGAGGGTCATTTATCTGACTTATTTATACAGAACGACGTGGAAGAGGGTCATTTATCTGACTTCTTTATACAGAACGACGTGGAAGAGGGTCATTTATCTGACTTCTTTACACAGAACAACGTGGAAGAGGGTCATTTATCTGACTTCTTTATACAGAACGATGTGTAAGAGGGTCATTTATCTGACTTCTTTACACAGAATGACGTGGAAGAGGGTAATTTATCTAACTTTTTTACACCAGAACGACATGGAAGAGGGTCATTTCATCTGACCTTCTTTATACAGAATGACATGGAAGAGGGTCATTTATCTGACTTATTTATACAGAACAACGTGGAGAGGGTCATTTATCTGACTTCTTTATACAGAACAACGTGGAAGAGGGTAATTTATCTGACTTCGTTACACAGAATGACGTGGAAGAGGGTAATTTATCTAACTTCTTTACACAGAACGACATGGAAGAGGGTCATTTATCTGACTTATTTACACAGAACAACGTGGAAGAGGGTCATTTATCTGACTTCTTTACACAATGACGTGGAAGAGGGTAATTTATCTAACTTCTTTACACAAAACGACATGGAAGAGGGTCATTTATCTGACTTCTTTATACAGAACGACATGGAGAGGGTAATTATCTAACTTCTTTACACAGAAACGACATGGACAGAGGAGGTTAATTTATCTAACTTCTTTACACAGAACGACATGGAAGAGGGTCATTTATCTGACTTCTTTATACAGAACGACATGGAAGAGGGTCATTTATCTGACTTCTTTACACAGAAACGACGTGGAAGAGGGTCATTTATTGAACTTCTTTACTACAGAACGACGGGAAGAGGGTCATTTATCTGACTTTCTTTATACAGAACGACGTAGAAGAGGGTCATTTATCTGACTTCTTTACACAGAACAACGTGGAAGAGGGTCATTTATCTGACTCTTTATACAGAACGACGTGGAAGAGGGTCATTTATCTGACTCTTTATACAGAATGACATGGATAGGGGTCATTTATCTGACTTCTTACCAGAACAACGTGGAAGAGGGTCATTTATCTTAATTCTTTACACAGAACGACGTGGAAGAGGGTCATTGTATCTGACTTCTTTATACAGAACGACGTGGAAGAGGGTCATTTATCTTACTTCTTTACACAAAACTGACGTGGAAGAGGGTCATTTTATCTGACTTCTTTACACAGAAACGACGTGGAAGAGGGTCATTTATCTGCCTTCTTACACAGAACGACGTGGAAGAGGATCATTTATCTGACTTCTTTATACAGAACGATGTGGAAGGGGGTCATTTATCTGACTTCTTTACACAGAACGACGTGGAAGAGGGTCATTTATCTGACTTCTTTATACAGAATGACGTGGATGAGGGTCATTTATCTGACTTCTTTACACAGAACGACGTGGAAGAGGGTCATTTATCTGACTTCTTTACACAGAACGACATGGAAGAGGGTAATTTATCTGACTTCTTTACACAGAACAACGTGGAAGAGGGTCATTTATCTGACTTATTTATACAGAACGACGTGGAAGAGGGTCATTTATCTGACTTCTTTATACAGAACGACGTGGAAGAGGGTCATTTATCTGACTTCTTTACACAGAACAACGTGGAAGAGGGTCATTTATCTGACTTCTTTATACAGAACGATGTGGAAGAGGGTCATTTATCTGACTTCTTTACACAGAACAACGTGGAAGAGGGTCATTTATCTGACTTCTTTATACAGAACAACGTGGAAGAGGGTCATTTATCTGACTTCTTTATACAGAATGACGTGGAAGAGGGTCATTTATCTGACTTATTTATACAGAACGACGTGGAAGAGGGTCATTTATCTGACTTCTTTATACAGAACGACGTGGAAGAGGGTCATTTATCTGACTTCTTTATACAGAATGACGTGGAAGAGGGTCATTTATCTGAGTTCTTTACACAGAACACGTGGAAGAGGGTCATTTATCTGACTTCTTTACACAGAACAACGTGGAAGAGGGTCATTTATCTGACTTCTTTATACAGAACGACGTGGAAGAGGGTCATTTATCTGACTTCTTTATACAGAACGACGTGGAAGAGGGTCATTTATCTGACTTCTTTATACAGAACGACGTGGAAGAGGGTCATTTATCTTACTTCTTTATACAGAACGACATGGAAGAGGGTCTTTATCTGACTTATTTACACAGAAACGACGTGAAGAGGTCATTTGTCTGACTTCTTTACAAGAAACAACGTGGAAGAGGGTCATTTATCTGACTTCTTTATACAGAATGACGTGGAAGAGGGTCATTTATCTGACTTCTTTACACAGAACAACGTGGAAGAGGGTCATTTATCTGACTTCTTTATACAGAACAACGTGGAAGAGGGTCATTTATCTGACTTCTTTATATAGAATGACGTGGAAGAGGGTCATTTATCTGACTTCTTTATACAGAACGACATGGAAGAGGGTCAATTATCTGACTTCTTTATACAGAACGACGTGGAAGAGGGTCATTTATCTGACTTTTTTATACAGAATGACGTGGAAGAGGGTCATTTATCTGACTTCTGTACACAGAACAACGTGGAAGAGGGTCATTTATCTGACTTCTTTATACAGAACGACGTGGAAGAGGGTCATTTATCTGACTTCTTTACACAGAACAACATGGAAGAGGGTCATTTATCTGACTTCTTTATACAGAATGACATGGAAGAGGGTCATTTATCTGACTTCTTTATACAGAACGACGTGGAAGAGGGTCATTTATCTGACTTCTTTACACAGAACAACGTGGAAGAGGGTCATTTATCTGACTTCTTTATACAGAATGACATGGAAGAGTGTCATTTATCTTACTTCTTTATACAGAACGACGTGGAAGAGGATCATTTATCTGACTTCTTTACACAGAACAACGTGGAAGAGGGTCATTTATCTGACTTCTTTACACAGAACAACGTGGAAGAGGGTCATTTATCTGACTTCTTTACACAGAATGACATGGAAGAGGATCTTTTATTTGACTTGATTGATTGATTGATTGATTTAGGAATCGACATCACAGCATTTGGGGCATTCCCATAAGTGCTCCGTCCCCATCCTCAGCAGCCAGCGAAGAGTTCCAACATCAATAGTACCAGTAGCAATCTGATTATATGTCCGTCTCGCCTTTCCTCTGAGCGTTGAGCGTCGGCCAGATCCCCTCATCACTCCTCGCTGTCTCATTCTTGCCAGACCATGGTAATCCATTTGCTCCTCCGTGTGTATACATGCTCCCACAAGGCCACAAACACGTCTGCCTTGGCATGTATCAATACTCCACCAAGTTCTGCAGAGCCAACCAATCTGTCCGCCTGTTCATTTCCCAGCACACAGAATGACATGCTTCAGTTATTGAAGAAAAACAACCCCAAAACTGCCAGCACCACAATCACACAAACTCCGTCAGATCTGCCAGCACCTTTTCATTGGCACCTTTCAGTCTTGACACATGATAGTTTGTTACATTGTGCTTCAAAAAGGCTTAATAACTACAACCCATGGTGGTGGTGAGTGTGGCTGATAAGGCCAATTGCCTCTCCATAGCACAAAGCCTGGGCTAAAATATAGACCATGTATTGCCCATACAGCATGATCCTTCTCTCGGCTGCATAGTTCACTCCATAGGAAAGGTAGCACCTATACATCTAGAACAAGACAAGCTGCAGAAGCTGCTGTATCAGCAAAGCAATGCTCTAACTGTCCGCCTGTCAGAGCTTCGATCCTAGACCAGATGCCAACCAAGGCTTAGGGCCTGGTCTGCCCTGCCATAACATTTTGTGTTTAGGTTGCATTTCCTCGTACCAGGATAAGGTTTGTACCCTCACAATTGCGCTTTTCCACCCTAAGCCGTTGGCATAATGTGGGGTGTCGGGTTTCGTAAGCGCCGCCCAACATTGGGCATTAACAGAAAGCAGGTAGTACCATACGCCATCTGCCAGCACCACAATCACACAAACTCCATCAGATAATTCACAACACACCATATTTAACTGGGAGCAGTCATCATGTACTGGGTACTCTCTCTCTCTCTCTCTCTCTATATATATATATATATGTACTCAGCTCGCGATGATGGTGGAATTTTGCCAGAGGGCACGGACTGTCTGATTGGTCTGGAACTCTGGGAGTCGGAACGACCCCAGTATAAAAGGCACCTGCGCAGGTAGAACCGGCCTTTCCGTAGTCCACCACACCAAGTGACGAGGCGCCAATGTCTATTGCAAATGTGTGTTTAGTTAGACCCTGAAGTTTTGCAGTGGAAAAGCCAGAATTCTAGTTTTAGATTTTAGATTTTCCTGGGTTATTAGTGGACTAGAAGATTTTGGTAAATTAGTTTTTAGTAGGAATAGAAGTATTTTGGTAAATTAGTTTTAGTGGACTAGAGGTTTTTGATGGATCAGTTTTTGGTGGGTTAAGTTTTGATGGATTGGTTGTTGGTGGATTAGTTTTTGTAGATTTGAAGTTCTTACTGGATTAGTTTTTGCTGTACTTAGAAGTTTTTGCTACACTTAGGAATTTTGTTTGTTAGATTAGTGTCTTTGCTGTTTGATTTTTGCTGTACCCTAACTTCTTTGTTGATGCTACATGTCTGTATATTATTGTGAAGTTTAGAAGTTTAATAAACAAATGATGCTTGTGTTACTCTTACTTTGTCGTTTAGTTGATAGACTCTTATTTATAGTCATTGGTGTTAGAACAGCCCTCGGAGTAATTCTTTGTCTGGAATTGGAGAATATTGTTCAATTCCCTGTCGGCCCACCCTGGATCATTCTTAACCCTTAATTCTTTTCTATTCTTGTTAACCGAGGATGGTGAGAGGTTCTTTCTCTTTATTCATTTTCTTCTTTGGCCCTACGCAGTCAGGGTTGCGCTCTTCTCCTCACATCACCGTAGCAGAAGTAAATGGTTCTAGCTCCTGTTTTTACCTCTGTTTCATATATATATATATATATATATATATATATATATATATATACACACACACACATATACATGCACGCATACAGAGAGAGAGAGAGAGAGAGAGAGAGAGAGAGAGAGAGAGAGAGAGAGAGAGAGAGTTGTTGAATGTCAGTGGTCAGTGCAGGTCACATGTACAGACAGCTGTTTACCTGTAGAAGCCACAACCCAGGCCATGTGGAAATGGACCAGAGCCCATCATGGGAAGCAAGCAGGTGTCCTCCTTGAGGTCATGACCTCGGCGAGCCCCAACCTACGACATGAAAACAAATATGTCAAACTGTGATGTACGTCCAGATTCCAACATCCAACATCCAACATTTATATGCATGTCAAGAACAAGCTGTGATGTACTTCCAGATTCCAACATTCAACATTTACATGCATGTCAAGAACAAGCTGTGATGTACTTCCAGATTCCAACATCCAACATTTACATGCATGTCAAGAACAAGCTGTGATGTACTTCCAGATTCCAACATCCAACATTTACATGCATGTCAAGAACAAGCTGTGATGTACTTCCAGATTCCAACATCCAACATTTACATGCATGTCAAGAAGAAGCTGTGATGTACTTCTAGATTCCAACATCCAACATTTACATGCATGTCAAGAACAAGCTGTGATGTACTTCCAGATTCCAACATCCAACATTTACATGCATGTCAAGAAGAAGCTGTGATGTACTTCTAGATTCCAACATCCAACATTTACATGCATGTCAAGTACAAGCTGTGATGTACTTCCAGATTCCAACATCCAACATTTACATGCATGTCAAGTACAAGCTGTGATGTACTTCCAGATTCCAACATCCAACATTTACATGCATGTCAAGTACAAGCTGTGATGTACTTCCAGATTCCAACATCCAACATTTACATGCATGTCAAGTACAAGCTGTGATGTACTTCCAGATTCCAACATCCAACATTTACATGCATGTCAAGTACAAGCTGTGATGTACTTCCAGATTCCAACATCCAACATTTACATGCATGTCATAGACAGATGACACCAGATCTGTAACTGTACCACTGTCTGGTCAAGGATAGGTGATGAGGTCAAGGACAGGTGATGACACCAAATTTGTAACCATCCCTCTAATTCTTTTGAAACATCACTTCTCCATACTTTATTACTCATAATATAGAAGTACAGACCACACATAACCTGTGTTATGACCAAATAAAACATGGTATATTATGACCACACATGACATGGTATGTTATGACCACACATAACCTCAATGACCACACATAACCTCAATGACCACACATAACCTCAATGACCACACATAACCTCAATGACCACACATAATCTCAATGACCACACAAGACAAGGTATGTTATGACCACACAGAACCTCAATGACCACACAAAACCTCAATGACCACACAAAACCTCAATGACCACACATAACCTCAATGACCACACATAACATGGTATGTTACGACCACACATAACCTGCTATGTTATGAGTTATTATGAAATTGTTTTTGTGAATAACAACATTAAAAATTATAATGTATCACCCGGAAATGTTTAGTTTAGTTTAGTCAATGGATCAACATCACGGCACACGGGTGTAACTCATAAGTGCTGCGTTCTCCTCCTAACTCAAACCTGAGCCTGGAGAAACTCAGCTCAGTGCACGAACTTCATAGCACAGGCGAGGATCATGAAATACTTTGGGTAGATTTTTAACTCAAAATTTTGCCCGGACAGCGCCGTTAGGCTACTCTTTTTCGATTTCGAACTGCCAAGGGAGTTTTTTACGTGCGCAACAATACACATGGGCATCCGATCTCACTACCCAGAGACCAGGGGAAATCTTGTTACTAGAAGTCCACATGAAAAAAAAATCCCGGTCCTCACCGGGGCTTGAACCCGGGACCTCCAGCACTCGAGGCAGACACCATACCTCGAGACCACGCATCCCCCAACCCACCTGGAAATGATACCACTAGGACACAGCAGGTGGAGCCCACTCACCTCAGTCAACTCCTGGAGGCCAGGTATCTCCAGCCTCCAGCCTTCATCATCTGTCAGATGGAAGTGTAGCTTATTCATCTTGTAGGACGCCATGCAGTCTAAGACCCGGAGGATTTCTTCTTTCGGCTGGAAGTTCCTGGCCACATCCACATGCATGCCTCGATACGGGTACCTGGGAACATCTCGCACAACGCAGTCTGGAACTATTCCCGAGGCTTTGTTGTACGAGGCTGCCAGGAGGCTGAGTAGTGTCTGAACGCCATGGAAGGCACCAGTGGCTGTGTTTGCTGATATCTGGAACAGGGCAGAACAAGGGTTACATGTGTTTTATATCACTGTGTGTGTGGTGATATCTGGAACAGAACAAGAGTTACATATGTTATATATCACTGTGTGTGTGGTGATATCTGGAACAGTACAGAACAAGAGTTACGTATGTTCTATATCACTGTGTGTGTGGTGATATCTGGAACAGAACAAGAGTTACATATGTTCTATATCACTGTGTTTGCTGATATCTGGAACAGTACAGAACAAGAGCTACATATGTTCTATATCACTGTGTGTGTGGTGATATCTGGAACAGTACAGAACAAGAGCTACATATGTTCTATATCACTGTGTGTGTGGTGATATCTGGAACAGTACAGAACAAGAGTTACGTATGTTCTATATCACTGTGTGTGTGGTGATATCTGGAACAGTACAGAACAAGAGCTACATATGTTCTATATCACTGTGTGTGTGGTGATATCTGGAACAGTACAGAACAAGAGCTACATATGTTCTATATCACTGTGTGTGTGGTGATATCTGGAACAGTACAGAACAAGAGCTACATATGTTCTATATCACTGTGTGTGTGGTGATATCTGGAACAGTACAGAACAAGAGCTACATATGTTCTATATCACTGTGTGTGTGGTGATATCTGGAACAGTACAGAACAAGAGTTACGTATGTTCTATATCACTGTGTGTGTGGTGATATATGGAACAGGACAGAACAAGAGTTACGTATGTTCTATATCACTGTGTGTGTGGTGATATCTGGAACAGTACAGAACAAGAGCTACATATGTTCTATATCACTGTGTGTGTGGTGATATATGGAACAGGACAGAACAAGAGTTACGTATGTTCTATATCACTGTGTGTGTGGTGATATCTGGAACAGTACAGAACAAGAGCTACATATGTTCTATATCACTGTGTGTGTGGTGATATCTGGAACAGTACAGAACAAGAGCTACATATGTTCTATATCACTGTGTGTGTGGTGATATCTGGAACAGGACAGAACAAGAGTTACGTATGTTCTATATCACTGTGTGTGTGGTGATATCTGGAACAGGACAAAACAAGGGATACATATGTTCTATATCACTGTGTGTGTGGTGATATCTGGAACAGGACAGAACAAGGGTTGCATATGTATCACTGTGTGTGTGGTGATATCTGGAACAGGACATAACAAGAGTTACGTATGTTCTATATCACTGTGTGTGTGGTGATATCTGGAACAGGGCAAAACAAGGGATACATATGTTCTATATCACTGTGTGTGGTGATATCTGGAACAGGGCAGAACAAGGGTTACATATGTTCTATATCACTGTATGTGTGGTGATATCTGGAACAGGACAGAACAAGGGTTACATATGTTCTATATCACTGTGTGTGGTGATATCTGGAACAGAACAAGAGTTACATATGTTCTATCTCACTGTGTGTGGTGATATCTGGAACAGGACAGAACAAGGGTTACATATGTTCTATATTACTGTGTGTGGTGATATCTGGAACAGGATAGAACAAGGGTTACATAAGTTCTATATCATTGTGTATGGTGATATCTGGAACAGGATAAAACAAGGGTTACATATGTTCTATATCATTGTGTGTGTGGTGATATCTGGAACAGGATAGAACAATGGTTACATATGTTCTATATCATTGTGTGTGTGGTGATATCTGGAACAGGACAGAACAAGAGTTACGTATGTTCCATATCACTGTGTGTGTGGTGATATCTGGAACAGAACAAGAGTTACATATGTTCTATATCACTGTGTGTGTGGTGATATATGGAACAGGATAGAACAAGGGTTACATATGTTCTATATCATTGTGTGTGTGGTGATATCTGGAACAGGATAGAACAAGGGTTACATATGTTCTACATCATTGTGTGTGTGGTGATATCTGGAACAGGACAGAACAAGAGTTGCGTATGTTCCATATCACTGTGTGTGTGGTGATATCTGGAACAGGGCAGAACAAGAGTTACAGATGTTCTATATCACTGTGTGTGGTGATATCTGGAACAGTACAAGAGTTACATATGTTCCATATCACTGTGTGTGTGGTGATATCTGGAACAGTACAAGAGTTACATATGTTCTATATCACTGTGTGTGTGGTGATATCTGGAACAGGGCAGAACAAGGGTTACATATGTTCTATATCACTATGTGTGTGGTGATATCTGGAACAGGACATAACAAGAGTTATACATGTTCTATATCAATGTGTGTGTGGTGGTATCTGGAACAGGACAAAACAAGAGTTATACATGTTCTATATCAATGTGTGTGTGGTGATATCTGGAACAGGACATAACAAGAGTTATACATGTTCTATATCAATGTGTGTGTGGTGGTATCTGGAACAGGACATAACAAGAGTTATACATGTTCTATATCAATGTGTGTGTGGTGGTATCTGGAACAGGACATAACAAGAGTTATACATGTTCTATATCAATGTGTGTGTGGTGGTATCTGGAACAGGACATAACAAGAGTTATACATGTTCTATATCACTATGTGTGTGGTGATATCTGGAACAGGACATAACAAGAGTTATACATGTTCTATATCACTGTGTGTGTGGTGATATCTGGAACTGGACAGAACAAGAGTTATACATGTTCTATATCACTGTGTGTGTGGTGGTATCTGGAACAGGGCAGAACAAGGGTTACATATGTTCTATATCACTGTGTGTGTGGTGATATCTGGAACAGGGCAGAACAAGAGTTACGTATGTTCTATATCACTGTGTATGTGGTGATATCTGGAACAGGGCAGAACAAGGGTTATACATGTTCTATATCACTGTGTGTGTGGTCACATCCATGGACATGAAATATAGGCCAGCAGAGCAAGTATTTACACTCTGATACAGTGAGAACGTGAGGCAGACATCTCAAGGGTTAGTGGAACAGCAGAGGTAAGCAACATTTCTTTGTACACTGACCACACAAGGGTTACTGGAACAGCAGAGGTAACCAACATTACTTTGTACACTGACCACGTGAGGGTCAGGAGCAGACTGGTCTTCTTAAGCTGATGCCTAAAGGCACCATCAGGACAGCAGAGAAGAGAAGGACTGAAGAGTGGCAGCTGGGGGAGTCTAATTTACTGAGCTTTGTTTCTCCGTGTCTGGCTTGGCCTTCTTCCATACAGTGATAGAGCCCAGAGCATTGCACAAACATGAACTCATTTGACAGACAGACAGACAGACAGGCAGACAGGCAGGCAGGCAGGCACAGAGAGAGAGACAGAGAGAGAGAGAGAGAGAGAGTGAGAGAGAGAGAGAGAGAGAGAGAGAAAGAGAGAGATGTACGCAGGTTTCTGGCAAAAGTGCATCACTTCACTGCTGCAGTCCTCCGAAAGAAGTATGTGAAGGAGGAGGAGTAAGAAAAGAAGAGTCAGAGGAGAAGAAGAAGACTAGTGGGGATCTGAAGGGGGATAAAGACAAGCCTGCATGCACACACATGTACAACTTTAAAACTTGCATAATGGAATCAGCAGCCATCACAGCCCTAAACAAACAGAAACATAGTCAGAAATAAATAAATCAACATGAAAAAGTTATAATGTGAAATGTTTCATGTGCAGATAAGAACAGGTGACCGAACAAACATAGAAATGAAAGACTGTGGTGGACAGTCATAGACATGAGAACAACAAATAAAGCTCAGGATAAATTAGAAAAAGACAAATGAATGTGAAGAGAGTGGTTATGTAGAAACATGAAAGAAACACAAAACACACCTGTATGTATTCACTTGATGTGTCGACAACGACTTCATATGCTTCCAACTCTGGACAACCAGGCAATGCCGGCTTGACGTCGGCCTCTCTGAGTGCGAATGATTCTCGCTGGTTTTGTATCACAGTCACAACTTGACAATGTTTCTTCAGACACGGAAATGCCAGATTTTTCTACCAGTGACAGTCAAATACAGTGTAGTTGAATACTAGTCATCATGGCCACAAACAATACTATAAAAATATATACACACACATATACACTTAAATACATCAATTAGTAAGTAAGTACGTACATAAGTAAGCACAAAAGTAAGTACATAAGTAAGTACATAAGTAAGTTCATATGTAAGCACATAAGTAAGTAAGTGCATAAGTGAGCACATAAATAAGTACAAAAGTAAGTAATTACATGAGTAAGTAAGCACATAAGTAAGTAAGTACATAAGCAAGCACATAAGTAAGTAATTACATGAGTAAGTAAGTACATAAGTAAGCACTAAGTAAAAGTAAGTCAGTACAAAAGTAAGACAGTACAAAATAAGTCAGTACACAAGTAAGTCAGTACATAAAAATAAAATCCTTTCTCATCTCATCTCATCAGATTCCTCTTGTACCTTGCAGTGTCGAGGTGAAGTATAAACAGCGGGAGAGTACCCACTTATGGACTTCATGTATCGATATTCCCATGGGCTCTGTTATTCCCTGCATCCATCATTTACGTGGCCGGCCTCTTCCTCTGCTTCCCTCTGGTCTGTACATCATTGCTTGTTGTAGTATACTGTTAGTTGGTAACCTACTTGCATGGCCAAACCATTTGACTTGCTGCCTTCTAATAAAATCTAGTGCAGCTATAACCCCCCCACTTTAGTCCTGATTTCTTCATTTCTGATCTTATCTCTTCTTGATACATTGAGTATTCATAAAATCCTTTAAAAGTGAATAATACATACATATTGCATTTAATGTTACAAAATGATCAATATAAACTTCAATATAAGCGCAGTAATGTACACAAATGTATTGTAATACTATAAACTTACGTTACTTTAAAATAATCTGTCATCTCCTTCTGTGTATTTCAGGCTCAAGCTTTCTGCGCGGCAATTTCCTGTATCTTACGCAGAAGTAGGATCTGTGTTGCATTTTCCTCCTCTTGCATTTCAAACCAGTCGATGCAGTTTGACAACATTGTTTCTGCTTCCGAGTGGCTAGTTGTAGGTTTTTAGTTAAGAACTGATCCGTTATCGTCATCAATTTCTTCTTCTTCAATGGTTGTCACACTAGAAACAATTTCATCATCGCTCAAAATTTCAAAGCCTCCATCCATGTTGTCACATTCCAACCAATCTGTTACTACTTCTGGCGTAATGTTTTCAATGTTTAGTCCTACATTGTTGCACAGTTGCAGTTCCATCAACACTAACAGTCTCAGTTCCTTCAGTTTAGTCAATAGGTTCTGGCAAGAGTTAATTCCACCTACTCTTTAGGTTAGACACTGTAAAGTCAGACCAGCCTATATTGAAACTAGCATCCTTTATATTGTATCTCACATTATTTTAAATGACAATGATGGATAACAGAAACTGACGATTAAACAAGTTATGGTTAATTGAAGTTTTACTGTAATTCCATCCCTGGCCACCACCATGGATTGTAGTAGTTATGTCTTTTTTGAAGCACAATGTAACATACTATAGTCTGTCAAGACAACAAGGTGCTAGTAGCAGGAGCAATCCTTTAAACTATACAAACATATAGTTACACAGCATATTTACCTGATAAATAGTTAGCTTCTTTCAAGAACTGGCCCTCACATGCAGCAATCCTTTAAACCATACAAACATATAGTTACACAGCATATTTACCTGATAAATAGCGAGCTTCTTGCCAGAACTGGCCTTCACATGCAGCAGTTCTTTAAACCATACAAACATATAGTTACACAGCATATTTACCTGATAAATAGCAAGCTTCTTGCCAGAACTGGCCCTCACATGCAGCAATCCTTTAAACCATACAAACATATAGTTACACAGCATATTTACCTGATAAATAGCGAGCTTCTTGCCAGAACTGGCCTTCACATGCAGCAGTTCTTTAAACCATACAAACATATAGTTACACAGCATATTTACCTGATAAATAGCAAGCTTCTTGCCAGAACTGGCCCTCACATGCAGCAATCCTTTAAACCATACAAACATATAGTTACACAGCATATTTACCTGATAAATAGCAAGCTTCTTGCCAGAACTGGCCCTCACATGCAGCAATCCTTTAAACCATACAAACATATAGTTACACAGCATATTTACTCTATAAATAGCTGAGCTTCTTTGCCAGAACTGGCCCTTCACATGCAGCAATCCTTTAAACCATACAAACATATAGTTACACAGCATATTTACCTGATAAATAGTGAGCTTCTTGCCAGAACTGGCCTTCACATGCAGCAATCCTTTAAACCATACAAACATATAGTTACACAGCATATTTACCTGATAAATAGTGAGCTTCTTGCCAGAAACTGGCCCTTCACATGCAGCACTCCTTTAAACCATACAAACATATAGTTACACAGCATATTTACTCGAATAAATAGCGAGCTTCTTGCCAGAACTGGCCTTCACATGCAGCATTCTTTAAACCATACAAACATATAGTTACACACAGCATATTTACCTGATAAATAGTGAGCTTCTTGCCAGAACTGGCCCTCACATGCAGCAATCTTTAAACCATACAAACATATAGTTACACAGCATATTTACCTGATAAAATAGCTGAGCTTTCTTGCCAGAACTGGCCTTCACATGCAGCAATCCTTTAAACCATACAAACATATAGTTACACACATATTTACCTGATAAATAGCGAGCTTCTTGCCAGAACTGGCCCTCACATGCAGCAATCTTTAAACCATACAACTATAGTTACACAGCATATTTACCTGATAATATCAAGATTCGTGCCAGAACTGGCCCTCACATGCAGCAATCCTTTAAACCATACAAAACATATAGTTACACAGCATATTTACCTGATAAATAGTGAGTCTTCTTGCCAGAACTGGCCCTCACATGCAGCAATCCTTTAAAACCATACAAACATATAGTTACACAGCATATTTACCTGATAAATAGTGAGCTTCTTGCCAGAACTGGCCCTCACATGCAGCAATCCTTTAAACCATACAAACATATAGTTACACAGCATATTTACCTGATAAATAGTGAGCTTCTTGCAAGAACTGGCCTTCACATGCAGCAATCCTTTAAACCATACAAACATATAGTTACACAGCATATTTACCTGATAACTAGTGAGCTTCTTGCCAGAACTGGCCCTCACATGCAGCAATCCTTTAAACCATACAAACATATAGTTACACAACATATTTACCTGATAAATAGCGAGCTTCTTGCCAGAACTGGCCCTCACATGCAGCAATCTTCCACAATGGGGCAGTTACGGTCACTGTTCTATCACTGTGGACTTCACAATGCACCGGTGTCGGAATGACATCCTTCATGTGCACACTGTTTGATTCCTCTTCTAAATACCTGAAAAAGCGGACTTCTGGGGTGAAAGGCTGGTAGATGTCATATCGCCGCTTCCCTGAATGTAATGTGTAATCAAATCGTTTGTATCGTTTTGGAGTGTCAAAAGGACCCACAAATGCCAGTGATTCTCCTGCGGTACTTGTGATTACTCGAGGATCAAGTCCTTCTATGTGCATGTACCAATTGGGGAAAATGTCAGACCTGGATGCTGAGTAATGCTGGGCGTAGAACTGAAATGTCAAGGACTCTCCTTCATGCAAGGGTTTGAAGCTCTTCAGTGGACACAGCTTGAAGACGCAACCGTTGAGGTGGGATATGCGAAGACCTGCAGGCTCCAGGTCAACCCCATCATCCTGCGGGAGAAAGTTGGGCTCAACCATTCGGAGATGTGAAAAATAGATGGACCAAACAGATGACGGAGAATACCTCAGGGTCACATGACATCTATTTGTTAGAGTCAATGACACTGTAAATAGAGTCCTGCCGTTGCTCAAATTGTCCTCCACCTGAAACGGACAATATATTTTGTAAGGCAGCACAAAGACAAAGTAAAACTGCAAAACACTCATGCACACTGCTTATTTTAAAACACACTGGGCTTTTTGCTACGAGGCTATACATTTGTTCATTGTAAGTTGTAAGAAATGACTGTTCTTGAGTATCCAGAAAACTTAAACAATGGTAATATCCAAGAAATATACGATACCAAAATGTGATACTACAATAGAAGAGACAATGCTTAAATAACTCAAGAAATTCAAACACATGAGATGGAAGTTACAAGACAGAGATTAAGAACAGAATAGGATGGACAAAAGCTGCATTGAGACGAATGTTGTGAATACCTTGGACTGCCAGAGTAACTAACAGCAAATGCCTGGAAGAGAGGCCAATGACAGCAGAAGATTACACACAACTGTCAGAACAGGACAGCAGTTGGGAAGAGAGGCCAATGACAACAGAAGATTACACACAACTGTCAGAAAATCAAATCAAATCAAATCAACTTTATTAGGGTCACAAATTGGGCGCGCAGGCCCGTCTTACATTCGGCCCTTCCAATCACTCGTCTTTCGTTCATCATGAGCATTATACATTTACATAGGAAGAAAAATAAACATTGTGAAATGAATGTTGTAAACATAAACAAGGCTAATTACCATGTTATGAGGCCCATCTCCCACCTATCCATACATCACACCACCCACACACACGCGCACCAAGGGACACATACACACCCCCACCTACCCACACACACGCACACCAAGGGACACATACATACCCCACCAACCGACCCATCCCCCTCCCACACATCCCCCACCTACACACACACTGCCCTCACCTGATGCCCCAACCAAAACACACTCGCCACCCACAAACATTCCCCCACCAACCCACACATCCCACGCCCATCCACATACACATCCTAACCCCCACATCCTCTCCCCACCCACACCTCAAACCACCCATCCCCCAGCCACATCTCCATCGACAACATATTCCCCACCCATGCACACAATCCCCCACCAACCCACACATCGCACATCCACTCACACATCCCCAAACCATACACACACATCCCCACCAACTGACATGTCCCTACCCCCCCCCCCCCACACATCTCCCTAACCACCCATACATCCTCAATCCACTCACACACACCCCACCACCCACACATACAACTTCCACCCACCCACACATGCCATAACCTAATCCCCCACCACACAATCCCCCACCCGCACATCACATACACCCCTACCACGCACTATTTTCCCCAAACCCCTGCACCACACACACACAATCCTCACCAACACATCCCCACTTACACACACACACATGTCCCCACTCCCCACACCACAAAAATCCCCCACCCACCCCCACACAACCCACCCAAACAATATCCCCAACCAAAACACCACAAACCTCTCCCCACCCACACACGCATTTCCCCACCCGTCCACCAACACACACTCACTCACGCATACATCCTCCACTACGCACCCACACACCCCCACCACCCACCCCAACTAAACATCTCTCGATCACAATACCCTACCCACACACATCCTCCACCCACTCACACATCCCACCCCGACACATACAACTCCCTCACCCACCTACACATCCCTAAGCCACTCACACACCCCCACCCACACATTCCCATCCACACACACACACATCTCCCAACCACACACCCCACATACTTCCCCCAACCACCACAATCCCCTACTCACCCACACATATACCCCACCCATACGCACATTCCCTGCACCCATCACACACATCCCCCACACCACACACTATCCTCCACCCATACCACCACAAACATACCCTCCACCCACACATCATTCACACATCCCCACCAACACACCGCACACATATCTCAAACCCACACACCATACACTTCTCCCCACCCGCCCTTGCATCCCCAATCCACCCAACACAATCCCCTACCCACACAACCCCGCCTCCCACACATACTTCCTCAAACCATCCACACATCTCCACCCACATAAACACACATCCCCCGCATCCGTCCCATACACATATCCTCCACCCATACACACATCCCCCACACCCATTCCAACACCCCTACTGTCACTCCCACACATCCATCCACACATCAAACCAACACCCACAAATACCACTACCCACCAAAACCCACACACCCCAACCCATCCAAACGCATACACCCACCCACACACCCCCACCCACACATATCCCCACACTCACACACATCCTCCACATACACTCACACTTCCTTACATCTAGACACATACAAAATGTCTCACGTTAGTATTGAAACTAGTATGAACAAACTCCCATACTTTACTCACACACATACACTGACACTTGTCATGAGCAGTCTCATAAAAATGTTAAACATGGAGAAAAATGTGTACATAAAATGTATGTGACGTAAAAATAGTGATGCTCTCTCTCTCTCTCTCTCTCTCTCTCTCTCTCTCTCTCACACACACACACACACACACACATTCACTCTCACACATTCACTCTTCCGCTCATTCATTCACTCTCATGCATTCACTCTCCCGCTCACTCATTCACTCTCACGCTCACTCATGAAGAACAAGAAGGCAGTTTGGAAGAGAGGCCAATGACAGCAGAAGATTACACACAACTGTCAGAACAGGACAGCAGTTGGGAAGAGAGGACAATGACAGTAGAAGATTACACACAACTGTCAGAATAGGAAAATGGTCAGTGTGATCGAAAGAATAAGAGCGGCTGTAGCTCTGAAACTTCTGGTGCTGTGATGGGGGGGGGGGGGGGGGATCAAAACCCTTCTTCGACCAGCTGATTTTCAGTATTGACTTCTTGTTCTAGAAAGCAATGGCAAACTACTGAACGTAACATTGCCTTGTAAAATAACACTGGAGAAAATTATCATGACTGGAAACAGCAGTGGTAAGAAGAGTCAGTGGCAGACTGGCAGAAATGATGCATGATGGTCAAACATGGCGGCAGGGAGGAATATCATCTACAGAAATCTTTCAGAACACCAGGGACCGATATCTGTGAGAGACAAGAATGCCTGCGTCACCTTGCAAGCCACATGGCGATGGTGTTTACTGTGCAGTTCCAAGCTTGTATGTGACACACTGTATGCCTATAGGTGTGTTCTCTGTCTGTTGGTTTACTTGTTGTTTGACTTCAGTGGCAACTACAGGTGACTGAAGAATTTACTCAGAAACACTTATATCTTGGAATACAGGCAATTCTTTGGTCTAACGTAGGTGGTACTATGTGGGAATACATGCAACCCCTCCCCCCCCCTCCCCACCGGGTAGGTGGAACCCGTTAGCTTTGGATAGCAGTCCATCTAAGAGATAGAAAACTCCAAATATAAACCCCCAAGTTCAAGGTGGACCAGCGTGCTGAGGAACTGGATGGCCATGGGTTAACTGGTCGTGAACGTTGGACGTCTGGCAGGCTTGTGGGGTGGCACCAGGCGTATGGACTCCTGCGGGACATCCCCTGCCTCTTCCCTAGCAAGCAGGCAATGCTAGGGCGACTGTTTATTTCCTGCAATACCCAAACTTTGCCTATGGATTTATTTAAACACAGAGCTACAGAGCACGTGCTCTGCGCTTGACACATCCCTTAGAGGCTAGCGAACAGAGAGTGAGGAGGAGAAGACGAGGAAATGGTGTGAGAAGACGGCATAGAAATAGGAGGGCAAGCGCCAGGAGAACAAGATGAAAAGTGGAGAAACTAGGTTTCAACTATGTAAGAGTGGGATATTGGAATTGTCGCAGTGCCAGACAGAGAGGTCCTTCTTCTTCTTCTTCTTTGCGTTCATCCGGAGTGTTCTTTTCAGATGTGATTGCGGTGTGTCTCGTTAGGCACCCTTGGGTCGAAACCCTTAGGTCAACACATCCTGGCTTTTTGCGTGCAATTTTGACCAGGTTTGCATTCCTGGGAGACTCTCACTTTTGTGGTACCGTCCACCTCCCAGATGGTCAAGTTGGAACAGTCGAAGACTTCACAGTCATATCCCTCAAAGGAAGGCAGGGACAGTCCATAGCATTTTCTACCATCCTGGGTGGCTTCAATAATTGCAGAGCCGACACATAGCGCTCTGGTGCTGGGCTCACCGAGGGAATCGTCACGTCCTGCTCATGGCTGCTTTAATTCCTCACTTCAATATAGTGGGCATTTCGTTCGCAGATGCAGATGCCATGGGGGACTCTGAAGTGGTCTGCATAAATGATGGTAGGCCGACTAGAATGGCAATGAGGCCTGGCGATGCAGACACAGCTATTGACTTGGCACTTGTCTCCCAGTCATCAGTCCTTGATGTAAAGTGGACTGTTTTGAATGACCATAGGAGTGATCACATGCCATGATCAGTCCTGATCTATAAACCCAGGAAAGTTAAGGCTGGGAGAGCGTGCAAGACCTTCCGGTATGAGTGGACCGATTGCCTTCTTGGACGCCTCAGACAAGGGGCATACAACAGGACTGTTAAAACTCCCTTTTTGCAGCTCCCATGGTGGACCCCAGAAGTAGACCATACTTGGAAAGCAAAGAGAGCTGCAGTGAAGCAGCTAAAGAAAGTGCGACAGACACCTCGAAGCTCATAAGAGGAAGTGGACACAGCGGAAAATGTCAAGAAAGACAAGGTGGAGGATTTCAAGCGATGTGCTGCAGAGGCCAAAAAGGCAAGTGATAAAACACTGCGAAAATTCTGGAAACTGCACAGGCAAATGCAGAGAAAAGATCGGCCTATGACAGTGGGAACAATTGATAGAGATGATGGTGTGCGCGTGACAACAGACAAAGAAAAAGGGGAGGCGTTTCTCCAGAGATTATTAGAGCAGACCAATCATAATGATGCGGACACCAGGGATGCAGTTAGAAAGGAGTTATCTGGCACCACGAAGAATATGCAGTATGAAGATATCATACGGGTTGAAGATGTTAAACATATTTTGAAAAAGGCAAAAGACATGGCACCAGGGCCCGATGGGGTCAGGTATGGCCACATGAAGGGTTTGAGTGATGCAGACCTGGAGGAGATGACCGACTGCTTTAACCAGAGCATTAGGACAGCATCAGTACCGCAGGATTGGGTGCACAGCTATCTCATCATTCTCCCAAACCCATTCAAGGATCAGTCAAAACTTAGCGGCATTAGAATCATCACCCTTCAAAATACATTTGGGAAGGTTCTAGAGAAGATAGTCGCTGTCAAGCTGCAAGAGGTTTTGGAATGCGGGAAGCTTCTTCCAAGAGGCCTGGGGAGCTACAGGCTAGGAAAAGGTACCTGGTCAAATGCAGCCACTTTTGCCTTTGATGTTTATGAGGGGTTCCAGAGTAGACAAGAAACGATGGCGGCAGCGATTGATCTCAAGGATGCGTACAACAGAGTTCGATATGATATTTTGATGACCACACTGATGGAGAAGGGGGTCAATCCCTGGTTGGTGAACTGGATAGCAGCCTTCCTGCATTCTCGTCGGGTTGCTCTCCATCTGGGTGCATGGACCTCAGAGCCACATATTTTAACCCCAGGAGAGCTGATGTCCCAAGCCTCGCGATAGATGGTAGAAATGTCAGCAGAGAGAACAAACTGAAGTATCTGGGGATCACATTTGACAGGAGCCTATCCTTCAAGGACCATGTGGAGATGATTGTGACAAGATCTCAAAAGGGACTCAGTGCACTTAAAACTATGGCTGCAATGGACACAGAGCAGAGAATGCTTTTCACACTATACCAACACTTGATCCTCTCAGTGATTGATTATGGATTAGAACTGCTCACTGTCTCAGAGAGTCAGCTGGTGAAGTTAGAGCGCATACAGAACGAAGCTATGAGGGTCATTCTGGTATGCACCAGAGATACCCCAGTAGTGTGTACACGTTACATCCTTGGTCTGCCGACTGTTGCTGGTAGGCTCAAGGTGATACAGGCAAAGGCATACCTCAGAGTAGCTGCAGACACAGATCACCCACTGCATGAGGCGCATGAGTGACTGATAAGAGGGAAATCATGGATGGCTCAGGCGGAGAATACGATCAGACAGGTGTGCCCCTTGGAGAACATTATGCGTGGAGAGGAGTGGGTCAGAGTGTCAGCGGAGCAGTCAGACTTGAGCAGAGTTATAACCACATTAAGCTGGGAGTGCAGGGTAGTGGCCAGCAGGGGCCACGGAAGTGGAAATCCAGCAACTAATTCAGGACAATGCTCACTCGAGTGATGTGATTATATACACAGATGGGTCGGTGTTGAGAGGTAGGAGAAGTGCTGGGGGTTCATAGCCAAAGCCAATGGTCGACGTTTGGTGCAGGAGAGCCTGACATATGATACCACAACATCCAGTTTAAGAATGGAGCTGGAGGCAGTCACTGCGGCTCTCCGCTGGATGGAGAATACGACACACACACATTGTGATTATAACTGACTCAGAAAGCATGCTGACGAGGGTGAGGACGGGCAGGCTTCGTGCGGGGTGGCTTGCTTCGCTTCGGAGGTCAAGGGTGACAAGCATCGCCTGGATCTTTTCTCCGGGGCATGCCGGTGTGCTGGGAAATGAACAGGTGGACAGATTGGCTGGCTCTGCAGAACTTGGTGGAGTATTGATACATGACAAGGCAGACGTGGTTGCGGTCTTGTGGGAGCACGTGTACACCTCAGAGGAGTAAATGGATTACCATGGTCTGGCAAGAATGAGACAGCGAGGAGTGATGAGGGGATCTGGCCGATGCTCAACGCTCAGAGGAAAGGCGAGACGGACATATAATCAGATTGCTACTGGTACTATTAGTGTTGGAACTCTTCGCTGGCTGCTGAGGATGGGGACGGAGCGCTTATGGGAATGCCCCGAATGCTGTGATGTCGATTCCTAAATCAATCAACCAATCAACATGCAACTGTCTGGTCTAACATAGGTGGTGCTATGATGGAATACATGTAATTGTCTGGTCTAACGTAGGTGGTACTATATTGGGATACAGACAATTCTTTGGTCAAATGTAGGTGGTACTATGTGGGAATACAGGCAATTGTCTGGTCTAACATAGGTGGTACTATGTTGGAATACAGACAAATGTCTGGTCTATAGTAGGTGGTACTATGTGGGAATACAGGCAACTGTCTGGTCTAACATAGGTGGTAATATGTTGGAATACAGGCAAATGTCTAGTCTATAGTAGGTGGTACTATGTTGGCATACAGGCAATTGTCTGGTCTAACATTGGTGGTACTGTGTTTAAATACAGACAAATATCTGGTCTAATGTTGGTGGTATTATGTGGGAATACAGGCAACTGTCTGGTCTAACATAGGTGGTACTATGTGGGAATACAGAAAAATGTCTGGTCTATTGTAGGTGGTACTATGTTGGAATACAGACAAATGTCTGGTCTAACGCAGATGGTACTATGTGGGAATACAGAAAAATGTCTGGTCTATTGTAGGTGGTACTATGTTGGAATACAGACAAATGTCTGGTCTAACGCAGATGGTACTATGTGGGAATACAGAAAAACTGTCTGGTCTAACATAGGTGGTACTATGTTGGAAGGCAGGCACCTGCCTGAAGACAAGTAAAGGTTACCTGGTATCTGACTCCGAGGGTGGATGCGATCAGGTCCAGGTCTTCCTGAGCCATGACACTTGGGCCACCACCCGGGGCAGCAGGTTCAGACATGTTGGCTCTGAGTAAACAAAGAGTGACACTGTTACAGACCTTCAAATAATGGTACATGTTGTATCATTTACAGTAAGAGAACAAGTAGTGACAGGATATGTTAACCTGATATAAATGACACAATCCCATATGATAACCTGATATAAATGACACAATCCCATATGATAAACTGGTTTAAATGACACAATCCCATATGATAACCTGGTAAAACTAACAATCCCATACGATAAACTGGTATAACTGACACAATCCCATATGATAACCTGGTATAACTGGCACAATCCCATATGAAAACCTGGTATAACTGGCACAATCCCATATGATAACCTGGTATAACTGACACAATCCCATATGATAACCTGGTTTACGTGAATCAATCCCAGTAGCCGATGCCATTGGCTATGGATGTTAGTGAAGTAAACATGCAATATTTCTGTTATAACTGGCCGCAACCTGTCTACATTTGCTGCCCGTGAATATTCTGATTTAATTGGCAGCACTGGACATGTTTGGACATCCATGGAAACATTCAGATAATGTTTGAATTACAGGTACAACTTTGAAGTGTTTGAATTACAGGTATAATAATAAAGTGTTTGAATTACAGGTATAATTATAAAGTGTTTGAATTACAGGTATAATTATAAAGTGTTTGAATTACAGGCATAATTATAAAGTGTTTGAATTACAGGTATAATTATAAAGTGTTTGAATTACAGGTAGAACTTTGAAGTGTTTGAATTACAGGTATAATAATAAAGTGTTTGAATTACAGGTATAATTATAAAGTGTTTGAATTACAGGAACAACTATAAAGTGTTTGAATTACATTAACAACTATAAAGTGTTTGAATTACAGGTACAATTATAAAGTGTTTGAATTACAGGAACAACTATAAAGTGTTTGAATTACATTAACAACTATAAAGTGTTTGAATTATAGGTACAATTATAAAGTGCTTGAATTAGTTAGTTAGTTAGTTTGTCTTTCCTCTTGAGCCTAAGGCGGCGCATAGGGCAGAAGTCCTGTCTCTCCATGCTTGGCGGTTCGCTGCTACCTGTTGTAGATCTTGGATATTTACTTGGCCATTGAATGAGCCTTCTCTAATGATGGTTCTACGCAGGGTCTCTCTTGGTCTTCCCCGTTTTCTTTTCCCTACTGGTGACCATATGAGGGCTTGGTAGGGGAGTCTTGACTTGTCCATTCTGAGTACATGGCCGATGTAGTTCCAACGGCGTCTTCTTATGAAATTGGATACTGTATCTTGCTTAGTCTCTTGTCTTATTTGCGAATTGGTTCTGAAGTCTGTCCAGTGGATGTTTAGAAGTCTTCTAAGACATTTGTTCTCAAAATTGTCTAATTTTTTATCTGAAGCTACCGTTGATTTCCAACTTTCACAACCATATGTTAACACTGGAATCACACAAGAGTTGAAGATTTCAAGTTTTGTGTGTTTGCTGAGTGTCTTTGACTTCCAGATGTTCGACAGCTTATTGAAGGCACTAGATGCCAGTACGATTCTAGATGATATTTCTGGTGTTGAGTCCCCTGTAGATGTCATTTTGCTTCCTAGGTATGTAAAGCTGTTGACTTTTTGCTTGAATTACAGGTACAATTATAAAGTTATTGAATTACAGGTACAATTATAAAGTATTTGAATTACAGGTTAAAGTGCTTGAATTACAGGTAAAATTATAAAGTATTTGAATTACAGGTTAGTGTGTTTGAATTACAGGTACAACTATAAAGTATTTGAATTATAGGTACAATTATAAAGTATTTGAAATACAGGTGCAATCATAAAGTATTTGAATCTCAGATACAATTATAAAGTGTTTGAATTACAGGAATAATTATAAAGTGTTTGAATTATAGATAAAGTGTTTGAATTACAGATAAAGTGTTTGACTTCTTGAAGACGGTTTCACAGCACATTTTCTAGGCCTATATGTGTTTTATTTACACGACGTTAGTTTATTGAATGACATTTACATTATCCCAATTGACCAATTCAACCTTGCATTGGTGAATTAATGAAAGCACTCCAAATGAAGGCTATGTGTAAAATGGGTGAGTGGTAACCAGAAACATATGTCAGACATACAGATACAAAAGCAATATAACATCTAGATGGTAATTGGTACGTTGTGTAGAGCCATATAGCAACCATATGGCAAAAGACTTGTTGTGTGGCTGAGAAGATAACATCTAAACAGCTGCGGACTTGTGTGGTTGAGATATCTAACAACTTTATGGCAAATAATCTGTAGTGAAATTGAGCAAAACAACATCTTAATGGCAAATGACCTGTTGTAAAGATGAGAAAAATATGTATATGGCAATAGACTTATTATGCGGTTAAGCAAGATGAGATCTAGTCATAATTTATGTTTGCCAAAATTACGGAATTGATGTCAGTGTTAAATAAAAAATAATAAGATATTTGTTAACACTAATAGAAAGCAAGCATAATAAATAATGCAAGCATAATAAATAATGTAAGCCTGCTTCCATAAAACTTAATAGCTAATGTGAACTTATGAACAACTGGTCACCGTGGCATTTGTCCTATCTCAGGAGAATCTCCAAGTTACTGTAAGTACACATCTTCTGTGTGACTGTATGCTGGTATCTTGTCTTATCTCTGTGTGACAATTTGTACGCTGGTTTCTCTGTGTGAATCTCTGGTCTACTTAACAGTGTGCCAACAATCCTTCTAAGAACAGAGGTGACCCTAGACATAGATAGGGCTAGGAGCTAAGTTCTAGCTTCACACCAGGAGGTTGAGTGTTGTGTGGCTGGCAGGCTGGGAATGTTAGGAGATACAAGGAGATTTTAGTGCAGTTAACAATGAGGTTGAGTTGTGTTGGGAGATTCAGAATGTTGTGTGGTGGTGAGATTAGGTGTGGTGTGGTGAGCAATTGGAGATGAGTGTTGTGTGATTGGGAGATGTTTGTGCAGGGTAACAGTGAGGCATAGTGGTATGGCAGGTACATTTTCAATACTATTTAACAGGGAGATTAGATGCACTGTAGTAGTGAAGTTGTATGGCCGTGAAGTTGTGTAATAATGAAGGTGTGTGGCAGTGAAGTTGTGTGGCAGTGAAGTTGTGTGGCAGTGAAGTTGTGTAATAATGAAGGTGTGTGGCAGTGAAGTTGTGTGGCAGTGAAGTTGTGTAATAATGAAGGTGTGTGGCAGTGAAGTTGTGTGGCAGTGAAGTTGTGTGGCAGTGAAGTTGTGTAATAATGAAGGTGTGTGGCAGTGAAGTTGTGTGGCAGGGCTATCAAGAGATGAGTGTTTTATGACTGGGTTTTCAAAGTGTGTGACAGTAAGCTGCAGGTTGTGTGACAGTGAGGTTGCAGGTTGTGACAGTGAAGCTGCAGGTTGTGTGACAGTGAGGTTGTAGGTTGTGTGACAGTGAGATTGCAGGCTGTGTGACAGTGAGGTTCCAGGCTGTGTGACAGTGAGGTTCCAGGCTGTGTGACAGTGAGGTTGCAGGTTGTGTGACAGTGAGGTTACAGGTTGTGTGACAGTGAGGTTGCAGGTTGTGTGACACTGATTTTGCAGGTTGTGTGACAGTGATTTTGTAGGTAGTGTGACAGTGATTTTGTAGGTTGTGAAAGTTAGGTTGCAGGTTGTGTAACAGTCAGGTTGTAGATTGTGTGACATTTAGATTGCAGGTTGTGTGACTGTGAAGCTGCAGGTTGTATGACAGTGATGTTGCAGGTTGTGTGACAGTGAAGCTGCAGGTTGTGTGACTGTGAGGTTGTATGTTGTGTGACAGTGTGGTTGCAGGTTATGTGACAGTGAAGTTGTGGGTTGTGTGACAGTGAGGTTGCTAGTTGTGTGACAGTGAGGTTACATGTTGTGTGACAGTTAGGTTGCAGGTTGTGTGATAGTGAGGTTGTAGGTTGTGTGACAGTAAAGATTCAGGATGTGTGACAGTGAAGTTGCATTTTTTGTGACAGTCAGGTTGCAGGTTGTGGGACAGTAAAGTTGCAGGTTGTGTGACAGTAAAGTTGCAGGTTGTGTGACAGTGAGATTGCAGGTTGTGTGATAGTGAGGTTGTAGGTTGTGTGACAGTGAGGTTGAGTTGTGAGACAGTCAGGTTGCAGACAGTGATTTTGTAGGCTGTATGATAGTGAGGTTGAATTGTGTAATAGTGAGGTTGTAGGCTGTGTGACAGTGAGGATGAGTTGTGTGACAGTGAGCTTGAGGTGTGTGACAGTGAGCTTGAGTTGTGTAACAGTGAGGTTGTAGTCTGTGTGACAGTCAGGTTACTGATTGTGTGACAATGAGGTTGAGTTGTGTGACAATGAGGCTGAGTTGTGTGACAGTGAGGTTGAGTTGTGTGACAGTGATGTTGTAGGTTGAGTGACAGTGATGTTGTAGGTTGAGTGACAGTGATGTTGTAGGTTGTGTGACAATGATGTTGTAGGCTGTGTGACAGTGAGGTTGTAGGTTGTGTGATAGTTGAATTGCAGGTTGTGTGACAGTTGAATTGCAGGTTGTGTGACAGTAAAATTGCAGGTTGTGTGACAGTGAGGTCACAGGTTGTATGACAGTGAGATTGAGTTGTGTGACAATGAGGTTGCAGATTGTGTGACAGTGAGGCTGAAGGTTGTGTGACAGTGAGGTTGCAGGTTGTGTGAAAATGAGGTTGCAGGTTGTATGAAAGAGAGGTTGCAGATTGTGTGACAGTGAGGCTTTTTCTTCTTCTTTCGTTCGCTTGAAATATATCTATAACTGCAATGTTGTCTCTTGTATGAATCTAACAGTCTTTTTAGTTCACTCACTTTAGTGGTCCATAGAGTTTATCTTCCACTGCTGTCTTTCTAGGCCAGAAGGTATGCCTGGGTATGTTGTAGTTTGGGCAGTCTTGGAGTATGTGCTCTGCTGTCTGCGACGCCAAACCACATGTGCATATGGCTGAGTCACCAATCTTGAATTTTGTATACATGTGGTTGCGTAATCTATTGTGTCCTTTTCTGAGGCACAGAATAATGACTTGTTCTGGTCTATCCATAACGTGGTAGTCGTCTTGAGCAGGTTTTGGTGGCCTTCTGACTGATTTGATCATTCTTTTCTTTTGGTGGTATGTAACGGGCACATCAGGCTGTTCTTCTTTGGCTCCTTCCTTAGCCAATTGATCAGCTCTGTTGTTTCCGGGTACTCCACAGTGGGATGGTATCCACTGCATGGTGACCTTATGCTAACTCCTAAGTTCAGAAAGTAGTGTCCTTAGTACTGGCAATTTCCCAGACAGGAGCGCCTTGAGTACTGATTTTGCATCTGTCAACAGCACCACAGGTTGTGTACCATGGTTGGTATTTAGTAATTTATCTTTTGCTATCTTGATTGCCTCAATTTCAGCATCATAGTTAAGGCAGTACTTTCCTGTTAGAACTCTGGCTGTGTCCCTAGTATTATTTAGGTATTCTATGTACATTCCCACTCTTCCATTTCGAACAGCATTTTGTGCTGACCCATCTGTGTAGACTCGGATCCAGAGGTCCTGTGGGTATTCATCATCAAGGAAGCTGAGAGTGGCTGTTCTGCGCTGTGCACTGTTCTGTTCTTCCTTGTCAAATATTCCTCTTACTTTTGTGTGGATTTGTAATGATAGTCTATGTTCATCTTTCCATGGAGTTTGCTCTGGAATAGTTGTCAGGGGGATACCAACTGTGGGCAGATAGGTGGTTTCTCTGCAGAGACGTTTTGCCTGGTGGATAAAACTACTTCTTTTCAACCACCCCATAGCTAAGTTTTTAAATCGGTTCTTCATAGGGTGGCCTGACAGTGAGGTTGAAATGTATGACAGTGAAGCTGCAGGTTGTGTGACAGTGAGGTTGAGTTGTGAGTGAAGCTACAGGTTGTGTGACAGTTAGGTTGCAGGTTGTGTGACATTGAAGCTGCATGTTGTATGACAGTGAGGTTGAGTTGTGTGACAGTGAGGTTGAGTTGTGTGACAGTGAGGTTGAGTTGTGTGACAGTGAGGTTGAGTTGTGTGACAGTGAATCTACAGGTTGTGTCACAGTGAGGTAGCAAGTTGTGTGACAGTGAAGCTGCAAGGTGTGTGACAGTGAAGAGGCAGGTTGTGTGACAGTGAATTTGATTTAAATTACAGTTAATCTACAGGTTGTGTAACAGTAAGATTGCAAGTTGTGAGACAGTGAGGTTGAGTTGTGTGACAGTGAGGTTGAGTTGTGTGACAGTGAGGTTGAGTTGTGTGACAGTGAGGTTGAGTTGTATAACAGTGAGGTTGTAGGTTGTGTGACAGTGAAGTTGTAGGTTATGTAACATTTAGGTTGAGTTGTGTGACAGTGAAGCTTCAGGTTGTGTAACAGTGATGTTGAGTTGTATGAGTAAATTAATTAGATTAATATTAACTCTACCAGTCTGCTGTAATGATTTTTTGGTAATTTCCGAATCTGCCGCTAAACCGCCGTACCTAATGTTCGGTACTTTGCCTAGTATGTGAAAAAAATGCGTCACAAACTAAAAATAACCAACCAATCATGGTCAAACCTCATGGTTAGCCATTGCAAATGTCTGTCCTTACGTGTTTGAATTGACTTTGTGTGGTTTAACGTGAAAAAATTCTGAAAATTCACAATGAAACGAGCGGCTGATGAACCAAGCACTTCAACAAGAAAGCGAAGTAGGTCTAGGCTTTTCACAGTCCAACAGGTGATTGATACTTTGGTTGATTCAGACTCTGAGGAGTCAGAATTTCATCAAGAAAGGTGGAATATTGGTGCTAGATGAAAGGTAGTCCTATTTTCTACAATGTCTCCAAGTTCCATCTTATTCTAACCACTTGTTTGCATGTAACTAACATTTTTCTGTATCATGGTGGTTTGTTCTATTTAATGCTCAGGAGTCCAGGTGTAGGGGACTGTTAGGTTCAGGGCCTCAGGTCTGGTAGGGTTAAATGCATTCTTGCTGGTAAACTAGAAACGGTTCTGTACTAGTCTAGTACTACTTAGATATTTCTTATGCAATAAGTGATTGTACAGTAAGTAACAATAACATAGGAACTATCAACTAACAATATTATAGTATAATAATAATATTAGCAATGTCAGTTGTCAGCCTTTGTGAAAGGGGGTTGGGGGGGGGGGGGGGGGGGGGGGGGGGGGGGGGGGGGGGGGGGGGGGGGGGGGGGGGGGGGGGGGGGGGGGGGGGGGGGGGGGGGGGGGGGAATTTCCTGAGACTTCCGGTAACCATGGCGTACATAGCCACACCTGCTTCTGATTTATTGTATTCAAAAAATAACACATTACAGATCAGGGGAAACAACTCTAATAAATGCTACTATGGTCTGTCTGCTAGGCTGCAAGCGATTGTCACTTAGAACTTTTTTCTTTAGAAGTTATTTACTCACAAATTTATTCACAAATGGTAAGCTAATTTTTCTTATAACTCCTATATGTTAAATCAACCTTGACTTTTTGTTGCATCTTTACATAGATTTGAAGAGTTTCAACAATGCCCACTTTCAACCGTGTTCAGGAAAAGATGTTTAGCACAAGCATGAAAATGAGAAATCGTAATCGGCACCCATACAGTAATACTATACTATAGCGGACCTGTATTTAATTATAATTAAAACTGGCAGTTTAACTACTAAAATTAAACAGATGTAAGTTTCATTTGTAGCAGTAATTTATCTGTGTACTTGTATAATTTTTTCACCATTTGACATGACTGACAATAATTTTGAAAGCCAGTTTTCAGACCCGTCTATCTAAACCTGTAAGGAGTACTTTTATTCTTAGCAGCGCAGCAGTACATACTTATTTAAATTTAAATAAAATACTGTGAAACAAGTTATGGTTTTTTTTTAAAAGTTAGTATGTAATTATTAATTGCTCACTTTTAGATACAGAATAGTGTAATTATAGAGCAGAAGTAGAAATCAATTATTAGTGAAAGTGAGCGTTTAATTTATGCAGCAGTTACAAACATATTTACTTACATTATTGCATGATATCATATCAACAAAAGAAAGCTGTCATAATGCAGTGTGTAATCAAGACAATGTGAGTACATTTTCATGAATTGTTCTTCGATTTACGACGAACATTTCACATGACATTTAATAAATATAAGTGGATGGCTATTTTTAATTGTTAATTAGGTCACAGCACATCCTATCAAAACAGGAATGTGGCTATGACTTTCCCTTTACCAGTCCGCATACTAAAATATACATCTTGCCTGGTTTGTTCGCCAATAATTAGCAATGCACATGATATTTAATGAATATTAATCGATTTGCGGCTATTTGTAATTATTAATTAGGTCATGGCACATTCTATTTAAAAATAGACAATAAGGAAAGTTAGGACTCGCCACCCTGGACACAATGATATATGGTACTATGTGGTTTATTTAAAAATAAACAAGCCACAGTAATAGAAGGCAGAATTTCTCAGCTCTCAATTTAGTGGGCCGCCATCAGAACTGCCTCATTGGCTCAGATTCCTTTTCACTTCCTAGTTGTAGATCACGACACAAAAATATTAATAACTCCGCTTAGAATTAGTGTACTGTATCCAATTGTCATAGTTTCATAAGTAAAAACCCAACTTTTCAATACTGTCTATATATGCTAATATTAGCAATGTCAGAGTTATCGACCTTTGCCCTTTAAGGGGGGATGGGGGGGGGGGGGGGGGGGGCTACCTAATTTTTATTTCCCGCGCTATTCTTGCGACCAACGATTCACTTCAGGTTGTTACCATGTCTCGATTAGATTTGATTTATTCAAAACCAGCTGTGGTACGATGAAAGGGGAAACTACTCTTATATTTGCAGTAGAGGTCCTTCTGCTAAGCGCCAAGAGCTTGAGGCCGAGAAACTGTTTTCTCTTGAATTTCTTGGAGTCTATTCATGAATAGTAAGCTAATTTGTCTTATAACTCTTGTAGCTTAAAGAAATGTTAACTTTTTGTTGCATTTTTTAATCCCCAGTTCAATTTTACATAGATGTGAAGAGTTTCAACATTGCTGGTGTTTGCTGGCTTTCAGGAAAAAATATTTAGTGACATGGCCATCATAACACAAAATTCAAGATTGCGGCGCCCATACAATAAACTATAGCGGACCTGTATTTATTTATAATTAGAACTGGTAATTTAACTACTAAAATTAAACAGAATACAAGTGTCATTTATGGCAGTAATGTATCTGTGTACTTGTATAATATTTCAGCATTTGACATGACTGAAAATAATTTTGAAAGCCAGTTTTCAGACCTCGTCTGTAAACCAGTAAGTAGTGTAAGTAAGGAGTACTTTTTTCTAAGCTGCACAACAGTACATAATTATTTAAATTTAAATACAGTACTGTAAAATAAGTTATATGTTTTAAATAAGTTAGTATTTAATTATTAATTGCTCACTATTACTAGTATTAGATACAGAACAGTGTAATTATAGAGCAGAAGTAGAAATCAATTTTAGTGAATATTTAATTATTTAATATTTTTATTTTTTATTATTTAATATTTTAATAATTAATTAACTGCTGCTTAATTTATCCAGCAGCTACAAACTTATTTACTTACATTAATGCATGATATTTAATCAACAAAAGAAAGCTGTCGCAATGCAGTTGGTACATTAAAACAATATGAGTACATTTTCATGAATTGTTCTTTCACTAATGACGAACATTTCACATGACATTTAATTAATATAAATGGGAAGCTATTTTTAACTATTAATTAGGTCACAGCACATCCTATCGAAAAGTCTTAAAAGTCGAGTGCATTTTTGTCAGAGACTCTGAGACTCTCGTGCTTTGTACGATGCTTTCGGCAGGCCGCCGTGCGGAAAGAGACCGAGCCATATGGGGTAAAACCTGGTGCAATGAAGTTGATCCTCTCGACATTCTATCAAAAGAGGAATGTGACCTTTACTTTCCTGTTACCAAAACGCACAATAAAATATACATCTTGCCAGGTTTGTTAGCAATGTGACAGACTTTTAATGAATAATAAACAATTGGCGGCCATTTTTAATTGTTAATTAGGTCACGGCACATCCTATTGAAAAATAGATAATACGTCAAGTTAGGTCTCGCCACCCCGGACGCAATGATATATGGGTCTATGTTGTCCGTTTAAAATTAAACAAGCCACAGTAATAGAAGGCAGAATTTCTCAGCTTCCAATTTAATGAGCCACGATAAAATCTCCCCTATCTCTTAGGACATCATTACACTTCCTGGTTTTAAATTACGACACAAAAAATTCATAACTCCGCTTAGAATTAACGTACACTCTTCGTTGAGATACCGTTGGATTCGTCTTGTCAAGCTGTATCCAACTGTGATGATTTCATAAGTAGAAACCCCATTTTAAAATATTCTCTGTATATGCTACTAATATTATAACACTGCTTTAAAAAAAGGGAGACTTTATTACCATATGTTTGGTAATAATTCTGTACATTATTCCCAAACGGATGGTCCATGACGTTTACTACTGCCATCGATTGGTTTCAGAAGACTATTATTCTCTCTTCTTGTTTGTCTTTTGTTTGCAAGTTCTTTTTCTTCAAACCTCACTAAGACGATATTTGTCTGGTGGTCTGGGTGCCAGAGACACGGTTACAACAAGGTTTAATAGGTGAGAAGAATTATGCCTGCCATCTGCCGAAAGCGTTGCACAGAGAACTAACTCAGTAGCTCCAGTGATGACCTCCCGAAGTTCTTCCAAGTTCTTTTTCTTCAAACCTCACAAAGATGATATTTGTCGACAAGGACACACTCTACGTACAGTGATATTTTATTTGTCAAATAAAATTCATGTTAAACAAAGACATCTACTGGATCCATCGATTCCAACACTCGATCACTCCGTCGCTGCCTGGGGGTTGCGGCCCCCCTCCCCTCCACTGGCAGCTTCCGCGGATCCATTCAGCACACTTTATTCACATGCTTCGAGTTTCTCAGTTCTATGCTTGCTTGCTTTCGCTGGCTGTGAACTCCAGTGTGAAGTCCTGTATGTCGGATGAAGACATCCTGTTGTCCAACATCAGTGTGATGTCATACCAGACTGAGGTTTGCGTGAGTATCCGTTGTCCCATGTCTAGCTTATTTTATTGGTGTTCAGACTGGTGGTTCCTCGCCGTGCAGGCAGATACTCTCCGACTTCGGAGGAATCGGCGATCCTACTGACTTTAGCCAGGACCCCGAAGGGACCTGTTGCCCAGGACGTGCGACTAGGACGTGTCAGTAGGTCTTTGCCAGTATAGAACCTGGCCCTGGTGCCTTGGAAACACCTCTGCGTCCCTCTAAGTTCTATATTTTAGTTCCTGTTTAATATTTGTTTTATTAAACATTTTTTTTAAAATACCACCGGCGAGGAGACGAACCCCAGTCTCCCGCGTGACAGGCGGAGATACTAACCACTACACTACCGAGGACACGATAATATTTTCACAAACATTAATAATGTAGTCAAACCTAGGTCGCGTGACCAGCCGTTTGGGAGAAACACATATAATTTCTGCATGTTTGGCTACACCCATGTTAGTCCAGACTTTAAACAGAGCAGTCTGTTTTTTTAAATCTTTGGATGCCAACCGGCACTCACCAGTGTAATGTGTAATAATACGGCGAGGAGAGCAGCAGATGTGGTACCATGTAGTGTATGTCTTGTCCAGCTGTAGACGATCTCAGTTTGTCAACAAACCCCCGGGACCACCGGAAACCGCTCTACGTCATCAGTTTGGTGGCTGGAGATGTGTAAAAGTCTAACCCCAGGAAGACACGGCACTCAGATTCAGTATACGGTTTTTTTGTTTTTTTTCATATACCTTACAAGACGTTGCAGTCAACACCAGCATTTTGCAGCTGCTTGTTGATGTATTAGGCAAGATTACGTTAAGTAGTTTGCCATTGCTTTCTGAGCGATCCGGCCGAATGGTACCTGAGAGTTGCCGCAGACAGCTATCACCCGCTGCATGCAGCAATGGGTATAGTCAAAGGTGATAGACTAAGACGAGGCAGGTCCTGGATGGCACAGGCAGAACTTTCTATACGTCAGGTGTGTGATCTAGAGACTATCAATCGTGGAAGAGAGTGGGTTAAAGTTCCGAAAGATATAACGGGCTGGCACAATGTAATAATAACACTGGGTTGTGAGTGCAGAGAACGGAGAGTGCACTGAGTTTGAAGTGCAACACACATCAAGGTGACATAGTCATCTACACCGATGGGTCAGTGGTGAGAAACAGACGTAGTGGCTGGGGCTTTATTGCAAAGGCTAATGGGCGAGTCTTGAAAAAGAAGAGTCTGGCATTTGAGAGTACGACTTCCAGCATGAGAATGGAGGTGGAGGCAGTAACTGCGGCATTCCGGTGGCTTGAGGAGACTACTGCAACACACGTATTCATTACGGATTCAAAGCCTATGCTTAGCAAGGTGGAGAAAGGAATGTTTGGTGCGGAATTGCTCTCGTCGCTTCAGATGTCACATATTGTGAGAATTGTATGGATATTTTGCCCTGCCTATGCGGGGGTACGGGGGAATGAACAGGCTGATAGGCTAGCAGGGAATGCACCTCTTGGTGGCAGTTTGCTATGGACATTGGGGAGGTGGTCGTGCACCTGTGGGACCAGATGGAGAAGGTGGAGGAACAGATTGAGAAAACATATGTGGAAAGAATGAGATTGCGGGGTATCGGCAGGGGTTCTGGAAGAATCTCAAAACTGGGAGGGAAGACCAGGAGAACGTTTAATCAGATAGCGGTGGGAACGATTAGTAGTATGACTCTTCGCTGGCTGTCGAACGAGGGGATGTAGCACGTATGAGAATGTCCTGAGTGCAGTGATGTCGGTTCTTAACTCAACTCAGCAACTCAACTCATTCTGAGCGACCGGCTCACATACCCCTAAGTTACCAACGCGGCGAGAACCGTTACCCATTCTCGCGCAGGTTACGTTACTCACGAGAATATACGGGATTACGAAGAAAGACGTTAACCGCTAGGTCAGGGAGACCGGCATCAAAATAAGTACTGAGTAAATATTATCAGTTGTGTTATAGTGTTATAGTTGCTGAAACTCTTTCTGTCATTGTCCACCAAATCTTCAACACGTGACACACCTCTACTTTCCATTTACCGCCGTCGATTTTTATTTAATACAAACCTGTATTTTGTTTGGCACTGAATCTGTGAAAACACAAAATATATGTGGTATATAAGAATAACGAAGACACAAACCATAGATGGTACGATTTATTGCCTGGCATATTTCACTGCATCTCGTCAGGTACATACTGCAGAAGTCACACAACACAGAGTAAAATAACTAGATATATCGTCCAAGCTGTATGTACTTGACGAGATACAGCGAAATATGTCAGGCAATAAATCGTACAATTCATGATTTGTGTCTTTGTTATTAAAATTCACTACAGGAAAACATTGTTTTGATGTTATAGTAGAGTATAAAAACTCACTGGACGAAAGAAAAGGTTTACAAACATTTCAACCCAACAAGAACTCAATACTGAAGACTTTGTTTACTTTTGTTAATACTTTTGTTGATACTTGTTATCAAAACAAATACATTAGAGGAAAAACATGTCTTGAGGGAATTCAGAAAGACATTAGTATTTGGAAAAGATCATTTGGGAGGGTGCGGTACGGGAGAAGTGGAGAAGATCACTTGGGAGGGAGATGTAAGGGAGAATATCACTTGGGAGGGAGATGTAAGAGAGAAGATCACTTGGGTGGGAGATGTAAGAGAGAAGGTCACTTGGGAGGGAGATGTAAGGGAGAAGATCACATGGGAGGCATGTGTAAGGGAGAAGATCACGTGGGAGGGAGATGTAAGGGAGAAAATCACTTGGGAGGGAGATGTAAGGGAGAAGATCACGTGGGAGGAGGTGTACTGGAGAAGATCACTTGGGAGGGAGATGTAAGAGAGAAGAGGAAAAGATCACTTGGCAGGGAAATGTAAGGGAGAAGTTCACTTGGGAGGGAGATGTAAGGGAGAAGATCACTTGGGAGGGAGATGTAAGGGAAAAGATCACTTGGGAGGGAAATGTAAGGGAGAAGATCACTTGGGAGGGAGATGTACATGAGAAGATCACGTGGGAGGGAGATGTACGGGAGAAGATCACTTGGGAGGGAGGTGTAAGGCGAAGGGAGAAGATCACCTGGGAGGGAGATGTAAGGGAGAAGATCACATGGGAGGGAGATGTAAGGGAGAAGATCACTTGGGATGGAGGTGTAAGGCGAAGGGAGAAGATCACCTGGGAGGGAGATGTAAGGGAGAAGATCACGTGGGAGGGAGATGTAAGGGAGAAGATCACGTGGGAGGCAGATGTAAGGGAGAAGATCACTTGGGAGGGAGATGTACATGAGAAGATCACGTGGGAGGGAGATGTACGGGAGAAGATCACTTGGGAGGGAGGTGTAAGGCGAAGGGAGAAGATCACCTGGGAGGGAGATGTAAGGGAGAAGATCACGTGGGAGGGAGATGTAAGGGAGAAGATCACTTGGGATGGAGGTGTAAGAGAGAAGATCACTTGGGATGCAGATGTAAGGGAGAACATCATTTGGGAGGGAGATGTAAGGGAGAGGCGAAGAAGATTACGTGGGAGGGAGATGTAAGGGAGAAGATCACATGGGAGGGAGATGTAAGGGAGAAGATCACTTGGGAGGGAGATGTAAGGGAGAGGCAGAGAAGACCACTTGGGAGGGAGATGTAAGGGAGAAGATCACTTGGGAGGGAGGTGTAAGGGAGAAGATCTCTTGGGAGGGAGATGTAAGGGAGAAGATCGCATGGGAGGGAGATGTAAGGGAGAAGATCACGTGGGAGGGAGGTGTAAGGGAGAAGATCACTTGGAAGGGAGGTGTAAGAGAGAAGATCACTTGGGAGGCAGATGTAAGGGAGAAGATCATTTGGGAGGGAGATGTAAGGGAGAGGCAGAGAAGATCACTTGGGAGGGAGATGTAAGGGAGAAGATCACTTGGGAGGAGAAGGGAGAAGAGGAAGACGGTAATGAAGATGGGTTTCAGATGTGATAGATAATGTACACGTGACAGCAATAGAGGCGGAGGTATCTGGCATAGGACAAGGCCACTCATCGCCGTCGTGTGTTTGTTATTTATTGATTTAGTCAGTCTTCCGAGTTCTGTATGTGTTTAGTCATTCTCTCGGTTTGTGTAATTGTTTTAGTCATTCTCTCGGTTTGTGTAATTGTTTTAGTCATTCTCTCGGTTTGTGTAATTGTTTTAGTCATTCTCTCGGTTTGTGTAATTGTTTAAGTCATTCTCTCGGTTTGTGTAATTGTTTTAGTCATTCTCTCGGTTTGTGTAATTGTTTTAGTCATTCTCTCGGTTTGTGTAATTGTTTTAGTCATTCTCTCGGTTTGTGTAATTGTTTTAGTCATTCTCTCGGTTTGTGTAATTGTTTTAGTGATTCTCTCGGTTTGTGTAATTGTTTTAGTCATTCTCTCGGTTTGTGTAATTGTTTTAGTCATTCTCTCGGTTTGTGTAATTGTTTTAGTGATTCTCTCGGTTTGTGTAATTGTTTTAGTGATTCTCTCGGTTTGTGTAATTGTTTTAGTCATTCTCTCGGTTTGTGTAATTGTTTTAGTCATTCTCCCGGTATCTGTAATTGATTTAGTCATTCTCCCGGTATCTGTAATTGATTTAGTCATTCCCCCGGTGTCTGTTGCATACACTAGTGCTGGTTTGACGTTAGCGTGAATATTCTCAGGTTTGTACTAAATGTGATGAAATGTGACTTCCACACAGTTCCCAGTACCTATGCAACTCTTCTTGTTGTCTGTATTCCCTTTCTACTTATACCACTCTCATGTTCTCTCAATAGATGCCCCCGGCGTCACCGGCGTCTTTTCTTCCCCTCTTGCTTACTGGTACTTGTCTAGTTCTCTCCATGAGCTCCAATTCTGCTGATTCTGTCATACCATATTTAAACGCTGGCTTGCTTTCAACACAAGCGTAGTCCGATACACGATACTTCTAGTAGCAATGGACTGCATTTTACACGTGGTTTAGCTTTCCCTATTACTAGTGTCCCTCGCCATCAGGTGAACCCACTCAAACTTCAGAGGTACTTGTAATTTATATCCCCAGGTCAAGAACGAGAAGTCAACATATTAATCCAACTGACCGGTGTAAGGCTTGAACCCTCTACCTCGACATCAGCACACCGATAGTTTAAGAACGAGCACTCGGCACCATCCGTCCATGCTTACCTCCCATTGTAGTCCTGTGATTTTGAACTGACACAGTTAATTAATGTCTGTAGTTGATGTGAATTCATGTTAGTCGGTCTCATGTCTCTGATCCATACAGTTGTCACTGGCACAATTAATTAATGTCTGTAGTTGATGTGAATTCATGTTAGTCGGTCTCATGTCTCTGATCCATACAGTTGTCACTGACACAATTAATTAATGTCTGTAGTTGATGTGAATTCATGTTAGTCGGCCGCATGTCTCTGATCCATACAGTTGTAACTGGCACAATTAATTAATGTCTGTAGTTGATGTGAATTCATGTTAGTCGGTCTCATGTCTCTGATCCATACAGTTGTCATTGACACAATTAATTAATGTCCGTAGTTGATGTGAATTCATGTTAGTCGGCTCATGTCTCTGATCCATACAGTTGTAACTGACACAATTAATTAATGTCTGTAGTTGATGTGAATTCATGTTAGTCGGTCTCATGTCACTGATCCATACAGTTGTCACTGACACAATTAATTAATGTCTGTAGTTGATGTGAATTCATGTTAGTCGTTCTCATGTCTCTGATCCATACAGTTGTCACTGACACAATTAATTAATGTCTGTAGTTGATGTGAATTCATGTTAGTCGGTCTCATGTCTCTGATCCATACAGTTGTCACTGATAAAATTTAAATTTAAAGTCTGTAGTTGATGTGAATTCATGTTAGTCGGTCTCATGTCTCTGATCCATACAGTTGTCACTGGCACAATTAATTAATGTCTGTAGTTGATGTGTATTCATGTTAGTCGGTCTCATGTCTCTGATCCATACAGTTGTCACTGATACAATTAATTAATGTCTGTAGTTGATGTGAATTCATGTTAGTCGGTCTCATGTCTCTGATCCATACAGTTGTCACTGGCACAATTAATTAATGTCCGTAGTTGATGTGAATTCATGTTAGTCGTGCGCATGTCTCTGATCCATACAGTTGTCACTGATACAATTAATTAATGTCCGTAGTTGATGTGAATTCATGTTAGTCGGTCTCATGTCTCTGATCCATACAGTTGTCACTGATACAATTAATTAATGTCCGTAGTTGATGTGAATTCATGTTAGTCGGTCTCATGTCTCTGATCCATACAGTTGTCACTGGCACAATTAATTAATGTCTGTAGTTGATGTGAATTCATGTTAGTCGGTCTCATGTCTCTGATCCATACAGTTGTCACTGGCACAATTAATTAATGTATGTAGTTGATGTGAATTCATGTTAGTCGGTCTCATGTCTCTGATCCATACAGTTGTCACTGGCACAATTAATTAATGTCTGTAGTTGATGTGAATTCATGTTAGTCGGTCTCATGTCTCTGATCCATACATTTGTCACTGGCACAATTAATTAATGTCTGTAGTTGATGTGAATTCATGTTAGTCGGTCTCATGTCTCTGATCCATACATTTGTCACTGGCACAATTAATTAATGTCTGTAGTTGATGTGAATTCGTGTTAGTCGGTCTCATGTCTCTGATCCATACAGTTGTCACTGACACAATTAATTAATGTCTGTAGTTGATGTGAATTCATGTTAGTCGGTCTCATGTCTCTGATCCATACAGTTGTCACTGCACAATTAATTAATGTCTGTAGTTGATGTGAATTCTGTTAGTCGGTCTCATGTCTCTGATCCTACAGTTGTCACTGCACAATTAATTAATGTCTGTAGTTGATGTGAATTCATGTTAGTCGGTCTCATGTCTCTGATCCATACAGTTGTCACTGACACAATTAATTAATGTCTGTAGTTGATGTGAATTCATGTTAGTCGGTCTCATGTCTCTGATCCATACAGTTGTCACTGACACAATTAATTAATGTCGTAGTTGATGTGAATTCATGTTAGTCGGTCTCATGTCTCTATCCATACAGTTGTCACTGACACAATTAATTAATGTCTGTAGTTGATGTGAATTCATGTTAGTCGTCTCATGTCTCTGATCCATACAGTTGTCACTGACACAATTAATTAATGTCTGTAGTTGATGTGAATTCATGTTAGTCGGTCTCATGTCTCTGATCCATACAGTTGTCACTGACACAATTAATTAATGTCTGTAGTTGATGTGAATTCATGTTAGTCGGTCTCATGTCTCTGATCCATACAGTTGTCACTGACACAATTAATTAATGTCTGTAGTTGATGTGAATTCATGTTAGTCGGTCTCATGTCTCTGATCCATACAGTTGTCACTGATAAAATTAATTAATGTCTGTAGTTGATGTGAATTCATGTTAGTCGGTCTCATGTCTCTGATCCATACAGTTGTCACTGGCACAATTAATTAATGTCTGTAGTTGATGTGTAATTCATGTTAGTCGGTCTCATGTCTCTGATCCATACAGTTTGTCAACTGAGACAATTAATTAATGTCTGTAGTTGATGTGAATTCATGTTAGTCGGTCTCATGTCTCTGATTCCATACAGTTGTCACTGAGCACAATTAATTAATGTCTGTAGATTGATGTGAATTCATGTTAGTCGGTCTCATGTCTCTGATTCCATACAGTTGTCACTGGCACAATTAATTAATGTCTGTAGTTGATGTGAATTCATGTTAGTCGGTCGCATGTCTCTGATCCATACAGTTGTCACTGATACAATTAATTAATGTCTGTAGTTGATGTGAATTCATGTTAGTCGGTCCTCATGTCTCTGATCCATACAGTTGTCACTGGCACAATTAATTAAGGTCTGTAGTTGATGTGAATTCATGTTAGTCGGTCTCATGTCTCTGATCCATACAGTTGTCACTGGCACATTAACTTATGTCTGTAGTTGATGTGAATTCATGTTAGTCGGTCCTCATGTCTCTGATCCATACAGTTGTCACTGCACAATGTAATTAATGTCTGTAGTTGATGTGAATCATGTTAGTCGGGTCTCATGTCTCTGATCCATACAATTGTCACTGGCACAATTAATTAATGGTCGTAGTTGATGTGAATGCATGTTAGTCGGTCTCATGTCTCTGATCCATACAGTTGTCACTGGCACAATTAATTAATGTCTGTAGTTGATGTGAATTCATGTTAGTCGGTCTCATGTCTCTGATCCATACAGTTGTCACTGCACAATTAATTATGTCTGTAGTTGATGTGAATTCATGTTAGTCGGTCTCAATGTCTCTGATCCATACAGTTGTCACTGCACATTAATTAATGTCTGTAGTTGATGTGAATTCATGTTAGTCGGTCTCATGTCTCTGATCCATACAGTTGTCACTGCACAATTAATTTAATGTCTGTAGTTTGATGTGAATTCATGTTAGTCTGTTCTCATGTCTCTGATCCATACAGTTGTCACTGGCACAATTAATTAATGTCTGTAGTTGATGTGAATTCATGTTAGTCGGTCTCATGTCTCTGATCCATACAGTTGTCACTGGCACATTAATTAATTCTGTAGTTGATGTGAATTCATGTTAGTCGGTCTCATGTCTCTGATCCATACAGTTGTCACTGACACAATTAATTAATGTCCTGTAGTTGATGTGAATTCATGTTAGTCGGTCTCATGTCTCTGATCCATACAGTTGTCACTGACCAATTAATTAATGTCTGTAGTTGATGTGAATTCATGTTAGTTCGTCTCATGTCTCTGATCCATACAGTTGTCACTGGCACAATTAATTAATGTCTGTAGTTGATGTGAATTCATGTTAGTCGGTCTCATGTCTCTGATCCATACAGTTGTCACTGACACAATTATTAATGTCTGTAGTTGATGTGAATTCATGTTAGTCGGTCTCATGTCTCTGATCCATACAGTTGTCACTGGCACAATTAATTAATGTCTGTAGTTGATGTGAATTCATGTTAGTCGGTCTCATGTCTCTGATCCATACAGTTGTCACTGGCACAATTAATTAATGTCCGTAGTTGATGTGAATTCATGTTAGTCGGCCGCATGTCTCTGATCCATACAGTTGTCACTGATACAATTAATTAATGTCCGTAGTTGATGTGAATTCATGTTAGTCGGCCGCATGTCTCTGATCCATACAGTTGTCACTGGCACAATTAATTAATGTCCGTAGTTGATGTGAATTCATGTTAGTCGGTCTCATGTCTCTGATCCATACAGTTGTCACTGGCACAATTAATTAATGTCTGTAGTTGATGTGAATTCATGTTAGTCGGTCTCATGTCTCTGATCCATACAGTTGTCACTGACACAATTAATTAATGTCTGTAGTTGATGTGAATTCATGTTAGTCGGTCTCATGTCTCTGATCCATACAGTTGTCACTGGCACAATTAATTAATGTCTGTAGTTGATGTGAATTCATGTTAGTCGGTCTCATGTCTCTGATCCATACAGTTGTCACTGGCACAATTAATTAATGTCTGTAGTTGATGTGTATTCATGTTAGTCGGTCTCATGTCTCTGATCCATACAGTTGTCACTGGCACAATTAATTAATGTCTGTAGTTGATGTGAATTCATGTTAGTCGGCCGCATGTCTCTGATCCATACAGTTGTCACTGGCACAATTAATTAATGTCCGTAGTTGATGTGAATTCATGTTAGTCGGTCTCATGTCTCTGATCCATACAGTTGTCACTGATACAATTAATTAATGTCTGTAGTTGATGTGAATTCATGTTAGTCGGTCTCATGTCTCTGATCCATACAGTTGTCACTGGCACAATTAATTAATGTCCGTAGTTGATGTGAATTCATGTTAGTCGGTCTCATGTCTCTGATCCATACAGTTGTCACTGGCACAATTAATTTAAAGTCCGTAGTTGATGTGAATTCATGTTAGTCGGTCTCATGTCTCTGATCCATACAGTTGTCACTGGCACAATTAATTAATGTCCGTAGTTGATGTGAATTCATGTTAGTCGGCCCATGTCTCTGATCCATACAGTTGTCACTGGAAAAATTAATTAATGTCCGTAGTTGATGTGAATTCATGTTAGTTGGCCCATGTCTCTGATCCATACAGTTGTCACTGGAAAAATTAATTAATGTCCGTAGTTGATGTGAATTCATGTTAGTCGGTCTCATGTCTCTGATCCATACAGTTGTCACTGGCACAATTAATTAATGTCTGTAGTTGATGTGAATTCATGTTAGTCGGTCTCATGTCTCTGATCCATACAGTTGTCACTGGCACAATTAATTAATGTCTGTAGTTGATGTGAATTCATGTTAGTCGGTCTCATGTCTCTGATCCATACAGTTGTCACTGGCACAATTAATTAATGTCTGTAGTTGATGTGAATTCATGTTAGTCGGTCTCATGTCTCTGATCCATACAGTTGTCACTGATACAATTAATTAATGTCTGTAGTTGATGTGAATTCATGTTAGTCGGTCTCATGTCTCTGATCCATACAGTTGTCACTGCACAATTAATTAATGTCCGTAGTTGATGTGAATTCATGTTAGTCGGTCTCATGTCTCTGATCCATACAGTTGTCACTGCACAATTAATTAATGTCCGTAGTTGATGTGAATTCATGTTAGTCGGTCTCATGTCTCTGATCCATACAGTTGTCACTGGCACAATTAATTAATGTCTGTAGTTGATGTGAATTCATGTTAGTCGGTCTCATGTCTCTGATCCATACAGTTGTCACTGGCACAATTAATTAATGTCTGTAGTTGATGTGAATTCATGTTAGTCGGTCTCATGTCTCTGATCCTACAGTTGTCACTGGCACAATTAATTAATGTCTGTAGTTGATGTGAATTCATGTTAGTCGGTCTCATGTCTCTGATCCATACAGTTGTCACTGACACAATTAATTATGTCTGTAGTTGATGTGAATTCATGTTAGTCGGTCTCATGTCTCTGATCCATACAGTTGTCACTGACACAATTAATTAATGTCTGTAGTTGATGTGAATTCATGTTAGTCGGTCTCATGTCTCTGATCCATACAGTTGTCACTGGCACAATTAATTAATGTCTGTAGTTGATGTGAATTCATGTTAGTCGGTCTCATGTCTCTGATCCATACAGTTGTCACTGGCACAATTAATTAATGTCTGTAGTTGATGTGAATTCATGTTAGTCGGTCTCATGTCTCTGATCCATACAGTTGTCACTGGCACAATTAATTAATGTCCGTAGTTGATGTGAATTCATGTTAGTCGGCCGCATGTCTCTGATCCATACAGTTGTCACTGATACAATTAATTAATGTCCGTAGTTGATGTGAATTCATGTTAGTCGGTCTCATGTCTCTGATCCATACAGTTGTCACTGGCACAATTAATTAATGTCTGTAGTTGATGTGAATTCATGTTAGTCGGTCTCATGTCTCTGATCCATACAGTTGTCACTGGCACAATTAATTAATGTCTGTAGTTGATGTGAATTCATGTTAGTCGGTCTCATGTCTCTGATCCTACAGTTGTCACTGGCACATTAATTAATGTCGTAGTTGATGTAATTCATGTTAGTCGGCCCATGTCTCTGATCCATACAGTTGTCACTGAAAAATTAATTAATGTCCGTAGTTGATGTGAATTCATGTTAGTCGCCCATGTCTCTGATCCATACAGTTGTCACTGGAAAAATTAATTAATGTCCGTAGTTTATGTGAATTCATGTTAGTCGTCTCATGTCTCTGATCCATACGTTGTCACTGGCACAATTAATTAATGTCTGTAGTTGATGTGAATTCATTTTAGTCGGTGCTCATGTCTCTGAATCCATACAGTTGTCACTGACACAATTAATTAATGTCTGTAGTTGATGTGAATTCATGTTAGTCGGTCTCATGTCTCTGATCCATACAGTTGTCACTGGACACAATTAATTAATGTCTGTAGTTGATGTGAATTCATGTTAGTCGGTCGCATGTCTCTGATCCATACAGTTGTCACTGGATACAATTAATTAATGTCTGTAGTTGATGTGAATTCATGTTAGTCGGTCTCATGTCTCTGATCCATACAGTTGTCATTGGCACAATTAATTAATGTCTGTAGTTGGTGTGAATTCATGTTAGTCGGCCGCATGTCTCTGATCCATACAGTTGTAACTGGCACAATTAATTAATGTCTGTAGTTGATGTGAATTCATGTTAGTCGGTCTCATGTCTCTGATCCATACAGTTGTCACTGACACAATTAATTAATGTCTGTAGTTGATGTGAATTCATGTTAGTCGTGCTCATGTCTCTGATCCATACAGTTGTCCATTCCGTTGATTATGTTTCCCCAATATTGTTCGCGTGGTTCTGTACAAGTACCTGAGATTTCCTTGTTCGGCTGCAGCCACATCTGCCTCTCCTGCTAGGCCAATTGTCTCGTATCCGCCCTTTTACGCTCTCAGCATTCTTCAGTAGCGTTTTGTTCAAGGACTCTGATTTTAATAGTTCTAGTTTTGCTATCATTTTGTTGTTGTTGTTGTTGTTGTTGTTGTTGTTGTTGTTGTTGTTGTTGTTGTTGTTTTGGTTATGCATTAGCTCGCTTTGAACTCAAGCGTAGTCTGTACTTGTGCCACTACTTCTAATGCACTGGACGGGTTGTTGCATGTAGATTAGCTTTTCCTATTACCAGTCTCCCTCACCATCAGGTGAACTCATTCCGACTTTGGAGGTATTTGTACTTTACGTCCTATATTATATGATAAATTATCTCAAACTACAACTATTCAAAAATCATTCCCATATGTATGACACGTTACACCTTCCTTAGGTATTTATAATGCCATGTTAAACATTGCCTCAGTGAGTCATGTATTATTGATTATTTTTCATGCGTTTTATTGCTTATTGTTCTTTTGTTGTCAAAAATTAGCTTCATAAGTGATGTTGAATGAAAGAATGTATGAGAGGAAATAGAGAAGAAGGGCAGAATATCAGACGGGCCTGCTTGCCCAATGCTTAACCCTTTGAAAATAAAGATTTTCGTTCGTTCGTTCGTCCGAATTCAAGGACGAGAAGTCAATATTTTAGTCTGCTGACTGTATAAATCTGCTGTTTTCAGTGTTCCTATCTGATATTTGCAAGGGTTTCTTGCGTCACCCACGCCTGGTGTCTTCATTCCCTGTTTCCGGGGATTTCTATTCACGATTGGTACCAGCTGCTTGTGTCTGCTGCAAGCAAGTCCCATACACCTTGTCCTAAGACCTTCCCTACCCGGGGTAGCCAGAAAAAAAGTTAGCAAAGATAGGTCGTACAAACCGACATACTGTACATTAATAAATAAATCAGGTGCCGTCTCCTCACTGAAGATTGTCTGCAGCAGATTTCTAAACAACTCTTTCTGGCCCTGGTTGTCCACTCTGACAGACTTCTGTTGCCCATTTCTGGATGTTATCAACCATCTACAAATCTAACCATTAAAGAACTCCTGTTTGCGGACGACCAAGCACTAATAGCAAAATCAGAAGCTGAATTACAAGACCACATGAATAGTCTAAACGAAATGTGTAGGGAACATAACATGACAATTAGCACAAGCAAAACAAAGGTAATGACTATAACTAAAGAAGAACAAACAACAATTCACCTAGACGAACATCCCTTGAAACAAGTAAAGAGTTTCAAGTACCTAGGACCTCCGAAATTGGAGAGTGTCTGCCTGCACGGCGAGGAACTACCAGTCTGCACACCAATAAGCCAGACATGGGACAACGGATACTCACGCAAACCTCAGGTCTGGTATGACATCACACTGATGTTGGACAACAGGATGTCTTCATCCGACATACAGGACTTCACGCTGGAGTTCACAGCCAGCGAACACAAGCAAGCAAGCAAGTACCTAGGAAATATAATATCATCAAATGGCAGATCAGAAGACGAGATCGAAAATAGATGCAATAAGGCAAACCAACTCATTGGACAAATGGCACCAATACTAAAGAACCAACATGTATCAATAACTACTAAGAAAGCACTTTACAACACAATCTTCCTACCAACTCTATGCTACCAATGCCAAACCTGGACAATGACAGAAAAAGAGAAAAGAAAAATCACAACAACAGAAATGAGATTCCTGAGAAGAATACTCAACGTAACAAGAAGAGATCAGATCAGAAATGAAGAAATCAGGACTAAAGTGGGGGTTAAAGCAGCACTAGATTTTATTAGAAAGCAGCAAGTCAAATGGTTTGGCCATGCAAGTAGGTTACCAGTCAACAGCATGCCACAACAAGCAATGATGTACAGACCAGATGGAAACAGAGGAAGAGGCCGACCACGTAAACGTTGGACGGAGGGAATAGCAGAGTCCATGGGAATATCGATATATGAAGCCCATAATCGGGCACTCTCACGATGTTTATACTTCACCTCGACACCGCAAGGTACAAGAGGAACACGATGAGATGAGAGATGAGATGTTGTTTCCATGAAATGCCATATGTCTTCGGTGTTTTCACATTACTGCAGTATGTTATATTGTTTGAATTGTCTTTTTCTTTTTAACTGAAGTGATCATATATTATCATCATCATGAGCCGATAAGCGTTGGCGTTCATGGCTCACCATCTCAACAGATCACCAGCCAGGGATCAGCTCTGTGAACCTGTCTCGATGATTCCACGTGCCAAGCCATCCAGGTAATTACTCCCGTGCCATTTCTCTCAACAATTTTGGCAGTCGTTAATAAGTTTTCAAATTTAGTTCTCCCCGTAATGTGCCGAAAGAATCTTGACTGTCTCATTTCTCTAATCAAGTTGCGGTTTTCATTTCTTTGTTGTACTACTTTCTCTTTGGTTTTATTTTCCTGTTCAATTACCATACAGTTGCAAGATACTACACACACACAGACCGCGCGCGCGCGCACACACACACACACACACACACACACACACACACACACACACTCACATCCACACACACACACACGTGCATCAGGTTTTATGCTGACGTTGCAACCTCCATTCCCCACAGCCTGTGCCTGGTGGAGCAACCAACGCCCACGTCAAGCGACCTTGTTCTTTCCACCAAGAAGTCTTGATTGGCAAGCGATCATGTTTTCAGCAACGCTTTTTCACGCCCCGGCTGTCGTCTGGGGGAATTTAACAGCCGAGTTACCTTGTTTCGCTGTAAAGTTCGGGATTAATTCATCAAAACCGTACTACTGTTTCCAACATCGTGTCCGCTTGCCTTCCCTCCTGCATCTCATTACATATTCAACCATGTCACACAAGTATGCCAAATGTCGACTCCGACACTGTCACGGGGCTTTCGCCGGCACTTTGTTTCAGGACATGACAGGGCGTATCAGTGGGTCCCCTCTCTGCACTAGGTAGTACCGCCCCGCGGGCCAGTTATGAACACCTGGGCGCTGAGGACATCCGTTAGATTGTATCACAGATCTGCCTTGCAAGTGTTAATGGGGCAGGAACGGACAGAACGAGGAAGAACGCCGTGAATAAATTATCAGAAACACATCCCCGAGTCTGTACATCTGTTGAGCACTGCTTGGTGATTAAGTTGAGTTTAACTCTTTGTACAAGTGAATCTTTACATTTGCTCCGTACCTTATACGCTATGCAGATGACACAGTATTGGTGGCGGATAATGCAACAGACCTACAACAATTATTGGACATTGTAGTAACAGAGAGTGCACAGAAAGGACTCTCCTTGAATATCAAGAAAACTAACAATGGTGATATCAAAGAAAATGGGGACACCAAAATGTGACATAGAAATAGAAGGAACAATTCTTAACCAAGTTAAGGTTGAACTTAGAAGCAACAGAGATGTGGTTTTTAAGACGAATGTTGCGAATTCCTTGGACTGCCAGAGTAACTAACAACGATTGCCTGAAAGAGGCTAATGAAACTAGAACACTATATACAACAATAAGAAAGAGACAAACAGCTTTCTTTGGTCATGTGATGAGAAGAGATGCATTGGAGAACATCGTGACAACTGGAAAGATCGAGGGGAAGAGAGGCAGAGGCAGACGAAGAGAAATGATGCTGGACGGATTGACACGGTGGCAAACAAAGAACACCAAAGACCGAGATCTGTGGAGATCCATGAACACCTACGCCAGCCGGCACGGCACTTGATGATGATGACCGTATGGTGACAACGTGAGTTTAACCCTTTGTGTAGCTGGAGTTTGCACTTCTATTGAGTTGTGCACATCTATTGAGTTGATGTGCAGCTTTCTCCGTAACCCCGAATACTCTCGTGGTTGGTGTGAGCGCACGAGAATTGGAAGCGGTTCGAGTCACGCCAGTGACTTATGAGAGCATGGAGTCGGTCGCTCAGAAAGTCGTGGCGTGCTGATGAGCGTAATCTAGCCTAGGAATCAAAATACAGCTGAAAGATGCTGATGTTGACCGCAATATCCTGAAACAGGATGGAAACGCGAAAAAAAAATAAATCACCTAACTGGCTGGCTCTTTGTTAAGATGCAAATGAAGTGCCTAGAGGTTCATTGCGAAGGTTAATGAATGATGATTAGTGCAGAAGAGCCTAGTCTAAGAATGGAGGTGGAGGCGGTCTCTGCTGTGTTCCATTTTGTGGAGAGCAAACGGCACACACATGTCATTGTAACGGACTCACAGAGCATGCCGGGAAGAGTGAAGACAGGCATGTTTCGTGTAGAGTGGCATACTTTAAAGAAAAAGTCAAAGATATTGAAAATACGTTGGATCTTGTACCCAAGATATGCTGGTGAGGGGGTAAATCAGCAGGGGTCTAGATTGGCTGGGTCCGTACCGATGAGTGGAGTATTGATGCTCGACAGGGCAGACAGACATGGTCAGGGCACTTTATGATCATGTGAATTGCGTGGAAGAAGAGATACATCATCGTGGCATGAAGGAATTGATGTGACAGGGAGTGACTAGAGGATCTGGCCGACACTCAGTACTCAGATAAAAGACCAGACCGACAATTAATCAAAGTGTAACTGGTAGCATGTCAAAGGTTAAAGATCCAACAGATGCTCCCTGTCTGTGACTCTATCCAACGGATGCTCCCTGTCTGTGACTCTATCCAACGGATGCTCCCTGTCTGTGACTCTATCCAACAGATGCTCTCTGTCTGTGACTCTATCCAACGGATGCTCCCTGTCTGTGACTCTATCCAACAGATGCTCCCTGTCTGTGACTCTATCCAACGGATGCTCCCTGTCTGTGACTCTATCCAACAGATGCTCCCTGTCTGTGACTCTATCCAACAGATGCTCCCTGTCTGTGACTCTATCCAACAGATGCTCCCTGTCTGTGACTCTATCCAACGGATGCTCCCTGTCTGTGACTCTATCCAACGGATGCTCCCTGTCTGTGACTCTATCCAACAGATGCTCTCTGTCTGTGACTCTATCCAACAGATGCTCCCTGTCTGTGACTCTATCCAACAGATGCTCCCTGTCTGTGACTCTATCCAATGGATGCTCCCTGTCTGTGACTCTATCCAACGGATGCTCCCTGTCTGTGACTCTATCCAACGGATGCTCCCTGTCTGTGACTCTATCCAACGGATGCTCCCTGTCTGTGACTCTATCCAACAGATGCTCCATGTCTGTGACTCTATCCAACGGATGCTCCCTGTCTGTGACTCTATCCAACGGATGCTCCCTGTCTGTGACTCTATCCAACAGATGCTCCCTGTCTGTGACTCTATCCAACGGATGCTCCCTGTCTGTGACTCTATCCAACAGATGCTCCCTGTCTGTGACTCTATCCAACGGATGCTCCCTGTCTGTGACTCTATCCAACAGATGCTCCCTGTCTGTGACTCTATCCAACGGATGCTCCTGTCTGTGACTCTATCCAACAGATGCTCCCTATCTGTGACTCTATCCAACGGATGCTCCCTGTCTGTGACTCTATCCAACAGATGCTCCCTGTCTGTGACTCTATCCAACGGATGCTCCCTGTCTGTGACTCTATCCAACAGATGCTCCCTGTCTGTGACTCTATCCAACAGATGCTCCCTGTCTGTGACTCTATCCAACAGATGCTCCCTGTCTGTGACTCTATCCAACAGAAGCTCCCTGTCTGTGACTCTATCCAACGGATGCTCCCTGTCTGTGACTCTATCCAACAGATGCTCCCTGTCTGTGACTCTATCCAACAGATGCTCCCTGTCTGTGACTCTATCCAACGGATGCTCCCTGTCTGTGACTCTATCCAACGGATGCTCCCTGTCTGTGACTCTATCCAACGGATGCTCCCTGTCTGTGGACTCTATCCAACGGATGCTCCCTGTCTGTGACTCTATCCAACGGATGCTCCCTGTCTGTGACTCTATCCAACAGATGCTCCCTGTCTGTGACTCTATCCAACAGATGCTCCCTGTCTGTGACTCTATCCAACAGATGCTCCCTGTCTGTGACTCTATCCAACAGATGCTCCCTGTCTGTGACTCTATCCAACGGATGCTCCCTGTCTGTGACTCTATCCAACAGATGCTCCCTGTCTGTGACTCTATCCAACGGATGCTCCCTGTCTGTGACTCTGTCATTGAAGCATGCCACGCTGCACGAAACATGTCACTCTTCACCTTCCCAGAACGCTCCGTGAGTCCGTTAAATCACGATCTGTGTGAGCTGTTTGTTCTCCAGCAAATGTAGAGACCACCTGCACTCTATTCTCAGACTAGGCTCTCCTGCACTAAACACCATCCACTAACCTTCGCAATGAACCCCCAAGAATTTTTGTTGTTGTCTCATAACACACAACCAGCCGTATAGATGATAACATCGCACATAACACAGAACCAGCCGTATAGATGATAACATCGCACATAACACAGCTAACATCAACTCAATATATGTACAGACTTGGGTACACAAATGGTTAAACTCCCATTGTTACCCTGCGGTACGGGGCAGATGTAGAGATCGTTCGTACTGGGACACTTTGTTGGTTGTTGAAAATGGATAAAAGTACATATAAGAATGACCCGAGTACTGTGATATCAGTTCTTGACTCAGCTCTTTGTGTACACTCGAGTTTGTACACCTGTTGAGTACCGCTTGGTGATCAAGCTGAGTGTAACTATTTGTGTAGGCACGAGTTTGTACATGTCTCTGACCGCAGAGCTCCGCTTGCCGCACCTGGGTATGCTTCCGGTACATGGGTTTGCTTCCAGTACATGGGTGTACTTCCGGTACATGGGTTTGCTTCCAGTACATGGGTGTGCTTCCAGTACATGGGTTTGCTTCCAGTACATGGGTGTACTTCCGGTACATGGGTTTGCTTCCAGTACATGGGTTTGCTTCCAGTACATGGGTGTACTTCCGGTACATGGGTTTGCTTCCAGTACATGGGTTTGCTTCCAGTACATGGGTTTGCTTCCAGTACATGGGTTTGCTTCCAGTACATGGGTGTACTTCCGGTACATGGGTTTGCTTCCAGTACATGGGTGTACTTCCGGTACATGGGTTTGCTTCCAGTACATGGGTTTGCTTCCAGTACATGGGTTTGCTTCCAGTACATGGGTGTACTTCCGGTACATGGGTTTGCTTCCAGTACATGGGTGTACTTCCGGTACATGGGTTTGCTTCCAGTACATGGGTTTGCTTCCAGTACATGGGTTTGCTTCCAGTACATGGGTTTGCTTCCAGTACATGGGTTTGCTTCCAGTACATGGGTTTGCTTCCAGTACATGGGTTTGCTTCCAGTACATGGGTTTGCTTCCGGTACATGGGTTTGCTTCCAGTACATGGGTTTGCTTCCAGTACATGGGTTTGCTTCCAGTACATGGGTTTGCTTCCAGTACATGGGTTTGCTTCCAGTACATGGTTTGCTTCCAGTACATGGGTTTGCTTCCAGTACATGGGTTTGCTTCCAGTACATGGGTTTGCTTCCAGTACATGGGTTTGCTTCCAGTACATGGGTTTGCTTCCAGTACATGGGTTTGCTTCCAGTACATGGGTTTGCTTCCAGTACATGGGTTTGCTTCCAGTACATGGGTTTGCTTCCAGTACATGGGTTTGCTTCCAGTACATGGGTTTGCTTCCAGTACATGGGTTTGCTTCCGGTACATGGGTTTGCTTCCGGTACATGGGTTTGCTTCCAGTACATGGGTTGCTTCCAGTACATGGGTTTGCTTCCAGTACATGGGTTTGCTTCCAGTACATGGGTTTGCTTCCAGTACATGGGTTTGCTTCCAGTACATGGGTTTGCTTCCAGTACATGGGTTTGCTTCAGTACATGGGTTTGCTTCCAGTACATGGGTTTGCTTCCAGTACATGGGTTTGCTTCCAGTACATGGGTTTGCTTCCAGTACATGGGTTTGCTTCCAGTACATGGGTTTGCTTCCAGTACATGGGTTTGCTTCCAGTACATGGGTGTGCTTCCAGTACATGGGTGTGCTTCCAGTACATGGGTTTGCTTCCAGTACATGGGTTTGCTTCCAGTACATGGGTTTGCTTCCAGTACATGGGTTTGCTTCCAGTACATGGGTTTGCTTCCAGTACATGGGTTTGCTTCCAGTACATGGGTTTGCTTCCAGTACATGGGTTTGCTTCCAGTACATGGGTTTGCTTCCAGTACATGGGTGTGCTTCCAGTACATGGGTTTGCTTCCAGTACATGGGTTTGCTTCCAGTACATGGGTTTGCTTCCAGTACATGGGTTTGCTTCCAGTACCGCGGTGAGGAGAGGCTGGATGACAGCTTCACTATCAGACACATTTAGTTATATGTATTTACTTTTAGTGCCTTGCGTTGATTTAAATAGTATAAGACGTCGGCTGTTCAGAAAGCCATTTCATTCTACTGAACTAAAACTGCCTAGTGAATCACAGTGTCAAAATGCTGGGGTTGATTGCAACGTCCTGTCAAAGACATAAACTAACTGTTTAACTCTCCACAGGTGACGTACAAGCGCTGTGGCTCAGGGGCATTGAACGCGTCTCACAACTCCCCGGTATAAAGAGTTCAGGGTTCGATCTCTGCCGCCGACCATAATGAAGCAGACTGCCTTGCGCTGATTTAGATGGTATGAGGCGTGGGTCGTTCAGAAAGCAATGGCAAACTACTGAAAGTAAAAGTCGAGTACGTCACAAAGAGCACAAACAATGTCACGTTAGGTCAAGGACATGCATCTGTTTGACACGCTCTGGCGTAGGTGCTAGTGTGTTTGTCTACAGCCTTGTAGTCCTGGGTTCCAATCCATAATCAAATAAACCGAGGGTCCACCCAGCATTACAAACTGAACAGTGAATACAATCCCAAGACCCCTGCGTGGTACTGCTCAGATGGTCCGTCCGGTGCAGTGTTTTTTTCCCGCGTTTCCATCCTGTTTCAGGATATTGCGGTCAACACCAGCATCTTTCAGCTGTATATTGATTCCTAGGCTAGATTACGCTCATCAGCACGCCACGACTTTCTGAACGACCGGCTCAATACTCTCGTAAGTCACTGGCACGACTCGAACCGCTTCCAATTCTCGTGCGCTTACGTCAACCACGAGAGTATTCGGGGTTACGGAGAAAGCTGCTAAATCCTCGACCAGGGAGACCGGCCCGGTGCAGTTTGGTCAAGGAATAATACGGCGACAGCCTGGAGACAGTCTATGTCCCATCTGAAGTTGTTGTCTTGCCTGCGTGCCTGGTTTGCCATTCCTGTTTGTTTTCCCTATCCAAGACTGATTAGGCGCATGCCTGTTGACGTGCTATCTTGTTTTCGCAGTCTGCAAACAACTGTTATCTGTCTTCTGTCGGCCGCACAGTTACCTGGTCGCAGTCAGGTGAATATCTGGTAATATAAACACATACAAACACGTAGATACTACATCTTCATCGGTCTGACAAAACACAGAACGTCAGCTAACAGCTGATACAGATGATGATGATGATGAATCATTTAAAACATCCAAATATCAACACGCAGACAAAAAGTAAGCCGATAGACGCTTATTCGCCCCAACGCCAGACATGGACAGTCCTAAAACAGTCAGGCGTAAAATCACATCATGTGAGATGAGGTGCAAATAAAGCTGGAAAAAAAAACAGGAAGAGATAAGTGAGAAACATGAGAAACTAAATTGAAGTATAGGTATAACACCTCTTACTGACTATACAGAACACCAAGAACTAAATGGTTCGGTTATTTCGTTAGAATGGAAGAGGACCAACCAGCGACTAGAGCGTTCTGCATGAGAACATCGGGAAACAAGGTGAGAGGACGACACACGAGAAAAGTTGGCTGGATGGAGTAAAAGAGACATTGAAGAAATCAAATATGACATTAGCACACACAACAACACCAGCATAACACAAAAACTGGCATTTACCTCCTCTCTGCGATACTTCCCACATACAAACACATATTGATTATTGCTCCACAATCTGGGATGGATGCTCCAAATCAATAACAAAACGCCTTTATTCTTTCCAGAAAAGGGCAGTGTGTCTAATCAATGGTGATAAGTTTACAGACAATTCTAACCTACATGAACGTCTTCAGTTACCGCCACTCGACAAACGCCTACTTTTTAATAAGGCTAAACTAACTCATAAAATACTATTTCAAAATGCCCCAAGCTACCTTTGGCCATTGTTTAAATATAACGCAAGACATAGCGAACGACTAAATATACTCCATGTCCCTAAACCTAGGATAGACTTATATAAAACAAGCTTAGCATACTCTGCCACTCAGTTGTGGAATAATCTTCCACAAGAAATCAAAGACACCACCAATCATTATACATACAGTCGCAACCTTTTTGAACACTATCTCAGGACAGACTACATGGCCCCTTAAAAAAAAAAAACAGCAATAAAGACAATAATAATAGTAAATTATCTCGAACGACAACTAGCCAGAAAAAAAATAAATCCCATATGTGTGGCACGTTACACCCACCTTGGGTATTTATGATGCCCATGTTAAACATTGCCTCAAAGAGTCATGTATTATTGATTATTTTTCATGCGTTTTAATGCTTATTGTTCTTTTGTTGTTAAAGAATTGCTTCATAAGAGATGTTGAATGAAAGAATGTATGAGAGGAAATAGAGAAGAAGGGCAGAATGTCAGACGGGCCTGCGTGCCCGATGCTTAACCCTTTGAAAATAAAGATTTTCGTTCGTTCGTTCGTTCCACCTTCACGACAAAAGCAGTAGAACAAAAGAAGAAAGTAGAATATTTAAAAATACTCGTACATCTATGCATATACAATAACAATATACACACATAATTAGGGATGAAAGCAAAAATAGATCAAATGGAAAAAGAGAAGAGTTGTAGAAAAATGATAATACTGATATGTAAATAATGACTAAAAGAAAACAAGACTCGTACTTAGCGATTGGTGAAGATCGTTATCATTGCACTCCGATAGATCTACAGGTACCCCGGTCTCCCACTGAACACCCCTGCCAGCCTACATGGACTGAAAATCCCCGCCAGCCTACATGGACTGAAAATCCCCGCCAGCCTACATGGACTGAAAATCCCCGCCAGCCTACATCCACTGAACATCCCCGCCAGCCTACATCCACTGAACATCCCCGCCAGCCAACATCCACTGAACATCCCCCGCCTACCTACATGGACTGAACATCACCGCCTGCCTACATCCACTGAACATCACCGCCTGCCTACATCCACTGAACATCCCCCGCCTACCTACATGGACTGAACATCCCCCGCCTGCCTACATCCACTGAACATCCCCGCCAGCCTACATCCACTGAACATCCCCGCCAGCCTACATCCACTGAACATCCCCCGCCTGCCTACATGGACTGAACATCCCCGCCTGCCTACATCCACTGAACATCCCCGCCTGCCTACATCCACTGAACATCCCCCGCCTACCTACATGGACTGAACATCCCCGCCTGCCTACATCCACTGAACATCCCCCGCCTACCTACATGGACTGAACATCACCGCCTGCCTACATCCACTGAACATCCCCGCCAGCCTACAAGGGTCTATGACACCATTTCTTTGCTAGTTAATCATATGTCTTGTGCCCATGACACAATTAGAAATATAATGAACGTATACCCCATGTGAAATAAAGGAGTATGATCGTGGGGTATTGAACGGTTAGAATATTACATAGTAAATTATACAGAATGAAATGGTCAATGTCACTGGACATCCCCCGCCAGCCTACATCCACTGAACATGCCCGCCAGCCTACATCCACTGAACATCCCCCGCCTACCTATATTGACTGAACATCACCGCCTGCCTACATCCACTGAACATCCCCCGCCTACCTACATGGACTGAACATCACCGCCTGCCTACATCCACTGAACATCCCCGCCAGCCTACATCCACTGAACATCCCCCGCCTACCTATATTGACTGAACATCACCGCCTGCCTACATCCACTGAACATCCCCCGCCTACCTACATGGACTGAACATCACCGCCTGCCTACATCCACTGAACATCCCCGCCAGCCTACAAGGGTCTATGACACCATTTCTTTGCTAGTTAATCATATGTCTTGTGCCCATGACACAATTAGAAATATAATGAACGTATACCCCATGTGAAATAAAGGAGTATGATCGTGGGGTATTGAACGGTTAGAATATTACATAGTAAATTATACAGAATGAAATGGTCAATGTCACTGGACATCCCCCGCCAGCCTACATCCACTGAACATCCCCCGCCTACCTATATTGACTGAACATCACCGCCTGCCTACATCCACTGAACATCCCCCGCCTACCTACATGGACTGAACATCACCGCCTGCCTACATCCACTGAACATCCCCGCCAGCCTACATCCACTGAACATCCCCCGCCTACCTATATTGACTGAACATCACCGCCTGCCTACATCCACTGAACATCCCCCGCCTACCTACATGGACTGAACATCACCGCCTGCCTACATCCACTGAACATCCCCCGCCTACCTACATGGACTGAACATCCCCCGCCTGCCTACATCCACTGAACATCCCCGCCAGCCTACATGGACTGAACATCACCGCCTGCCTACGTCCACTGAACATCCCCCGCCTACCTACATGGACTGAACATCACCGCCTGCCTACGTCCACTGAACATCCCCCGCCTACCTACATGGACTGAACATCACCGCCTGCCTACGTCCACTGAACATCCCCCGCCTACCTACATGGACTGAACATCACCGCCTGCCTACATCCACTGAACATCCCCGCCTACCTACATGGACTGAACATCACCGCCTGCCTACGTCCACTGAACATCCCCCGCCTACCTACATGGACTGATCATCACCGCCTGCCTACATCCACTGAACATCCCCGCCTGCCTACATCCACTGAACATCCCCCGCCTACCTACATGGACTGAACATCCCCCGCCTGCCTACATCCACTGAACATCCCCGCCAGCCTACATCCACTGAACATCCCCGCCAGCCTACATCCACTGAACATCCCCCGCCTGCCTACATGGACTGAACATCCCCGCCTGCCTACATCCACTGAACATCCCCACCTGCCTACATCCACTGAACATCCCCGCCAGCCTACAAGGGTCTATGACACCATTTCTTTGCTAGTTAATCATATGTCTTGTGCCCATGACACAATTAGAAATATAATGAACGTATACCCCATGTGAAATAAAGGAGTATGATCGTGGGGTATTGAACGGTTAGAATATTACATAGTAAATTATACAGAATGAAATGGTCAATGTCACTGGACATCCCCCGCCTACCTACATGGACTGAACATCACCGCCTGCCTACATCCACTGAACATCCCCGCCAGCCTACATCCACTGAACATCCCCCGCCTACCTACATTGACTGAACATCACCGCCTGCCTACATCCACTGAACATCCCCTGCCTACCTACATGGACTGAACATCACCGCCTGCCTACATCCACTGAACATCCCCCGCCTACCTACATGGACTGAACATCACCGCCTGCCTATGTCCATTGAACATCCCCCGCCTACCTACATGGACTGAACATCACCGCCTGCCTACATCCACTGAACATCCCCCGCCTACCTACATGGACTGAACATCACCGCCTGCCTACGTCCACTGAACATCCCCCGCCTACCTACATGGATTGAACATCCCCCGCCTGCCTACATCCACTGAACATCCCCGCCAGCCTACATGGACTGAACATCACCGCCTGTCTACGTCCACTGAACATCCCCCGCCTACCTACATGGACTGAACATCACCGCCTGCCTACGTCCACTGAACATCCCCCGCCTTCCTACATGGACTGAACATCACCGCCTGCCTACGTCCACTGAACATCCCCCGCCTACCTACATGGACTGAACATCACCGCCTGCCTACATCCACTGAACATCCCCCGCCTACCTACATGGACTGAACATCCCCCGCCTGCCTACATCCACTGAACATCCCCGCCTGCCTACATCCACTGAACATCCCCCGCCTACCTACATGGACTGAACATCCCCCGCCTGCCTACATCCACTGAACATCCCCGCCAGCCTACATCCACTGAACATCCCCGCCAGCCTACATCCACTGAACATCCCCCGCCTGCCTACATGGACTGAACATCCCCGCCTGCCTACATCCACTGAACATCCCCGCCAGCCTACATCCACTGAACATCCCCCGCCTGCCTACATGGACTGAACATCCCCGCCTGCCTACATCCACTGAACATCCCCCGCCTACCTACATGGACTGAACATCACCGCCTGCCTACATCCACTGAACATCCCCGCCAGCCTACAAGGGTCTATGACACCATTTCTTTGCTAGTTAATCATATGTCTTGTGCCCATGACACAATTAGAAATATAATGAACGTATACCCCATGTGAAATAAAGGAGTATGATCGTGGGGTATTGAACGGTTAGAATATTACATAGTAAATTATACAGAATGAAATGGTCAATGTCAGTGGAATATATTTTTATGAAAGAGTGGCAGAAAAGGGCACATTCGTGTGTGCATTAAAAAAATAAAGAAAACTGTATTTCGTGCTAACATTGCACATATTATTCACATATTATCATTCAGCTCATTATTCATGACACTTTCATCCTGTCATTTCATCGTCCTTTGTGCCAGCTTTCGGCTGGCGTCTTGAGTCTTGTGTTTATATGTGTTCATATTGCAAAGTCGATGTGTTCATATTGCAAGGTCTATGTTCATATTGCAAGGTCTATGTTCATATTGCATGGTCTATGTTCATATTGCATGGTCTATGTTCATATTGCATGGTCTATGTGTTCATAATGCAAGGTCTATGTTCATATTGCATGGTCTATGTTCATATTGCAAGGTCTATGTTCATATTGCATGGTCTATGTGTTCATAATGCAAGGTCTATGTTCATATTGCAAGGTCTATGTGTTCATATTGCAAGGTCTATGTGTTCATATTGCAAGGTCTATGTGTTCATATTGCATGGTTTATATTCATATTGCAAGGTCTATGTGTTCATATTGCATGGTCTATGTTCATATTGCATGGTCTATGTTCATATTGCAAGGTCTATGTGTTCATATTGCATGGTCTATGTTCATATTGCATGGTTTGTGTGTTCATATTGCATGGTCTATGTGTTCATATTGCAAGATCTATGTTCATATTGCAAGATCTATGCTCATATTGCAAGGTCTATGTGTTCATATTGCAAGATCTATGTTCATATTGCAAGGTCTATGTGTTCATATTGCAAGATCTATGCTCATATTGCAAGGTCTATGTGCTCATATTGCAAGGTCTATGTTCATATTGCATGGTCTATGTTCATATTGCATGGTCTATGTGTTCATATTGCAAGATCTATGCTCATATTGCAAGGTCTATGTGTTCATATTGCAAGATCTATGTTCATATTGCAAGGTCTATGTGTTCATATTGCATGGTCTATGCTCATATTGCAAGATCTATGTTCATATTGCAAGGTCTATGTGTTCATATTGCATGGTCTATGCTCATATTGCAAGGTCTATGTGTTCATATTGCAAGATCTATGTTCATATTGCAAGGTCTATGTGTTCATATTGCAAGATCTATGCTCATATTGCAAGGTCTATGTGTTCATATTGCAAGATCTATGTTCATATTGCAAGGTCTATGTGTTCATATTGCATGGTCTATGTGTTCATATTGCATGGTCTATGTGTTCATATTGCAAGGTCTATGTGTTCATATTGCATGGTCTATGTGTTCATATTGCATGGTCTATGCTCATATTGCAAGATCTATGTTCATATTGCAAGATCTATGCTCATATTGCAAGGTCTATGTGTTCATATTGCAAGATCTATGTTCATATTGCAAGGTCTATGTGTTCATATTGCATGGTCTATGCTCATATTGCAAGATCTATGTTCATATTGCAAGATCTATGTTCATATTGCAAGGTCTATGTGTTCATATTGCAAGATCTATGTTCATATTGCAAGATCTATGTTCATATTGCATGGTCTATGCTCATATTGCAAGATCTATGTGTTCATATTGCAAGATCTATGTTCATATTGCAAGGTCTATGCTCATATTGCAAGATCTATGCTCATATTGCAAGGTCTATGCTCATATTGCAAGATCTATGCTCATATTGCAAGGTCTATGTGTTCATATTGCAAGATCTATGTTCATATTGCATGGTCTATGCTCATATTGCAAGATCTATGTTCATATTGCAAGATCTATGTTCATATTGCAAGGTCTATGTGTTCATATTGCAAGATCTATGTTCATATTGCAAGGTCTATGTGTTCATATTGCAAGATCTATGCTCATATTGCAAGGTCTATGTGTTCATATTGCAAGATCTATGTTCATATTGCAAGATCTATGTGTTCATATTGCAAGATCTATGTTCATATTGCAAGGTCTATGCTCATATTGCAAGATCTATGTTCATATTGCAAGGTCTATGCTCATATTGCAAGATCTATGCTCATATTGCAAGGTCTATGTGTTCATATTGCAAGATCTATGTTCATATTGCATGGTCTATGCTCATATTGCAAGATCTATGTTCATATTGCAAGATCTATGTTCATATTGCAAGGTCTATGTGTTCATATTGCAAGATCTATGTTCATATTGCAAGGTCTATGTGTTCATATTGCAAGATCTATGCTCATATTGCAAGGTCTATGTGTTCATATTGCAAGATCTATGTTCATATTGCAAGGTCTATGTTCATATTGCAAGATCTATGTTCATATTGCATGGTCTATGTGTTCATATTGCAAGATCTATGCTCATATTGCAAGGTCTATGTGTTCATATTGCATGGTCTATGTTCATATTGCAAGGTCTATGTGTTCATATTGCATGGTCTATGTTCATATTGCAAGGTCTATGTGTTCATATTGCATGGTCTATATGTTCATATTGCAAGGTCTATGTGTTCATATTGCATGGTCTATGTTCATATTGCATGGTCTATGTGTTCATATTGCATGGTCTATGTGTTCATATTGCAAGATCTATGCTCATATTGCAAGGTCTATGCTCATATTGCAAGGTCTATGTTCATATTGCATGGTCTATGTGTTCATATTGCAAGATCTATTCTCATATTGCAAGGTCTATGTGTTCATATTGCATGGTCTATGTTCATATTGCATGGTCTATGTTCATATTGCAAGGTCTATGTGTTCATATTGCAAGGTCTATGTTCATATTGCAAGGTCTATGTGTTCATATTGCAAGGTCTATGTGTTCATATTGCATGGTCTATGTGTTCATAATGCAAGGTCTATGTTCATATTGCATGGTCTATGTTCATATTGCAAGGTCTATGTTCATATTGCATGGTCTATGTGTTCATAATGCAAGGTCTATGTTCATATTGCAAGGTCTATGTGTTCATATTGCAAGGTCTATGTGTTCATATTGCAAGGTCTATGTGTTCATATTGCAAGGTCTATGTGTTCATATTGCAAGGTCTATGTGTTCATATTGCAAGGTCTATGTTCATATTGCAAGGTCTATGTTCATATTGCAAGGTCTATGTTCATATTGCATGGTCTATGTTCATATTGCATGGTCTATGTTCATATTGTATGGTCTATGTTCATATTGCAAGGTCTATGTTCATATTGCAAGGTCTATGTTCATATTGCAAGGTCTATGTTCATATTGCAAGGTCTATGTTCATATTGCAAGGTCTATGTTCATATTGCATGGTCTATGTTCATATTGCATGGTCTATGTTCATATTGCATGGTCTATGTTCATATTGCAAGGTCTATGTTCATATTGCAAGGTCTATGTGTTCATATTGCAAGGTCTATGTGTTCATATTGCAAGGTCTATGTGTTCATATTGCAAGGTCTGTGTGTTCATATTGCAAGGTCTATATGTTCATATTGCATGGTTTATGTGTTCATATTGCATGGTTTATGTTCATATTGCATGGTTTGTGTGTTCATATTGCATGGTTTATGTGTTCATATTGCAAGGTCTATGTGTTCATATTGCAAGATCTATGTTCATATTGCAAGGTCTATGTGTTCATATTGCAAGATCTATGTTCATATTGCAAGGTCTATGTGTTCATATTGCATGGTCTATGTGTTCATATTGCATGGTCTATGTGTTCATATTGCAAGGTCTATGTGTTCATATTGCATGGTCTATGTGTTCATATTGCATGGTCTATGCTCATATTGCAAGATCTATGTTCATGTTGCAAGATCTATGCTCATATTGCAAGGTCTATGTGTTCATATTGCAAGATCTATGTTCATATTGCAAGGTCTATGTGTTCATATTGCATGGTCTATGCTCATATTGCAAGATCTATGTTCATATTGCAAGATCTATGTTCATATTGCAAGGTCTATGTGTTCATATTGCAAGATCTATGTTCATATTGCAAGGTCTATGTGTTCATATTGCAAGATCTATGCTCATATTGCAAGGTCTATGTGTTCATATTGCAAGATCTATGTTCATATTGCAAGGTCTATGTTCATATTGCAAGATCTATGTTCATATTGCATGGTCTATGTGTTCATATTGCAAGATCTATGCTCATATTGCAAGGTCTATGTGTTCATATTGCATGGTCTATGTTCATATTGCAAGGTCTATGTGTTCATATTGCATGGTCTATGTTCATATTGCAAGGTCTATGTGTTCATATTGCATGGTCTATATGTTCATATTGCAAGGTCTATGTGTTCATATTGCATGGTCTATGTTCATATTGCATGGTCTATGTGTTCATATTGCATGGTCTATGTGTTCATATTGCAAGATCTATGCTCATATTGCAAGGTCTATGCTCATATTGCAAGGTCTATGTTCATATTGCATGGTCTATGTGTTCATATTGCAAGATCTATGCTCATATTGCAAGGTCTATGTGTTCATATTGCATGGTCTATGTTCATATTGCATGGTCTATGTTCATATTGCAAGGTCTATGTGTTCATATTGCAAGGTCTATGTTCATATTGCAAGGTCTATGTGTTCATATTGCAAGGTCTATGTGTTCATATTGCATGGTCTATGTGTTCATAATGCAAGGTCTATGTTCATATTGCATGGTCTATGTTCATATTGCAAGGTCTATGTTCATATTGCATGGTCTATGTGTTCATTAATGCAAGGTCTATGTTCATATTGCAAGGTTCTATGTGTTCATATTGCAAGGTCTATGTGTTCATATTGCAAGGTCTATGTGTTCATATTGCAAGGTCTATGTTCATATTGCAAGGTCTATGTGTTCATATTGCAAGGTCTATGTTCATATTGCAAGGTCTATGTTCATATTGCAAGGTCTATGTTCATATTGCATGGTCTATGTTCATATTGCATGGTCTATGTTCATATTGTATGGTCTATGTTCATCATTGCAAGGTCTATGTTCATATTGCAAGGTCTATGTTCATATTGCAAGGTCTATGTTCATATTGCAAGGTCTATGTTCATATTGCAAGGTCTATGTTCATATTGCATGGTCTATGTTCATATTGCATGGTCTATGTTCATATTGCATGGTCTATGTTCATATTGCAATGGTCTATGTTCATATTGCAAGGTCTATGTGTTCATATTGCAAGGTCTATGTGTTCATATTGCAAGGTCTATGTGTTCATATTGCAAGGTCTGTGTGTTCATATTGCAAGGTCTATATGTTCATATTGCATGGTTTATGTGTTCATATTGCATGGTTTATGTTCATATTGCATGGTTTGTGTGTTCATATTGCATGGTTTATGTGTTCATATTGCAAGGTCTATGTGTTCATATTGCAAGGTCTATGTTCATATTGCATGGTTTATGTTCATATTGCATGGTTTATGTGTTCATATTGCATGGTTTATGTTCATATTGCATGGTTTATGTGTTCATATTGCATGGTCTATGTGTTCATATTGCAAGGTCTATGTTCATATTGCATGGTTTATGTTCATATTGCATGGTTTGTGTGTTCATATTGCAAGGTCTATGTTCATATTGCATGGTCTATGTATTCATATTGCAAGGTCTATGTGTTCATATTGCAAGGTCTATATGTTCATATTGCATGGTTTATGTTCATATTGCAAGGTCTATTTTCATATTGCAAGGTCTATGTTCATATTGCATGGTTTATGTTCATATTGCATGGTTTGTGTGTTCATATTGCAAGGTCTATGTTCATATTGCAAGGTCTATGTGTTCATATTGCAAGGTCTATATGTTCATATTGCATGGTTTATGTTCATATTGCAAGGTCTATGTTCATATTGCAAGGTCTATGTTCATATTGCATGGTCTATGTTCATATTGCATGGTTTGTGTGTTCATATTGCAAGGTCTATGTTCATATTGCATGGCCTATGTGTTCATATTGCAAGGTCTATGTGTTCATATTGCAAGGTCTATGTTCATATTGCAAGGTCTATGTGTTCATATTGCAAGGTCTATGTGTTCATATTGCAAGGTCTATGTTCATATTGCAAGGTCTATGTGTTCATATTGCAAGGTCTATGTTCATATTGCATGGTCTATGTATTCATATTGCAAGGTCTATGTGTTCATATTGCAAGGTCTATATGTTCATATTGCATGGTTTATGTTCATATTGCAAGGTCTATGTTCATATTGCAAGGTCTATGTTCATATTGCATGGTTTATGTTCATATTGCATGGTTTGTGTGTTCATATTGCAAGGTCTATGTTCATATTGCATGGCCTATGTGTTCATATTGCAAGGTCTATGTGTTCATATTGCAAGGTCTATATGTTCATATTGCATGGTTTATGTGTTCATATTGCATGGTTTATGTTCATATTGCATGGTCTATGTGTTCATATTGCATGGTTTATGTTCATATTGCAAGGTCTATGTTCATATTGCATGGTTTATGTTCATATTGCATGGTCTATGTTCATATTGCATGGTTTATGTTCATATTGCATGGTTTATGTTCATATTGCATGGTTTATGTTCATATTGCATGGTTTATGTTCATATTGCAAGGTCTATATGTTCATATTGCATGGTCTATGTGTTCATATTGCATGGTTTATGTTCATATTGCAAGGTCTATATGTTCATATTGCATGGTTTATGTTCATATTGCATGGTTTATGTGTTCATATTGCATGGTTTATGTTCATATTGCATGGTTTATGTTCATATTGCATGGCCTATGTGTTCATATTGCATGGTTTATGTTCATATTGCATGGTTTATGTTCATATTGCAAGGTCGATGTGTTCATATTGCATGGTTTATGTTCATATTGCAAGGTCTATGTTCATATTGCATGGTTTATGTGTTCATATTGCATGGTTTATGTTCATATTGCATGGTCTATGTGTTCATATTGCATGGTTTATGTTCATATTGCATGGTCTATATGTTCATATTGCATGGTTTATGTTCATATTGCATGGTCTATGTGTTCATATTGCAAGGTCTATATGTTCATATTGCATGGTTTATGTTCATATTGCATGGTTTATGTTCATATTGCATGGTTTATGTTCATATTGCATGGTCTATATGTTCATATTGCAAGGTCTATATGTTCATATTGCATGGTTTATGTTCATATTGCATGGTCTATGTGTTCATATTGCATGGTTTATGTTCATATTGCATGGTCTATATGTTCATATTGCATGGTTTATGTTCATATTGCATGGTCTATGTGTTCATATTGCATGGTTTATGTGTTCATATTGCATGGTTTATGTGTTCATATTGCATGGTTTATGTTCATATTGCAAGGTCTATGTTCATATTGCAAGGTCGATGTGTTCATATTGCATGGTTTATGTTCATATTGCATGGTCTATGTGTTCATATTGCAAGGTCTATATGTTCATATTGCATGGTCTATGTGTTCATATTGCATGGTTTATGTTCATATTGCATGGTTTGTGTGTTCATATTGCATGGTTTATGTGTTCATATTGCATGGTTTATGTTCATATTGCATGGTTTGTGTGTTCATATTGCATGGTCTATGTGTTCATATTGCATGGTTTATGTTCATATTGCAAGGTCTATGTTCATATTGCAAGGTCGATGTGTTCATATTGCAAGGTCTATGTTCATATTGCAAGGTCGATGTGTTCATATTGCAAGGTCTATGTGTTCATATTGCAAGGTCTGTGTGTTCATATTGCAAGGTCTGTGTGTTCATATTGCAAGGTCTATGTGTTCATATTGCAAGGTCTGTGTGTTCATATTGCAAGGTATATATGTTCATATTGCATGGTTTATGTTCATATTGCATGGTTTATGTTCATATTGCATGGTTTATGTTCATATTGCATGGTCTATGTGTTCATATTACAAGGTCTATGTTCATATTGCATGGTCTATGTGTTCATATTACAAGGTCTATGTTCATATTGCAAGGTCTATGTATTCATATTGCATGGTTTATGTTCATATTGCATGGTTTATGTTCATATTGCAAGGTCTATGTGTTCATATTACAAGGTCTATGTTCATATTGCATGGTCTATGTGTTCATATTGCATGGTCTATGTTCATATTGCATGGTCTATGTTCATATTGCATGGTATATGTGTTCATATTGCATGGTCTATAGTTCATATTGCATGGTTATATGTTCATATTGCATGTCTATATGTTCATATTGCATGGTCTATGGTTTCATATTGCAGGTCTATATGTTCATATGCATGGTTATATGTTCATATTGCATGGTCTATGTTCATATTGCATTCTATTGTTCATTTGCATGGTCTTATGTTCATTTGCATGGTCTATTGTTTATTGCATGGTCTATTGTTCATATTGCATGGTCTATGTGTTCATATTGCATGGTCTATTGTTCATATTGCATGGTCTATATGTTCATATTGCATGGTCTATTGTTCATATTGCATGGTCTATATGTTCATATTGCATGGTATTGTTCATATTGCATGGTCTATGTTTCATATTCATGGTCTATATTTCATATTGCATGGTCTATTTTCATATTGCATGGTCTATGTTCATATTGCATGGTCTATATGTTCATATTGCATGGTCTATTGTTCATATTGCATGGTCTATATGTTCATATTGCATGGTCTATATGTTCATTTGCATGGTCTATATTTCATTTGCATGGTCTATATGTTCATATTGCATGGTCTATATGTTCATATTGCATGGTCTATATGTTCATATTGCATGGTCTATATGTTCATATTGCATGGTCTATATGTTTTATATTGCATGGTTTTGTTCATATTGCATGTCTATTGTTCATATTGCTGGTCTATATGTTCATATTGCATGTCTATGTGTTCATATTGCATGTCTATTTCATATTGCATGGTCTATGTGTTCATATTGCATGGTCTATATTTCATATTGCATGGTCTATATGTTCATATTGCATGGTTATTGTTCATATTCATGTCTATATGTTCATATTGCATGGTCTATGTTTTTCATTTATGGTTATTATTTATGTTATATTGCATGGTCTATATGTTTATATGGTCTATATGTTCATATTGCATGGTCTTATGTTCATATTGCATGGTCTATATGTTCATATTGCATGGTCTATATGTTCATATTGCATGGTCTATATGTTCATATTGCATGGTCTATATTTATTGCATGGTCTATATGTTCATATTGCATGGTCTATATGTTCATATTGCATGGTCTATATGTTCATATTGCATGGTCTTTATGTTCATATTGCATGGTCTTATGTTCATATTGCATGGTCTATATGTTCATATTGCATGGTCTATATGTTCATATTGCATGGTCTATATGTTCATATTGCATGGTCTATATGTTCATATTGCATGGTCTATATGTTCATATTGCATGGTCTATGTGTTCATATTGCATGGTCTATATGTTCATATTGCATGGTCTATATGTTCATATTGCATGGTCTATGTGTTCATATTGCATGGTCTATATGTTCATATTGCAAGGTCTATGTGTTCATATTGCATGGTCTATGTGTTCATATTGCATGGTCTATATGTTCATATTGCATGGTCTATGTGTTCATATTGCATGGTCTATGTGTTCATATTGCAAGGTCTATGTGTTCATATTGCATGGTCTATGTGTTCATATTGCATGGTCTATATGTTCATATTGCATGGTCTATATGTTCATATTGCATGGTCTATATGTTCATATTGCATGGTCTATATGTTCATATTGCATGGTCTATGTGTTCATATTGCATGGTCTATATGTTCATATTGCATGGTCTATATGTTCATATTGCATGGTCTATATGTTCATATTGCATGGTCTATATGTTCATATTGCATGGTCTATATGTTCATATTGCATGGTCTATATGTTCATATTGCATGGTCTATGTGTTCATATTGCATGGTCTATATGTTCATATTGCATGGTCTATGTTCATATTGCATGGTTTATGTTCATATTGCATGGTCTATATGTTCATATTGCATGGTCTATGTGTTCATTGCATGGTCTTATGTTCATATTGCATGGTCTATATGTTCATATTGCATGGTCTATATGTTCATATTGCATGGTCTATTGTTCATATTGCATGGTCTATATGTTCATATTGCATGGTCTATATGTTCATATTGCATGGTCTATTGTTCATATTGCATGGTCTATATGTTCATATTGCATGGTCTATATGTTCATATTGCATGGTCTTATGTTCATATTGCATGGTCTATATGTTCATATTGCATGGTCTATATGTTCATATGCATGGTCTATATGTTCATATTGCATGGTCTATATGTTCATATTGCATGGTCTATATGTTCATATTGCATGTCTAGGTTCATTTGCTGTCTATATGTTCTATTGCATGGTCTATATGTTCATATTGCATGGTCTATAGTGTTCATATTGCATGGTCTATATGTTTCATATTGCATGGTCTATATGTTCATATTGCATGGTCTATGTGTTCATATTGCATGGTCTATATGTTCATATTGCATGGTCTATATGTTCATATTGCATGGTCTATATGTTTCATATTGCATGGTCTATATGTTCATATTGCATGGTCTATAGTGTTCATATTGCATGGTCTATAGTGTTCATATTTCATATTGCATGGTCTATATGTTCATATTGCATGGTCTATATGTTTCATATTGCAATGGTCTATATGTTCATATTGCATGGTCTATATGTTCATATTGCAATGGTCTATGTGTCATATTGCATGGTCTATGTGTTCATATTGCATGGTCTATATGTTCATATTGCATGGTCTATGTTCATATTGCATGGTCTATGTGTCATATTGCATGGTCTTATGTTCATATTGCATGGTCTATATGTTTCATATTGCATCGGTATATTGTTCATATGCATGGTCTATGTTCATATTGCATAGGTCTATGTGTTCATATTGCATGGTCTATATGTTCATATTGCATGGTCTATGTGTCATATTGCATGGTCTATATGTTCATATTGCATGGTCTATGTTTCATATTGCATGGTCTATATGTTCATATTGCATGGCCTATATGTCATATTGCATGGTCTATATGTTCATATTGCATGGTCTATATGTTCAATTGCATGGTCTATATGTTCATATTGCATGGTCTATATGTTCATATTGCATGGTCTATATGTTCATATTGCATGGTCTATATGTTCATATTGCATGGTCTATAGTTCATATTGCATGGTCTATAGTGTTCATATTGCATGGTCTATATGTTCATATTGCATGGTCTATATGTTCATATTGCATGGTCTATATGTTCATATTGCATGGTCTATATGTTCATATTGCATGGTCTATATGTTCATATTGCATGGTCTACTATGTTCATATTGCCATGGTCTATATGTTCATATTGCATGGTCTATGTTCATATTGCATGGTCTATGTGTTCATATTGCATGGTCTTATGTTCATATTGCATGGTCTATATGTTCATATTGCATGGTCCTATGTGTTCATATTGCATGGTCTATATGTTTCATATTGCATGGTCTATATGTTCATATTGCATGGTCCTATATGTTCATATTGCATGGTCTATGTGTTCATATTGCATGGTCTATATGTTCATATTGCATGGTCTATATGTTCATATTGCATGGTCTATATGTTCATATTGCATGGTCTATATGTTCATATTTGCATGGTCTATATGTTCATATTGCATGGTCTATCTGTTCATATTGCATGGTCTATATGTTCATATTGCATGGTCTATATGTTCATATTGCATGGTCTATATGTTCAATATTGCATGGTCTATATGTTCACTATTGCATGGTCTATGTTCATATTGCATGGTCTATATGTTCATATTGCATGGTCTATATGTTCATATTGCATGGTCTATGTGTTCATATTGCATGGTCTATATGTTCATATTGCATGGTCTATGTGTTCATATTGCATGGTCTATGTGTTCATATTGCATGGTCTATATGTTCATATTGCATGGTCTATGTTCATATTGCATGGTCTATGTGTTCATATTGCAATGGTCTATGTTCATATTGCATGGTCTATGTGTTCATATTGCATGGTCTATATGTTCATATTGCATGGTCTATATGTCATATTGCATGGTCTATGTTCATATTGCATGGTCCTATGTTCATATTGCATGGTCTATATGTTCATATTGCATGGTCTATATGTTCATATTGCATGGTCTATATGTTCATATTGCATGGTCTATGTTCATATTGCATGGTCTATGTTCATATTGCATGGTCTATATGTTCATATTGCATGGTCTATGTGTTCATATTGCATGGTCTATGTTCATATTGCATGGTTTATGTTCATATTGCATGGTCTATATGTTCATATTGCATGGTCTATGTGTTCATATTGCATGGTCTATATGTTCATATTGCCATGGTCTATGTTCATATTGCATGGTCTATGTGTTCATATTGCATGGTCTATATGTTCATATTGCATGGTCTATGTTCATATTGCATGGTCTATGTGTTCATATTGCATGGTCTATATGTTCATATTGCATGGTCTATGTGTTCATATTGCATGGTCTATATGTTCATATTGCATGGTCTATATGTTCATATTGCATGGTCATATGTTCATATTGCATGGTCTATATGTTCATATTGCATGGTCTATATGTTCATATTGCATGGTCTATATGTTCATATTGCATGGTCTATATGTTCATATTGCATGGTCTTATGTTCATATTGCATGGTCTATATGTTCATATTGCATGGTCTATAGTGTCATATTGCATGGTCTATATGTGTCATATTGCAATGGTCTATATGTTCATATTGCATGGTCTATGTTCATATTGCATGGTCTATGTTCATATTGCATGGTCTATGTTCATATTGCATGGTCTATGTTCATATTGCATGGTCTATGTTCATATTGCATGGTCTATGTTCATATTGCATGGTCTATGTGTTCATATTGCATGGTCTATGTTCATATTGCATGTCTATATGTTCATATTGCATGGTCTATGTTCATATTGCATGGTCTATATGTTCATATTGCATGGTCTATGTGTTCATATTGCATGGTCTATATGTTCATATTGCATGGTCTATGTGTTCATATTGCATGGTCTATGTGTTCATATTGCATGGTCTATATGTTCATATTGCATGGTCTATGTGTTCATATTGCATGGTCTATATGTTCATATTGCATGGTCTATATGTTCATATTGCATGGTCTATATGTTCATATTGCATGGTCTATGTGTTCGTATTGCATGGTCTATGTTCATATTGCATGGTTTATATGTGTCATATTGCATGGTCTATGTTCATAATGCAATGTCTATTTGTTCATATTGCAAGGTCTATGTTCATATTGCAATGTCTATTTGTTCATATTGCATGGTCTATGTTCATATTGCAATGTCTATTTGTTCATATTGCAAGGTCTGTGTTCATATTTCATGGTTTATGTGTTCATATTGCATGGTCTATGTTCATATTGCAATGTCTATGTTCATATTGCATGGTCTATGTTCATATTGCAAGGTCTATGTTCATATTTTAATGTCTATGTGATCATATTGCAAGGTCTATGTTCATATTTTAATGTCTATGTGATCATATTGCAATGTCTATGTTCATATTGCATGGTCTATGTTCATATTGCAAGGTCTATGTTCATATTTTAATGTCTATGTGATCATATTGCAAGGTCTATGTTCATATTTTAATGTCTATGTGATCATATTGCAAGATCTATATGTTCATATTGCAAGGTCTATGTTCATATTGCAATGTCTATGTTCATATTGCATGGTCTATGTTCATATTGCAAGGTCTATGTTCATATTTTAATGTCTATGTGATCATATTGCAAGATCTATATGTTCATATTGCATGGTCTATGTTCATATTGCAATGTCTATGTTCATATTGCATGGTCTATGTTCATATTGCAAGGTCTATGTTCATATTTTAATGTCTATGTGATCATATTGCAAGGTCTATGTTCATATTTTAATGTCTATGTGATCATATTGCAAGATCTATATGTTCATATTGCAAGGTCTGTGTGTTCATATTGTAAGGTCTATAGCACACATGTTACTGCATTTCCTGTTGGATGTTTCTGACGTTGCAGTGGCTATTGTATATATACAAGTATGCCGCTGATAATGAAGCATACGAGTGGTCCATTAACATAATGCATATAACAAACGCGCTCTACAAAGAACAAAAAGCACCCGTGAGACTGTGTGATGAATCAACAGATAGATTTGATATAGAACAGGGAATAAGACTTGGTTGCATTGTGTCGGCTTTTCAGTTTAACTTATAGACTGAAAACATAATGAGGCATGTTAGGGAAAATATTTACCACGAAACATTGTTTGTAAACCGGGTGACATAAAAATTTGAAATTGCCGTGTGGTATTTGATGCTGAAATCCTGCAGCTGACGCATATTTCAGGGGTGGTCGAACTTTGCTAAGTGTTTTGCCATTGGCTCTCAGTGCAGTTCCACTTAGTTTCATCAGAATAGCTTTCTTCCTTCTAGCAATTTTTTTTCCTTTTGCAGCTTCTTTTTGTTGCCTTGTTGATGTGCTATCTTCATGTCGGTCTGGCAGTGAAATGCGTCTTTGTGATATGTGGGTTATTTATCTTTTCATAGGGTATTCCGTTTATCGCAATGATGTCTGATGTTTGTTGTGGGAAGAGGGTGGTGTTACAATTGTCTCAACCGATGTTGACACATCATCTGTTTGTTCCTACAGCCAGGGCATCTATAACTCTTCCTACCTGCCAGGTGGTCGCTGTTGAATGTTGATTTGTGCACCGCATTATCACGTCATCGGTGTAATGTAAACATGTTGTAATAATGTGAATACGTATTCCCTGAATGAAATATGTCTACAAATATATTCTCTCGGTGAAATATTCACACGAACCCATTTACTCAACGAGAAATGTTTATAAACTGATTTCCTCTATATTACGCATACACACATTTTCTCAACGAGAAATAATTATAAACTGATTGCCTCGATAATACGCATACACACATTTCCTCAACGAGAAATAATCATAAAATGATTTTCTCGATAATACGCATGCACACATTTCATCAGCGAGAAATATTTAAAAATTGATTTCCTCGATAATACGCCCACACACACTCCCCACAATGATCTATATATAATCTTATTCTCTTGATGAAATATGCACCTTGGTGTATTTCCTGAGTAATATTTGCATATACATTTATTCCCTCATTAAATATGCCTATAAACTTATTCCCTAAATACATATGCCTATAAACTTATTCCCTAAATACATATGCATATAAACGTAATCCACCAATAAACATGCATGTAAACTTATGTTAATATACAGCTTGAGTCGTCGCTTAAAAGCCGACAGGGTCGAATTTATTGCACCAGGTTTTATCCCATATGGCTCAGACTCTTTCCGTGGTGCGGAAAGCATCGCACAAAGCACGAACTCCGTAACTCAAGCGACGACCCTCAAGAGTCTCCGAAAAAATGCACTCGTAAACCGAAGGACGCGGCCCGGAATCGAACCCACAACCTTCGGAGCCCTTGTCAGACGGCTTGACCACTTCTCCACGGAGACACTCCTTTTTTTAAAAGCTTATTATGTGTATAAATATATTCCTACAATAAATTAAAATATGCATATTAAAATATCTTCTAAATCAGAATTACATATAAATGTATTCCGTCAATCAACTAATCAGCCAATCACGGTGATTTATTCCCCATAACATTAATCAAGATGAACACCTTCCCTCGAAGATAAACTTCACAAGAAACGCATAAAAACACCGACATATCTATTCCCTCAACGAAATTACATATTATTCAGTGACATAATATATTCCATCAACGACGTAATCCCTAGATTAAACAACAGCAAGGAATATATACCACCGAACATACATATAAAACATTTCCCCAATAAGATATTCATAAGAAATATATTCCCAGATTAATTAAAAATAAGGACTCAAATTCCCCGAAATGAAATAGTTATAGGGAGTCCATTTTCACATCGAGGCCATTGAGGTTCTTTGCTGCAGATACAAGCCGTCTCCATTCGTCTCTCTGGTTGACCTTCTCTTGCCAGTCGTTGATTCCAAGTACTTGTAGGTCTGTATGTATATTATCTCTCCACCGTCTTCTTGGTCTACCTCGGGGTCTACGGTCATTTATTTCCTGAGTGTAAGTGAGTTTTGTTTCCCTATTATCTTCCATTCTTTCTATATGCCCCAGCCATTGCAGTCTATTGGCCTTCATGATAGCAGTAATTAGCGGGGACTTAAACAGATCATAAAATGTCTTTGTTGCTTCTTCTTTTCCACTCTCCACTTTGTGTATCCCTAATGGGCCCAAAGATGCGTCTTAAGACTTTGTTCTCAAAGGTTTGTAACAAGGCTTCGTCTCCTTTAGTTGTACTCCAGGTTTCAGAGCCATACAGCACAACTGGTCTAATCAGTGTTTTGTATAGGCCTATTGTGATCTTGGTATTACGAGATAATGCATTTGATTTTAGCAGATGTTGTAGTGAATAGTACATCTTATTTCCAGACTTAATTCCAGCTCGTATTTATTTCCTTATTATATTGGAGCAGTTGAAGATTGTACCCAGGTATTTGTATGTTTCCATCCTTTTAATGATCATATTATCTATTTGTAGGTGGCCAGAGATTTTAGCCATTCCTTCTCTTGAAATTACCATATATTCTGTCTTATCTTGGTTGATAACCAGCCCCATCTGTTGGAATTTTTCCTTTAAGTGAGTCAATATTTCCAATGTCTTTTGTTCATTTTGCCCTATAATATCTATATCATCTGCATAACCAAGCAGTCTGGATGTTCCTCAAATAGCACATTCTTCCTTTACCTTCCTTACAACTTTCTCTAGAGCCAGATTGAAAAGGTCGGCGATAGTGCATCACCCTGTTTCAAGCCAGATGTTATTTGGAAAGGGTCTGATTTCCTGCCTTTATATGTTACTATATTATAAGTATCTTCCATGCATAGTCTGGTCATGTTGATTAACTTCCTTGGTATTCCAAATTCCTGCATAGCATTCCATAGACTATTTCTATGGACACTATCATAAGCCTTTTTAAAATCCACAAACATGTTATGGAGATCTCTTTTATATTCCCAATTTTTCTCGGCTATTTGTTGTAAGATAAATATCTGATCTATTGTTGATCTGTTTTGTCTGAAACCCGCCTGGTAGTCACCTAATATGTCTTCTGAATATGGTTTTAGTCTATTTAGTAATACCGTGGATAGTATCTTATAGCTTGTGGACAGGAGTGATATTCCTCTATAATTTTCACATTGGAACTTGTCTCCTTAAACACGAAGAATGGATTCCCTAAAATAGAGAAACCTCAATTAAGTGAATAAATAATTAAGGAACATAATCCCGCGCTGAAATAATAAATTGTTTTAGTAAAATTAACTCTTTTCTGAATCAAATAGCCTGAATGAATCTATTTCTTGGAATAAACATGTTTGGAATTCATTCCCTTTGTGACATATTCACAAGTTATCTATTCCATCAATGGAATAATGAAACAACGCCTCTTCTAAGAATTAAATATTGACAAGAAATCTATTCATGTACTAACGTCATCACAAAGATCACATTCAGGTATTTACATAATCACAGAGATCATATTCACGGAATAAAATCATCACGGAGATTATATACAAACAATAAAATAATCACAAAGACTATTTTACGCATTAACATATCGAAAGATAATATCTATAAAATAAAATAACCACAAAGGTCATATTTACGCAATAACATATAGGAAGATTATATTCCCACAAGAAAATAGTAGTAGTAGTAGTAGTAGCAGCAGCAGCAGCAGCAGCAGCAGTAGTAGTAGTAGTAGTAGTAGTAGTAGTAGTAGTAGTAGTAGTAGTAGTAGTAGTAGTAGTAGTAGTAATAGTCGTAGTAGTAGTAGTAGTAGTAGTAGTAGTAGTAGTAGTAGTAGTAGTAGTAATAGTAGTAGTAGTAGTAGTAGTAGTAGTAGTAGTAGTAGTAGTAGTAGTAGTAATAGTAGTAGTAGTAGTAGTAGTAGTAGTAGTAGTAGTAGTAGTAATAGTAGTAGTAGTAGTAGTAGTAGTAGTAGTAGTTGTAGTAGTAGTAGTAGTAGTAGTAGTAGTAGTAATAGTAGTAGTAGTAGTAGTAGTAGTAGTAGTAGTAGTAGTAGTAGTAGTAGTAGTTGTAGTAGTAGTAGTAGTAGTAGTAGTAGTAGTAGTAGTAGTAGTAGTAGTAGTAGTAGTAGTAGTAGTAGTAGTAGTAGTAGTAGTAGTAGTAGTAGTAGTAGTAGTAGTAGTAGATCTTCTTGTTTTTAGTTAAAACTTGCATAGTAATTTCAGTTGTTGGTGTTGCTGTTGTAGCTATGGATATAGTTCCTTTATTGTAATTGTATTGACAAGTTATTTCCTGATGGTGGTTATGGTGGAGATTATTGACACTTTCTGGGTGAAAGAACCAACATTGGTCTTGGTCAACACAGAAACACCACAGGTGTGTTGTGCAGAGATGGTTGAATGACTTTCCTTGTAATGAGAAGTGGAGAAAAATTTAGTATCTTGATTAACACACGACTTAACAACAGAATATTACATGACACAAGATTAAACAGCAACACAAAACTAAGCAACACACGAATAAATAACAATCAATCAATCATGTGCCATGCCGGAAAGCGTGGGCGGTCATGATTCGCCATTTCACTCGATCACCAGAGTCGTGGATCAGCTCAGTGTTCCTGTCTCGTCCATGCCATGTGGCCAAGCCATCCAGGTATTTTCCTCTTGGTCTTCCTCTTGGTCTGTTCCCTTCGATCTTGCCAGCTGTCACTAAGTTCTCCAGTCCATTTCTTCTCATAACATGTCCAAAAAATTTTCACTGTCTACGTCTAATTTCTCTAATCAATCTAAGATTTTCATTTGTCTCTTGTAGTACTTGGTCATTGGTTTTTCTATCTGTCCATGGTATTCTTTGCATTTTCCTCAGAAACCACATTTCTGCAGCCATCAGATGTTTTTCAGCTTGACTGCACATTGTCCAAGTTTCACATCCATACAAAAGAACAGGCTCTATGTATCCCCTCAACACTCTTTTTAACAACACACGACTAAATAACAACACAAGACTAAATAACAACACAAGACTAAATAACAACACAAGACTTAATAACAACACAAGACTAAATAACACACAAGGCAAAACAAAAAAACGAGACTAAACATGAACACATTAAGGAACAACTCAAGACTAAACAACAACACAAGACTATACAACACAAGACTAAACAACACAAGACTAAACAACAACACAAGACTAAACAACACAAGACTAAACAACACAAGACTAAACAACAACACAAGACTAAATAATAACACAATACTAAACAACAACACAAGATTAAATAATAACACAATACTAAACAATAACAACACACGACTAAACAACAACACAATACTAAACAACAACACAAGACTAAACAACAACAACACAAGACTAAATAATAACACAATACTAAACAACAACAGAAGACTAAATAACAACACAAGACTAAGCAACAACACAAAACTAAATAACAACACAAGACTAAACAACAACACAAGACTGAACAACACAAGACTAAACAACAACACAAGACTAAACAACAACACAAGACTAAACAACACAAGACTAAACAACAACACAAGACTAAACAACACAAGACTAAACAACAACACAAGACTAAAAAACAACACAAGACTAAACAACAACGACACAAGACTAAACAACGACACAAGACTAAACAACACAAGACTAAACAACAACAACACAAGACTTAACAACGACACAAGACTAAACAACACAAGACTAAACAACAACAACACAAGACTTAACAACGACACAAGACTAAACAACGACACAAGACTAAACAACAAGACAAGACTAAACGATGACAGACAAATCACAAACAGCAATCGCTACCGCACAGCTAATGCTGCCGACATGATTTTGTCTGCATGAATGTAACAGTGCTCTTGCCCTGTAACAATTGCCAGCATTATACATACAGTTGGGACGCAGAAGTGTTTCCAAGGCACCAGGGCCGGGTTATATACTGGCCAAGACCTACTGACGTGTCCTCGTCGAGTGTCCTGGGCAACAGGTCCCTTCGGGGTCCTGGCTGAAGTCAATAGGATCGCCGATTCCTCCGAAGTCGGAGAGTGTCTGCCTGTACGGCGAGGAACCACCAGTCTGCACACCAATAAGCCAGACATGGGACAACGGATACTCACACAAACCTTAGGTCCTGTATGACATCACACAACAGGATGCCTTCATCCGACATACAGGACTTCGCGTTGGAGCTCAAGCCAACGAACACAAGCAAGCAAGCAAGCATACATACAGTTCACTATCGTTACGTTAATCCAATGATTTGGTGGTAATTTTTTCTGTTCGTTTCCCTCCGTAGACTCCCTTTCTCAACAGCTCACATCAACTCACCATGAGTGTGTATCCGAGCGTCCTTGTAGCGTGTATGATGTCCTAGATCCTAGGATATCCTCCTGTCCTGGTGTTCTTCATCTCCTCATGTATTGTTTTTACTAACGCTAGGTCCTATGTCTGGACAAAACCAAGATACACTTCTTCGATTGTTGTCTTTTGAAAATAGACTAAGATGTTTCATTGTACCTCTGCTAGATAAGAATGATTTACCTTACCGAAGGTTAGAACTCATGCCGCCTGATTGAGAAGCCTTTATCCTACTCACTGGACCACCTCGATCTCACAGGATGCCATGTCAAACATTAGCTCCGCCCTCTAAAAACGCATTTTCTGTGTGTTTCAAATTGTGCAATTCATCAACGAAACGAAATACAAATTGCACCAGGTGAGGATGCAAGTGACATTTGGACATACGGACATCTAGGGCGATAAACTTCCCCCATCAACTGACAACATGTCGAATTTCAGAATTCGTGAAATGGTTGTGTCTCCCACCGTCTCTCTCATAATGAACCTAGCACGATAATTACATATGACGATTCAAGTTTGCGTGTCTACTTGCTCATAGAGTTGCCAATGACTATGACAATGAACCATCGAGGCAACATCATTAACGTACAATGATAACATCCGAAATGTGTTTTCCAGAATTGGTATCCATCGTGGGCCCGTTTGTCACTTTTCTTGGAATGTTTATCACTAAATAAAATAAACAAATGAGGCGAGTTACTGTATGGCTAGCCGGCGGGAGAAAGAGGGAGAGAGGGGGGAGAGAAGGAAGTGAGAAGGATAGAGAATAGAGAGGGAAGAGATAGAGGGGGGAGAGGTAGAGAGAGTGGAAGGGAGAGAAGGGGGGAGGGAAGATGAGAGAAAAGGAAAGAGAGAGAGAGAGAGAGAGAGAGAGAGAGAGAGAAAGGGGGAGAGAGGGAGACAGAGTTGAAGGGTGACAAGGATGGGAGGGAGGAAGGGAGAAAGAGAGGGAGAGGGGTAGAGGAAGGGAGAGCGATAGAAAGGGAGAGGGGGAGAGAGCAGAAACGGAGACAGAGAACGGGAGAGGAAGAGACAGAGAAGAATGCAGAGATAGAAGAGGAGAAAGGGAGAGTGGCAAAGGAACGAGAGGAAGGTTTATAAAGAGATAAAGAGAGAGGAAAGAAGAGGAAGAGAGGAAGGGAGAAGGAGAGAGAGGAAGGGAGAGGAGGATGGATAATTAGAAAGGGGGAAAGCGAGAGAGAGAGAGAGAGAGAGAGAGAGAGAGAGAGAGAGAGTTGTACGAACGGGGGACTGACATAAAGACAGACAGACAGACAGATAGACAGACAGACAGATTTATAAATAGATAGATAGATAGATAGATAGATAGATAGATAGATAGATAGATAGATAGATAGATAGATAGATAGATAGATAGATAGATAGATAGATAAGATAGATTAGATAGATCGATAGATATAGACAGATAGATAGACAGATAGACAGATAGATAGATAGATAGATAGATAGATAGATAGATAGATAGATAGATAGATAGATAGATAGATAGATAGAAACTGTGTTGCGATAATACTTTGTGGAAGAGAGCCAGTCACCGCATGTAATTATGCATGACCTGGTAGATGGGAAGTCCCCCCACCATCTTTCATGTAGAAAGGCAATCACAGACTGCCCACGACAGAAACTGCTGTGGGTGTGTGAAGTACTATGCCATGTGTATACTCTTGTCTCGGAATAATCAGGTGAGATTGTAAGATAAAAGGTGTCATCATTAACCTGGTCTATCTATTTGGGGAGTATTGATGCAGGACAAGGCAGGCATGGTTGCGGCCTTGTGGGAGCACGTGTACACCTCGGAGGAGCAAATGGATCACCATGGTCTGGAAAGAATGAGGCAGCGTGGAGTGACGAGGGGATCTGGCCGATGCTCGACGCTCAGAGGAAAGGCGAGACGGACTTATAATCAGATTGCTACTGGTACTATTGGTGTTGGAACTCTTCGCTGGCTGCTGAGGATGGGGACGGAGCACTTATGGGAATGCCCCGAATGATGTGATGTCGATTCATAGATCAATCAATCAATCAATCGTCCACCTGAACACATAATGATTAGACCGTACTGTTAAGAGAAGAGACATGATTTGTCAATTCCTGTATGGTAATCGTAATACACATTTGTAGCGACGAGTCCTTAGCGCTGCTTCGATTACCGACCTGGGACTGAGACCTGGCCCAGCCCGTCGATGCCGTTTTTCCTGGCCATAGAGATGACGTTACAGCCAACTCCTCCTGGGAACAGTGGGCTGGGATACCTTGAGATGGCTGCTGCATCGGTGGACTGAGCAAGCATGGGGAATTCTAGATGTGCCGGGATAACATAACATAATGTAACATTGAATACCATAACATAACAAAGAATAACATAACATAACCTAACATAACATTAAATAACGTAACGTAAGTCACAGAAATATCAAAACAATGTTTTCCCGTAGTGAATTTGAATAACGAAGACACAAACCATAGATTGTACGATTTATTGCCTGGCATATTTCGCTGCATCTCGTCAGGTACATACTGCAGAAGTCACACAACATAGAGTAAAATAACTAAATACATCGTTCAAGCTGAAATCTATACATGTTCGCATATGTGCGTCATACAGCGGCCACAAAGACAGCACACACAAAATCTTGCCAGCGTTCTATGGGGCTTTAGGCATTTAATTGTAGAAAACTAAACTGTTTCCAGACCGAGCCACACTTCGAGGGCAACATGTTTCCAGACCGAGCCACACTTCGAGGGCAATGTGTTCAGTGTTAGCCGGCAGCCTTTACTTCCAGCGACATTTCCTGGTAACAATTTTAGGCTACGTCGACCCAAGGTCAATTTTATGTTACACCGACCCAAGGTCAAGTATAAGCTCCGATGACCTAAGGTCAATTTTAGGCTACGTCAACCCACAGTCAGTTTTAGGCTAAGGCGACCCAGGGTCGATTTTAGGCTACGTTGACCTAAGTCTATGTTAGGCTACGTCGACCCAAGTCTATTTTAGGCTGCGTTGACCCAAGGTCAATTTTAAACATCCGGCCTGATGCAGATTCGAACTGACGACCACCAGCAGTTAGAGAAGCGTCCAGCCACAACACTACCGCGGCTCCATTAGCTGAAGTTATAACATGTGGCATGTTCTGTGCAGGACGCTGTCATCAACACAACATTTATTGCATGCATTAGATTGTCGAATTAGTTCCCATGATTTAATTGCAAGTTGTTTCCCTTGTACTCCCTAATGAAACCAAGTTTGGCAGAAATCATTCGTCATTTTGGCAGATGTCTTCAACTGCGAACATGAAGTAGCCATATTTCACATTTCGGCTGCACATTCAGTTAATTAAACCAATTCTTGTGGCCGCATCTGTAAGTACAGCAGTGAATGATGAAATCATTGGCCGGTTCTATATCCCACACCTCTGAAGCTGGCCCTGCCCACATATGGACCCATAAGTAGCCGACACTTAAAGCGGAGACTTGCTGACTAAACAAGACTTCGTTTTGTTGAAATGTCTTAATCTAACTGAATATACGCACTCGCCGAAGCGCGCATACACAAACACACATGGAAGAGCCAAGAATCATATGATATAAATGACTGCAAACGAACTAACGCTATGTCCGGTAATTGTAGATAAAGATGCTTGGTGAACCGGACATTACAAGTCCCAGTCTCTTGCCATTAGGAGGCAGACTGACGAAGAGCTTTGATCACGAAGCAACACAGGACGTAGCCAATATCTCTGCCCCTACAGGTCAGTTTTCCTATGGCACTACAACATCCACATTTTATGTTGCCCATTTTGGCATTGTGTCTGCCAACGGCTGGATAATAATGGCGGTTGTTACATGTAGACAAACCGCAGGTGCAAATTTGCCGATGTTTCCGGGACAATTACATGCCAGGATATGTATGCTAGACGAATTGTCCAGATGGTTGCTGGTGACTTGGGACGTGGCTCAAACCGTACATACATGGCGTGTTTTTGACCAGTGTCGGGTCTGACATCAATCATTTTGTTTGGAGCTTTTTGTTGGGTTTTTTCCCCCACCTCGTTGACATCATTTATTTCATCGAGGGGAAACAATTCCGTGTGTTTTCTGTCAACATTTGCAGTTGCCGTTCGTGACCAGGTTGATTTAGTAGTCAGGAGTGTGATATAGTCTTGCTGCTTCTATCGCAGTTTCATCTCAACATTGTGAGACGTTGTGTAGACTTGAATATCTTTCATCTCAACATTGTGAGACATGGTGTATACTTGAATATCTTTCATCTCAACATTGTAAGACGTTGTGTAGACTTGAATATCTTTCATCTCAACATTGTGACACGTGGTGTAGACTTGAATATCTTTCATCTCAACATTGTGAGACATGGCGTAGACTTGAATATCTTTCATCTCAACATTGTGAGACGTGGGTAGACTGTAATATCTTTCATCTCAACATTGTGAGACGTGGTGTAGACTTGAATATCTTTCATCTCAACATTGTGAGACGTGATGTAGACTTGAATATCTTTCATCTCAACATTGTGAGACGTGGTGTAGACTTGAATATCTTTCATCTGTGTTGAGATGATTACATGACATATCGTTGATGTGTGTTGAGATAATTACGTGACATTTCTATTGTGGCATTTTGCATGGTTTTGCGTACGTTCGCTTTGAACTACAGCGTAGTCCATACACCTGCTATTGCTGCTAGCTCACTGGGCTGATTATTGAGTGTGGATTAGCTTTCATTGTTATAGTAGAGACACTATTATTATTATTATTATTATTATTATTGTCAGCAGCAGCAGTAGTAGTAAGTAGTAGTAGTGGTAGTAGTAGTACTGGTTGTAGTAATAGTAGTAGTAGTAGTAGTAGTAGTAGTAGTAGTAGTAGTAGTGGTAGTAGTAGTAGTAGTAGTAGTAGTGGTTGTAGTAGTACTGGTTGTAGTAATAGTAGTAGTAGTAGTAGTAGTAGTAGTAGTAGTAGTAGTAGTAGTAGTAGTAGTAGTAGTAGTAGTAGTAGTAGTGGTGGTAGTAGTAGTAGTAGTGGAGGTGGTGGTGGTAGTTCTGATGATGATGGCAGTGGTGACGGTGGCCTGTAATACACGATATTCTTTCTATTGGTAGCTCAGTCTCTGAGACCCACGGGCCAAAGTCTAGAGAAAGGCATTCAACAAAGGGCGAACATATTTGAACCAGATTTATCCAGAAAGCAGAAAAGAGATAGTCTCGATAGTGAAAATATCAGCATATATAAATAGGTCAACATTACTAGACATCAGAGTATGTGAAGTGACATGATCGCCACCACCGCCAGACAAGGCATTGGAGCTGTGAACGGTACATATAACAAAGTGATAAAGTGAAACTGTAATCGCCGTTATATTAAGTTACAATTGACACAAGACGTTGTCCAAGGGTAGTTATCTGCGTATGGTTTTACTGACGCTCGGGAAGAACTGTGACGGAGATTCGACTTCTAATGGTTTTCTACTTAGTAAATTGAAATCACTCTCATATAGGTGATCTTTTATAACAGACTGGAATTACTTTCATATGTGAGATTTCTTATAACAGCCATAATAAGGCAAAATCAGTGCAAGTGACTTTTATACTTTGTGATTACAACAGTACAGACACAGTAAGTATGATCACTTTTACATTCAATTTACATTCAAGCCTTACTTTATCTATCTGTCTATCGGTCTGTCTTTTTGTCTGTCTATCTAGCTAGCTATCAAGTAGTAGTAGTATTGTATTCCATTACTTCCATCTTCAAATCTTGCAGAATGGTAGTTGATGGTGTTGCATTCTAACCAGCTGGTCGATTATTTGAATTTTTGCCTTTCAGTATATGTGGCACAAGATTTTGATTCCACTGTCTGTCTGATAACATTATTTCTTATTCGGTTTCGGTTAGTTAAGTTGGCAGCTCTCCTCAAGCATCTCATCGCACAGATGTTGATTTTGCGAAAGTGTGGTTTGGATACCTCCAAGTTTGACATTTGTAGCATAAGGTTGGCGTGAGTATGCTATTTAATATCTGTCTTTTGAGGACATAGGTACATGTGGATGTTTCAGTATGGGTGATAGTTGATATATTAGCGCACTTTGAAGGGGGAAGGGGGAAGATCACACATACCTGTCTCACTCATGTATTGACTGTGAACATATCTGATATACCTTCTTGTGTTCCTATGGCACTTTGGCTAGAGTGGTAAATGGCTATGATGTTTTCTAATAATCGTCCTTGTATCCTGTAGTCTTCAGGGATTGCCCATAATTTATATCTACTATCTCGAAACAATATTTTGCTGGTCACCATATTCAATGGTTCTGTAACATATGTGTTGGTGCGAAGAGTGCTTCAGTTCACTTTGACCTTTCCTGAAACCAAATTGGGCTTTCCTAATTAACTGTTGTTCACCTATGGGTCTAGCCCTTTGTTCCAATAGTTTTGGGTACATTTTCCCTACGTGACTCATAAATTTTTAGTGTGATTAAATTACAGTAGTAATTAAAGCGATTAAAGCTTTAGAAGAAAATGGAATAGATCAAGTCACCAGACTGCTGAACACATTATATGATACTGGAGAAATACCTTATGAATTATGTAATTATATATTTATTGCAATCCCAAAGAAATCAGGAGCCTTGGAATGTGATCAACATAGAACAATTAGTATAATGAATCACATCGCACAGATTTTGCTAAGAATTATCATGCAAAGAGTTAGGAAGAAAATACAACCTGAAATAGGGGAAGAACAATGCGGGTTTGTAGAAGGAAAGGGTACAGTAAATGCTGTGTATATGCTGCGAACAGTTATTGTATATTCTATAGAAGTAAACAAAGATATACATCTTTGCTTTATTGACTACACAAAGGCTTTCGATAGAGTAAGAAACGTTAACATGGTAGATATGCTTGCAGATCTTCAAATTGATAGGAAAGACATTAGACTTACAAAAAACATATATTGAAGACAACAAGCTGCCATAAGGATTAATAATGAAGTGGGACAGTATCAGCCTATTAAGAGAGGTGTTAGGCAGGGATGTGTGATGTCTCCAGATCTTTTTTCCCTATACAGTTCAAATATTTTCAGAAATATAGAAGATAAAAATGGAATCAGCATTGGAGGACGAAACATCAATAACATTATATATGCAGATGATACAGTATTGACTGCAGACAGTGAGCAGGATCTGCAACAATTAGTAGATGCGGTTGTTGCACACAGTGAGCAACTGGGGTTAGAATTAAATTGTAAAAAAGGACACAGATTATGGTAGTCACTAGGAAGAACGAAGTACCACAATGTAATATACAAGTAAATGGAAATATTCTTCAACAAGTGAATCGGTACAATTATCTCGGAACAGTCATAACATCTGATGGGAGATGCCTTGAAGAGATTAGAACAAGAATCCATGGCGAAAGTAGCCTTTAGCATGATGAAAAACATTCTGACCAATAAAAAGATGTCAATCGAAACGAGAAAAAGAGTATTGAGGTGCTACATGGAGCCTGTACTTTTGTATGGATGTGAAACTTGGACAATGAGCAGTCAAGCTGAAAAACATCTGATGGCTGTAGAAATGTGGTTTCTGAGGAGATTACAAAGAATACCATGGACCAATGACGAAGTACTACAGGAGACAAATGAAAATCGTAAAATGATTAGAGAAATTAGACGTAGACAGTCAACATTTTTTGGACATGTTATGAGAAGAAATGAATTGGAGAACTTGGTGACAACTGGCAAGATTGAAGGGAACAGACCAAGGGGAAAACCGGGAAGTAATTACCTGGATGGCTTGGCCACATGGCATGGTCGAGACAGGAACACTGAGCTGATCCATGACACTGGTAATCGAGTGAAATGGCGAGTCATGACCGCTCACGCTTTCCGGCATGACACATGAATGATTGATTGATTGACTCAGAAGTGATATACCTCCGTATGTTTCTCACTCTCTCATAATGCCTTTATTTTACCATATTAGTACTTTTATTGCCTGGTGCCAATCGTCTGGGGCTTGTCTTTCTTCCTAGGCTATATGAAAAAAGTCGTGTTAGCCATTTCACTCCTGTTTTCACACAATCCTGAATAGCTTCTGTGGTTATTCCATCTTGACCTGGTGATTTGATTTTAGGACTTAACTGTGTAATTGTTTTGAATTCTGAAGGTATGAAATGTGATTCTTGTTGTCCACAGCTTTAGGCACTTTCATAGGTTCCTAACACATGAAGCCCGTAAGCGAGCACTCTCCCGCTGTTTATACTTCACCTCGACACCGCAAGGTACAAGAGGAACATGATGAGATGAGATGAGATGAGTTAGGTTCCTAACACTGTTTTATTTCTATATTGTGTGTTGATTATGAAGGAAATATATTAACAGTGTGTGACATGTTCAATGTCTTCATCGCTGATTGTGAATTTTAGTTGACTGCTGGGTTGTCTCCATTCTTACCGTACAATTCTTACCGTACAGACAACTGAATTTTCTCCATTCTTACCATATTGTCAACTGGATTTTCTCCATTTTTACCGTATTGCCAACTGCGTTTTCTCTATTCTTACCGTATTGTCAACTACATGTTCCCTATTCTTACCTTATAGCCAACTGAATTTTGTCCATTCTTATCGTATTGACAACTGAATATTCTCTAATATTCCTATCATCATTGGCACCTTGCCGTCTTGACAGACGATAGTTTGTGCTTTAAAAAGGCATAATAACTTTTACCTATGGCGGTAGCGAGTGTGACTGATAAGGCCAATTTGCGCTGTAAATGTCCGTTCACAGTGGGTGCATGTGAACACGTGGTCATTTCCACCATCATGCACCATCTTACGTCTCAAACGCTTGGTGTGTGACTTTTCTGCAATAATTTTCTCCTTTGACTTTATTCCATTTCTGATATTTGCCCTCCATGCAACACGTTCAGCGGCGACTTGCTCCCAATGTGCATTATCAATGCCTGTATCAATCATGTCCCGCTTACACACATCTTTGTATCGTAGTAGAGGCCGACCCTGAGATCTCTTACCCATCTGTAATTCACCAAAAAGATATCCTTTGGTATTCTACCATCATCCATCCTCCTAAGATGTCCTATCCATCTAAGTCTACGAAGACTGAGCATGGAATAAACTGTCACACAACCTGATCTTTCCAATACTTCAGTATTTGTGATTTTGTCTTGCCACTTAATACCAAGAATTCTTCGCAGACACCGCATATGAAAGCTGTTTAAGTTGTTCTCTTGGTGTGAGTAAGTTGTCCAGGTTTCACTGCCATAGAGAAGAGTACTAAGGACACAGGCTTGATAGACAAGGACTTTTGTTTTGGCAGTAAGCTTCCTGTTCTCCCAGACTCTTTTTCTTAACCTGTTCATTGTTGTTGCTGCCTTACCAATCCGGATGTTGATTTCCTGATCTAGGGATAATTTGCTATTTACCACTGATCCTAGATATGTAAAATGGTCTACTATCTCTAGTTCGGCGTCGTCAATAAAGATTGATGGTACCCCATGTGCACCTTGTGACATAATCTGTGTCTTCTTTTTGCTAATTGTTAAACCAAATTCAGAACAAGCATTGGAGAATGCAGATAGTAGACATTGCAATTCTTCCTCAGAGTGGGTCGTAACTGCAGCATCCGTATTACCGTATTGACAAATGCATTTCCTCCATTCTCACCTTATAGTCAACTGAATGTTCCCTATTCTTAACGTATTGACAACTGATTTTTTTCCATTGTTACCTAATTGTCAACTTATTTTTCTCAATTCTTACCGTATGCCAACTGCATTTCCTCTATTCTTATCGTATTGAAAACTGAATTTTCTCTATTCTTACCGTATTGACAACTGAATTTTCTCTATTATTTTTGTATTGGAATCTAAAATTTCTCTATTATTTTTCTATTGACAACTGAATTTTCCCTTGTCCTACCGTATTGACAACTGAATGTTCTCTATTCTCACCGCATTGCCAACTACATGTGCCCCATTCTTACCGTAGATTTAGTTTATTATCCCAGATCTATACAACTGCGTAGATCAGATTTAGTTTATTATCTAAAATCTATACAACCGAGTAGATCAGATGTAATTTGTTATCCAAAATCTATACAGCCGATCTCCATGGTCTAGGGGTTACGCGACTTTCCCCGTAAGCCCGTACACTCTCGTCAGTAAGACGTGCGCGAGAATTGGTAGCGGTTCTCTCCGCGTCGGTAACTTACGGGGTATGTGAGCCGGTCGCTCAGAAAGCAAGGCAAACTACTGAGCGTAATCTTGCCAAGAATTCAACAATCAGCTGCCAAGATGCTGATGTTGACAGCGATGTCTTGTAAAGTATATGCAAACCAAAAAAAAAAAAAAGATCTATACGACCGATTAGATCAGATATAGTTTGTTATCTCAGATCTATATAAGCGATTAGATCAGGTTTAGTTTTTTTTTTTTTTTTTAATGTCAAATCTTATACAACCAAGTAGTTCATAGATAATTTGCTATGAAATATATACAGCCGAGTAGATTAGATATAGTTTGTTATCTCACCTCAGATCAATACAAGCGAGTAGATCACATATAGTTTGTTATCTCAGATCTATACAACCGAGTAGTTATATAATTTGCTATCTCAGATTTATACAACCGAATAGATCAGATAATGGTTATTATCTCAGATTTATACAACCGAGTAGATCAGATATAGTTTGTCCACTTCTGAGGTTAATACAACATAGCTACATCAATCAATCAATCAATCAATAAATCAATCACTGGCACAACTAGAGGATTAGACCAGAAGACAAACGGTAGAATATACAAGTGATGGACATTGACAGACATCTTTCTCAATGTCTGGACACAAGCATCTCGCGGCTACAGATATTATATTTATTTCTGTGCGTAGATGTCTGGACACAAGCATCTCGCGGCTACAGATATTATATTTATTTCTGTGGGTAGATGTCTGGACACAAGCATCTCGCGGCTACAGATATTATATTTATTTCTGTGGGTAGATGTCTGGACACCAGCATCTCGCGGCTACAGATATTATATTTATTTCTGTGGGTAGATGTCTGGACACCAGCATCTCGCGGCTACAGATATTATATTTATTTCTGTGGGTAGATGTCTGGACACCAGCATCTCGCGGCTACAGATATTATATTTATTTCTGTGGGTAGATGTCTGGACACCAGCATCTCCTGGCTACAGATATTATATTTATTTCTGTGGGTAGATGATCTTATTATGGAATGCTGCCAAGGCAGCGGCTTATACTGCCTACGTTTGTCAATTTCAACTGTCATTTAATTGTTAACGCATGCAATGTGCAAATGTGCACACGAATCTTCATAATTGTTCACCTTTATCGAGAACTGTAAGCGTCCGATACACTAGTCTAGGTTCGAGGAGAGAGTACAGCATCCTCGGGTTCATTAATAAATATCTACACAGTGATTCCTAGCACCTGGCCTACATGAGCCAGAGGTGATTCCCAGTGTCCAGTCTACATGAGGTGATTTCTAGTGTCCGGTCTACATGAGTCAGAGGTAATCCCCAGTGTCCGCTCTACAGGAGTCAGAGGTGATTCCTAGTGTCCGGTCAAGATGAGGCGATTCCTAATGTGCGCTCTTAATAAATAAGAGGTGATTCCTAGTGTCCGCGCTACATGAGTCAGAGGTAATTCCAGTGTCCGTTCTACAGTGTCAGAGGTAATTCCAGTGTCCGGTCAACATGAGGCGATTCCTAGCGTACGCTCTACATGAGTCACGGGTGATTCCTAGTGTCCGACCTACACGAGTCAGGGATAATTCCTAGTGTCCGACCTACACGAGTCAGAGATAGCTCTTAGTGTGTCCTGCATACTTGAGTCAGAAGTGTTCGTAGTCCCCGAGCTACTTGAGTCAGGAGTCTTCGTAGTCCCCGAGCTACTTGAGTCAGAAGTGAAAACCGCCCCTTCAAGCCATTCTGCCCCTGTACAATATTTTTTTTTTGCATATACCTTACAGGACGTTGGAGTCAACATCAGCATTTTCCAGCTGCTGTTGATGTACTAGGCAAGATTACTCTCAGAAGTTTACCATTGCTTTCTGAGCGACCGGCTCACATATCCCCGTAAGTTACCAACGCGGCGAGAACCGCTACCGATTCTCGCGCAGGTTACGTTACTCACGAGAATATACGGGATTAAGGAGAAAGATATTAACCCCTAGACCAGGGAGACGGCCTGTACAATATATGTACATGAAATAGAGTGTGTGTCATGGCGAATACGAAGCCGAACCTCTGTGCATGTATGCTACAACACGAAGCCGAACCTCTGTGCATGTATGCTACATCTGTGTAATAGATGCATTTCCTTGGTGTCAGTTATCTGTTTTGTCAAAGAATAGAACAGTCTAATGGCTCAACAAGTACAAACTCAACCCAGCCAGGAAGGCCACATATTGAACCAACGGGGAAAGATCCCCACTTGCCGACTATGTCCGGGCCATCAGACTAACACCCACACGCACAAGTTGTCTTCCTGCCACGCCCCTGTGCACGTATAGATTTGGACGGTGCGCGAATAGATTTAGACGGTCACGAATAGATTTAGACTTGGCAACGGTTTATGCCCCGCTGCTTTGAACTCTATCGTAGTCCACACCAGACCGATGTTTGCTTGTGGGCCAGCTTTCTCTATTACTAGTGTCTCTCGACTTCTGAGATACTTGTTATTTACATCCCCAAGTCGAGTATGAGAAGTCAACATTTTAGTCCAACTCACCTGTTTAGGGGTTGAACCCGCTACCTCGAAATCAGCACACTGGAAGTTTTAAGAGGAGTATCGTATCCACTCGACCATGCCGACCTATGCACAGAATATGATGAACATGTTTCTGTGGCAACGACTGTAAACGTCCGCCCGCGAGTCTATTAGGTCAGAGAAATCATTTGGCCTGGCCCTGCCAAGGCAACCGCAGGCGGGACTCGAAATTTAATACATCTTGGAACTTTTTCTTTTTCATAATACCATAAATGTTTATTAAGTGTAATTTAATAATAAGGTATACTTTGAGGGACAAGCAAGGAACATTAGTTAAGAGATCACAGCTGAAAACATGCTAAACTCAATGCTTGCTTGCTTGTATTCGCTGGCTGTGAACTTCAGCGTGATGTCCTGTATGTCGGATGAAGATTTGATGCAATACAGGACCTGATACTTGTGTGAGTATCCGTTGTCCCATGTCTGGCTTATTGGTGTGCAGACTGGCGGTTCCTCGCCGTCCAGGCAGACACTTTCCTACTTCGGAGGAATCAACGATCCTACTGACTTTAGCCAGGACCCCGAAGGGACCTGTTGCCCAGGACGCTCGGCGAGGACGCGTCAATAGGTCTTGGCCAGTATAGAACCCAGCCCTGTTGCCTTGGAAACACCTCTGCGTCCCGCTAAACTCAATGAATTGGGAGACCACAGCTAAAATCATGCTACACTCAATGAGTTGGGGAGCCAAATGTCTCCAAGATCTGCAGTGTATTTCTCCTCACAACGTGGCAACAACAATCTTTACTGTCTACGTCTAATTTCAAAAATCAAATAACTGTTTTCAATTGTTTCTTGTAGAACTTTCTCATTCGATTTTATGTCCGTGTGGGGTATACGTTGGTTTGGGATATAGATATCCCCCAACTAGTGGTTGCCGACTACTAAAAGAAAACCAGAAATGGCTCACAAGACACCTTAATGAACTGAATCAGACAATATGGCAGAATTGCACTTAGCGATCAGGTAAGGTTTTCAGGTAGAAGGCCAAGAGCGCACATGAAACGCACTGCCATCAGAGAGGAGGAAGCTCACTCTTCACAGAAGTGAAAACTGAAGGCTAGTATTATTCTTGCCTCACAGCTCTCCTGCTCGGTTAAGTGATGTAGCTCCAAGATAGTGTTATAGCACTATCACACTACTATGTAATCCAGGACACCCACTTAAATGTGATAAAGTAAGTAATTAACTCCTTCTTGGTAAGTTTAACAGATTATAATGGATGATAGGGATGATATGAACAATGGTTATATCTTAAAATAACACAATTTATACTAGGAGACTGAATGTTAATAATGCCCGTCTATTAAAATGTTCTGCAGCACCATATACTCTCTGACGTGGTCAAGTTTGATAGAATTAGGCTGTTCAATTGTAATTTTTTGGGCGATTGGTGGTTTAGATTTAAGTTGTGATACTCAGCTGTGGGTTAGGCCTGAGTGAAACAGTTGAGTTCTGAGCAGCCAGGGCTGATATCATGTCTTCACTCCTCACTGCAGTAGAAACGTGAGATCCGTCAGCCTTTACTGGTGACTTAAATATTGGTAGCCAAGTATGCCCCCCATATAGGCACAAACCACCACCCCGTATCCCGTGAAGTCACTTCACGGTACGTCTGTAATCGAATTACACACAGTGCTTGTTGGCCTCATAAAGATTAACAACTGGCACATGATAGAATTCTGCATCCAGTACTATAACGAGTTAAAGGTATTTCCCCCACTACAGTGTTAATTATCTATTTTACACTGTAGGAATGTCCGGACTATCAATCTATGGGGTAATTTAACCACACTCGAACATTCTCCTGTCTCGGGACTATATTGTCGCAATGTTTTCCCAGCAATCAAACAATTAGTGAAGTCCCGTTTACATGCAGTGTTTAGTCTGCCTTCGGCTAATTCTCCCATAGGTCTAAACATTCCTTTCAGGTGCAGTCTCCTTACAACAATACTTCGTACTGGTAAAGAAAATACTTCGCAGGGTGGAATGGAATGTTTTCGCCAATTCTAGAAACGTAATTTCGGTATTGCAATGTTAGAGCGGGTCCATTGTAGTCTTCGAAAATCTCATTTCCACAGACACTGATTGTTTCTCGGCCTGTTGGCTCTCGTCCATGCTCATATGCATATAACAGTACATAACACTTCAACACTCCTTTTCTCTTCTCCATTAACGTCATTTTATTGGTCAGTATATTTCCATCTTGCAAAAGGCTACCTTTGCCATATCTGATTCATATTATAATCCCCACAAGGCCTGTCCACCAGATGTAATGACACAGCTGGATAAATGTACCGATTTACAAGTTTCGGAATGTGACCATTTACTAGAATGGTATATTGTTATATTTTATTTTATATATAATTATTATCTATTGTTGTTATTTCAGACGCCTGTGTAATATGTTTGTACCTTGTGGTGGAGCCAAAATTATTTCAAATATCAGAAAGAAAACGTCATGGTGAAGTTTCTTTTTTAACTATTGAACCTTTGTGTGACAAATGCTTATCGGCGTGTTTAAAACAATCTACAAATTGAAGCAAATATGGCGGACAGATACAAGAATATCAAGAAAGTTGACTCACCTCGTCGGCTTCCTGTGTGAGTTGTGTGACTCTGCATGAGAGGCCAACAAAACTTCAGGATGAACTTCTCGCCAACGAGATATCTGCTGGAGCAGTTGTGGCGGTATTATCCGTCTGCTTGCCTCGATGGTAAGTCATTTATGTCCTTGTGGCGGTATTGTCCGTTTAGTTACCTCGATAGTAGGTAGTTCATGTCCTTGTGTCGGCATTGTCCCGTCTAGTTGCCTTGATGGCAGGTAACTCATGTCTTTGTGGCGGTATTGTCCGTCTAGTTGCCCTGATGGTAGATAATTCATGTCCTTGTGGCGGTATTGTCCGTCTAGTTGCCTTGATGGTAGATAATTCATGTCCTCGTGGTGGTATTGTCCGTCTAGTTGCCTTGATGGTAGATAATTCATGTCCTTGTGGCGGTATTGTCCGTCTAGTTGCCTTGATGGCAGATAATTCATGTCCTTGTGGCGGTATTGTCCGTCTAGTTGCCTTGATGGTAGGTAGTTCATGTCCTTGTGTCGGCATTGTCCGTCTAGTTGCCTTGATGGTAGGTAATTCATGTCCTTGTGGCGGTATTGTCCGTCTAGTTGCCTTGATGGTAGGTAATTCATGTCCTTGTGTCGGCATTGTCCCGTCTAGTTGCCTTGATGGCAGGTAACTCATGTCTTTGTGGCGGTATTGTCCGTCTAGTTGCCCTGATGGCAGATAATTCATGTTCTTGTGGCGGTATTGTCCGTCTAGTTGCCTTGATGGTAGATAATTCATGTCCTTGTGGCGGTATTGTCCGTCTAGTTGCCTTGATGGTAGATAATTCATGTCCTTGTGGCGGTATTGTCCGTCTAGTTGCCTTGATGGTAGGTAATTCATGTCTCCGTCCTCTTGCTGAATTCCTTTATTTTTTTTTTTACTAACAATTGCTGAATCGATGTTTCCTGTAATCTTTTCTGTATTATCTGTAACCTGTTCTATAACGCCTGTAACCTATTGTGTTATGTCCGTAATCAATTGCATATTGTTTGTAACATATTCTGTCATCATCATCATCATCATCATCATCATCATCATCATCATCATCATCATCATCATCATCATAAGCTTCCACTTCTGCCGTCAAGCGTCGTGGGGAGGAATAATTTGCGCTCCAGCGCCCAATGGGCGGCTCTGGATAGTGTCATTCCGTGTGATTGTACAATGTCTTTGATGTCGTCAATCCATTTACTTCTTTAGCGTCCTCTTAGTCTCGTCGTAGATGATCTTTGATGTAGGGCTAGTGATGGTAGTTGCTGGTGTTCCATTCTAACGACAAGGCCAAACCACTTGATCTTCTGTCTTTCAATAAATGTGGCACAAGGTGTTGATCCCACTGTCTGTCTAATAACAACATTTCTTACTCGGTCTCGGATTGTTAAGTTGGCCGCTCTCCTCGGGCATCTCATCTCGCAGGTGTTGATTTTGCGAAAGTGTGATTTGGATAAAGTCAAAGTTTGAGATTGGTAGCATAGGGTTGGTGTGAATATACTGTTTATTATCTGTCGTTTTGAGGACATGGGTATATTTGGATGTTTCAGTATGGGTGATAGTTGATATGTAAGTGCACTAGCTTTTTGACATCTGATTTCGATTTCTCTGTCCAATCTGCCATCTTCTGTGATCATACTTCCAAGATATTTGAATTTAACTTGTTTCAGAGTTGTGCTATTTATCTGTATACTTAGTGGACCAGGCAATCTGCTAATTTGGATTACTTCGGCTTTGGCTGTATTTATACTAATTTTCTGTAACATCTGTAAACTATTGTATTATGCACGTAACCTATTGTCTATTGTCTGTAACCTATTGTGTAATACAGTGGTTCTCAACCGGTTAGGGTTTCCAGGGGAGGAATTAAGATGATTTCAAGATCGCATTAATACAAGAACCAGTTACTTGATATTGTTTTTCCCTCTAAATTTTACGGTTCTGTACTTCTCGCCCTAATGAAGTTCGTTTTATAACGTAAGTAGACCCGCAAATCACGTTTTATGTAGATGCCTAGACTTGTTCTAGTATGTGTTATTAAATTTAGCTTCCATTTTTATGTACACTGTGTAGGGGAGGTGAGGGGGAATTTATAGTGAGAAAATTCGACAGGGGGGAATGATCTTCTGAACATATGGTAAAGGGAAGCATGGGCCAAAAAAGGTTGAGAACCACGGTTGTAATGTATGTAACCTGTTTTGTAATGAATGTAACGATTACAGTCATTACAGTGTTACCTGTTCTGCACTTCTTCTGGCAATGAATGAATCACCAAAAAAAAAAAAAAAAACGTGAAGTAGATTGTGAGCTTTACTAAAACAAGATTACAAGAAACAATTTGGACGTTGCGGCCAAAGCCTTCGTCAGCACAGAATAAACATATACAAACCGACACAAAACTTAATGAAACACACTACATGACAATATTAAGGGTACTTATCTGAATCTGTATCCTAGCTTGGAGTGACTTACGACTGACACGCGTTCGACGACTATCAGTGGATTGTGGATTCTTGCACTTATTCTGTAATTTCTGTCCAATGAATGCGTTACTTGAAATTCATGACTCAGTTTTTGCGTCACAGATAGCTGAACGCACAATAATGTGTGACCAGTAGACATTGGCGTGTCAGCTGTCTTTCTTCATCTGTATCACAGCTTGAATGTCTGTCTACCTAAATGTTGACTTCTCTGTCGGTCAAATTATGTCTGCGTACTAATCTCTTTATTTAACTGTATACTGTATGTCTGCCTAACCGTCTGCTTGTCTGTTTACTTATCTGTATATCTGTCTACTTGTCTTAGAGGCTACTTGCTTGTCTGTCTAATTTCTATCTGTCTACTTATTCGTCTGTCTGTCTGTTTGTTTGTCAAGTTGTCTGTCTGTATAATTATTTGCTAGTCTACACGCCTGTCTATATATTTCTATGCCTGTTTGTATATCTACTTTTGTGTCTTTTTGTATATCGACTATTCTGTCTGTTTACTTCTCTGGTTTTACTTCCCATTGTTCTGCTTAAAAAAAGTCGGTTAAAAGTCGACAGGGTCGACTTCATCGCACCGGGTTTTATCCCATATGGCTCGGTCTCTTTCCGCAGCGCGGAAAGCGTCGCACAAAGCACGTACTCCGTAACTTTTAGCGACGACCCACAGGAGTCTCCGAAACATTTAACTCGTAAACCGAAGGGTGGGGCCCGGAATCGAACCCACAACGTTCGGAGCACGAGTCAAACGGCTTGACCACTTCACCACAGAGACTCCCATTGTTCTGCTGTTGTCGTTGTTGTCTAAGATTAACTTCATATGCGATGCATGAGTGAAATAATGCATGAAAGCAGAGAGATCAGAAGGGCAGAATGTCAGACAGGCCTGCGTGCCCAATTCTTAACCCTTTGAAAATAAAGTTCGTTTGTTCGTTCTGTCTACCTGTCTGTCTACCTGTCTGTCTACCTGTCTGTCTACCTGTTGATTGATTGATTGATTGATTTAGGAACCGACATCACAGCATTCGGGGCATTCCCATAAGCGCTCCGTCCCCATCCTCAGCAGCCAGCGAAGAGTTCCAACACTAATAGTACCAGTAGCAATCTGATTATAAGTCCGTCTCGCCTTTCCTTTGAGCGTTGAGCGTTGGCCAGATCCCTTCGTCACTCCTCGTTGTCTCATTCTTGCCAGACCATGGTAATCTATTTGCTCCTCCGAGGTGTGCACGTGCTCCCACAAGGCCGCAACCACGTCTGCCTTGTCATGTATCAATACCCCACCAAGTTCTGCAGAGCCAGCCAATCTGTCCGCCTGTTCATTTCCCAGCACACCGGCATGCCCCGGAGAAAAGATCCAGGCGATGCTTGTCACCCGTGACCTCCAAAGCGAAGCAAGCCACTCCGCACGAAGTCTGCCCGTCCTCACCCTCGTCAGCATGCTTTCTGAGTCAGTTATCTGTCTACCTGTCTGTCTATCTATCTGCCTGTCTACTCCTGTCTGTCTACTTCTCTGTCTGTCTTCTTTTCTATGTCTGTCTACTTATCTGTCTGTCTACCTTTCTGGCTGTCTACTTCTTTGTCTGACTACCTGTCTGTCTACTTGTATATCAGCAGTCTATGTTCATGTATAAAAAGAGAGACACTGGAAACATCAGTGGGATAAGAAGCAGATATACCGACTACAGAAAGACGCCGAATGGACGGAGGCATGGAGGATTATATTAGCAGAGTTGACCCAGAGTACCAAGACCTGGATTTGTGGAGAGACATGCACACCTGCATCAGTTGGTCGACATATGATGGTTTTGAGCTCCATCACCATCGCGATATTGAGACTTAGAAGTAACATTTGTATTTCTGAAATCTCTGTAGCTCTCCGTCTTTGGGTATTGTTTAGTGCAGTGGTTCTCAACCGGTGGGGAATTTCCCCTCCCCCCCCCCCCAGGGGGGAATTTTAGGTTTCCAGGGGGCGGGGGAGGGATGAAAATCATTTCAAGATCGTGTTAATACAAGAACCGATTACTTGACATTGCTTTTTCCCTTCATACTTTACAGTTATGCACGTCTCATTCTTCTAAAATTCATTTTATAAAGTAAGTAGACCCACAAATCACGTTTTATGTGGATGTCTAGACCTGCTTTAACATATTTACCTTCCATTTTTACGTATACTGTGTAGGGGTGGGGGATTTTTAGGTAGGAAATATGAAAGGGGGGGGGGGGAGAATGACGTTCTGAAAATATGGTGAAGGGGGGCACGGGCCAAATTTTTTATAGGAAGGGGGGGATGACGTTGCTGAAAATATGGTGAAGGTGGGCACGGGCCAAAACAGGTTGAGAACCACTGGTTTAGTTGTATCTCTTCACCTTCAGATTGAAACAATAAATGTTTCGAATTGTAAATACGAATATATTACTGGAGAAAAAAAAAAAATCTTTAACAACGCTCGGTTAGCCAGACGTGCGCACAATTCAGCGAAGGAGACTGAGTACCTGGAAATATGCATTTAGTGTTAAACACACAAGACGTCACAGGGAGTTTCCAAAGTCGTGACCCCGTGCAATAACTTCCGGGTGAACTTGTAGTCTGCAGGGAAATGTAGGTAGTCGGCGGGCAGGCCGTTAGTTCTGGAGTTCACACATTTGTTTGGCGAGCAGGTACGTCTGTCTGTGCTGTTTTACTGTCTTGTTGGTTCACTTATTCTGGTGACATTGTATCAGGGTATCGACATACGTGTGTGAGAACGTGTAGTTTGGTGTGTAGAGGGAGCTAGATGCGATGGAATGTTGGCGATTGAGTGGAAGGTGTGAAAGTGATGTCAGTGAAGTAGGACACCCAGTGTGTCGACGTCATTGTGTTGTGTTGTTGTGTAGAGGCTGGAACCCCACAGCCACAGATAGTACTCCAGCACCGCCGCTTCCTTGAAACCCCTGCCCCTGGCTCGGACAGTCAGACACGCTGTCTACTTACTGAATCTGACAACCGTGACTTCACTTATAATATCATATTATAATTTATTAGCATCTAATCTAATGTGAAAAAGGATGTGTAAACCTAGCAACCAGCTACACATACATACATACTACTATTACTACACATAATTATATATATATATATATATATATATATATATATATATATATATATATATATATATATATATATATCCACTGCAATCTAGGCTACAGAAGGGACTAGTTGAAATCTATACTGTAAACTCTATATTATATAGTACTACATATGCGCTACTACAGACCAAACAATATAAAATGATACAAAGTAATGCAGCTTTACATAACAGAATTACGACACATCCCTTCATCAGCAAACAAACACATTCACAAAATACAACATATAGTCACGGGGAGATCTCCTGTGACTACATTAAAACGTGACGACAGGACAAGAATTATAAAAAGATGAAAAAATGAAAGTAATGAAGAGAAAATGAAAGTAGGAAAACATGTTCCTACTAACCTCAGAATTCCGAGCTGTGTATGAGACATACTGTGTATGACCGTACACAGCTTGGAATTCTGAGGTAAGTAGGAACATTTTTTCCTACTTTCATTTTCTCTTCATTGCTTTCACTTTTTATTCTTCTTGTCCTGTCGCCACGTTTTAATGTAGTCACATTACACCTCACTATAATCTTAGTATTTAACTCATTTTGTCATATAGTGTTAATATTGTAAATCTTTCTGTAATATATCTTAACATTTAAACACATTTGCAACCAGATAATTATTTAAAGTAATGACTTTTAGGCCGGCTCCATGGCGAAGGGCTTACACACGCAAATCGTAATCCTGTACACCTGCGTTCGAAACACAGCTGTGGGCAATTTGGCAGCAGACCGCGCTGCGTTGGTTTTGCATTGGTATCGGTGCCAGTCATTTAGAAAGCAATGCCAAACTACTGAACGTAAACTTGCCAAGAGATCACAGCAGCAGAAATGCTGGTGTTGACTGCGATGTCCTGTAAAATAGGATATGCAAAAAAAAAAGGAAGACTTTTAGAGATAACCCCTTTAATGGTTACACATGAGAACTAAATCTGGTACTGGTATTGTTAATTTTTAGTGCAGCTGCTAGACAATTAACTCTTGCTGTCACAGGAACATGTTGCTCTTACTGTTACCATCTGTAGCAGTCGTTACTTTAAAGTAATAAACATTTCATTATAAGGGTGTACAGATGTTAAGATTATATGACAGAAGAGTTAAAATATTAGCACATGAAGAAGTTAAAATATTAATGCTACATCTTAGGAGTTAATTGTAACATTTTATGACAGAAGACTACATGTCAGAATGCGATAAAACATTAACATTGGCAAGAGGGGTTAAAACATTAACAACATACAAAAAGAGTAAATCATTAATATTATATGACCAAAAGAGTTCAAATATTAACAATATATGACAGAATGAGTTAAATACTGACACCACATGGCATAATGGGTTAAAGTATTAACACTGTATGGTAGACAGAGCTACTATAAGTTAAAAAGAGTTAAAATTGTAACACCATATGACAGGAGTTAAAATAATGGGACTGTCATCTGTCATTTACTGCCTATAGTATCTTGCGGTGTAGGACAGGGGAGTCTTGAGCCTGTGGAATTAAGGCTTGTGCCATCACCGTGAACTGTGCAGGTTAGAGTTTTCTTTTTGCCCCAGACAAAAAACTACGCCTTACAGAGGATTTGAACCCGGGTCTCCCAAAGGAGCCACCCGGCCAAATAGTAACAAAATAGTGGGTTAATGTAGCAACTGAATAGGACATTAGCAGCTCACAAATGAATGCCTTCTTAACCTATGTTGATGTGCTCAGTGCTGGAGAGTTAACATGCAGAAAGTTTTCTGTTTGCTGGATAGTTAACATGCAGAAAGTTTTCTGTTTGCTGGAGAGTTAACATGCAGAAAGTTTTCTGTTTGCTGGAGAGTTAACATGCAGAAAGTTTTCTGTTTGCTGGAGAGTTAACATGCAGCAAGTTTTCTGTTTGCTGGAGAGTTAACATGCAGAAAGGTTTCTGTTTGCTGGAGAGTTAACATGCAGAGAGAAGACAAGAAGTAAGGTGCAGAAACGAACGTTTGATGTGGAATGGCTCTCGTCGCTTCAGAGGTCACAGATTGTGAGAATTGTATAGATATTTTGCCCTGGCCATGTGGGGGTACGGGAGAATGAACAGGCTGATAGGCTAGCAGGGAATGCACCTCTTAGTGGTAGTTTGCTATGGACAAGGGGGAGGTGGTCGTGCGCTTGTGGGACCAGGTGGAGAAGGCGGAGGAACAGATTGAGAACCCATATGTGGAAAGAATGAGATTGCGGGGGATTTGTAGGGGTTCTGGGAGAATCTCAAAACTGAGAGGGAAGACCAAGAGAACTTTTAATCAGACAACGATGGGAACTATTAGTAGTATGACTCTTCACTGGCTGTTAAACGATGGAATGAAGCACGTATGGGAATGTCCTGAGTGCAGTGAGTTCGGTTCTTAACTCAACTCAACTCAACACTGAGCTGATCCATGACTCTGGTGATCAAGTGAGATGGCAAAACATGGCTGCTCACGCTTACTGGCATGGCACATGATGATGGCATGCAGAAAGTTTTCTGTTTGCTGGAGAGTTAACATGCCAGATTTTTGTCATCTGAGGGTTTGATAAAGTTGGTGTTGAATATTATTGTTTATTGTGCAGGTCTTTCAGCTTGTCCACGTTCATGTTCCTCTGTCTTCCACTGTCTCACAGGTCTAGCATATTCACTACATTGGAATTAGAGTTGTATGGTTTTGTTTGTTGGCCAGTTGTTGAAGTTGTCCATATACATCTTTCTCTATCTCCCTGTGCCTCTCTTGCCCAATATGTCCCCACGTAAGACTAATGTCTGTGTTACAACTCTTCCTGTGCCTCTCTTGCCCACTATGTCCCCACATAAGACTAATATGTGTTACAACTCTTCCTGTGCCTCTCTTGCCCACTATGTCCCCACATAAGACTAATATGTGTTACAACTCTCCCTGTGCCTCTCTCGCCTAGTAAGTACATACATAAGACTATAGTCTGTGTTACATCTCTCCCTGTGCTTCTCTCATCTAGTATGTCCCCACATAAGACTAATGTCTGTGTTACATCTCATACTGTGCCTCTCTCACCCAGTATGTCCCCACATAAGACTAATGTCTGTGTTACATCTCATACTGTGCCTCTCTCACCCAGTATGTCCCCACATAAGACTAATGTCTGTGTTACACCTCTCCCTGTGCCTCTCTCACCCAGTATGTCCCCATATAAGACTAATGTCTGTGTTACACCTCTCCCTGTGCCTCTCTCACCCAGTATGTCCCCACATAAGACTAATGTCTGTGTCACACCTCTCCCTGTGTCTCTCTCACCAAGTATGTCCCCATGTAAGACAAATGTCTGTGTTACACCTCTCCCTGTGCCTCTCTCACCCAGTATGTCTCCACATAAGACTAATGTCTGTGTTACACCTCTCCCTGTGCCTCTCTGACCTAGTATGTCCCCACATAAGACTAATGTCTGTGTTACATCTTATACTGTGCCCCTCTTGCCCAGTATGTCCCCACATAAGACTAATGTCTGTGTTACACCTCTCCCTGTGCCTCTCTCACCCAGTATGTCCCCACATAAGACTAATGTCTGTGTTACATCTCTCCCTGTGCCTGTAGTTTCCCTTACTGTCTCCCTTACTGTAGTTTGAGTGAGAGAGTCAGTGAGTGTGAATGAGAGACAGAATGAGTGAGCGGGAGAGTGAATGAGTGAGCATGAGAGTGAATGAGTGAGTGTGAGAGTGAATGAGTGAGCGTGAGAGTGAATGAGTGAGCACGAGAGTGAATGAGTGAGCGTGAGAGTGAATGAGTGAGCGTGAGAGTGAATGAGTGAGCACGAGAGTGAATGAGTGAGCATGAGAGTGAATGAGTGAGCGCGAGAGTGAATGAGTGAATGAGTGAGCATGAGAGTGAATGAGTGAGCGCGAGAGTGAATGAGTGAGAGTGAGTGGGAGAGAGAGAGAGAGAGTGTGTGTGTGTGTCACTATTTTTATGTCACATACTTTTTATGTACACATTTTTCTCCATGTTTAACATTTTTATGAGACTGCTCATGACAAGTGTCAGTGTATGTGTGTGAGTAAAGTGTGGGAGTTTGTTCATACTAGTTTCAATGCTGACATTTTGTATGTGTCTAGATGTGAGGAGGTGTGAGTGTGTGTGGAGGATGTGTGTGAGTGTTGGGATATGTGTGGGTGGGGGATGTGTGGGTGGGGGTATGCATTTGGAGGGTTGGGGTGTGTGGGTTTTGGTGGGTAGTGATATTTGTGGGTGTTGGTGGGATATGTGGATGGATGTGTGGGGGTGAAAGTAGGGGTGTGGGAATGGGTGTGGGGGATGTGTATATGGGTGGAGGATATGTGTATGGGACGGATGCGGGGGATGTGTGTTTATATGGGTGGAGATGTGTAGATGGTTTGAGGAAGTATGTGTGTGTGGCGGGGTTGTGTGGGTAGGGGATTGTGTTATGTGGATTGGGGATGCAAGGGCGGGTGGGGAGAAGTGTATGGTGTGTGGTTTCGAGATATGTATGCAGTGTGTTGGTGGGGGATGTGTGCATGATGTGTGGGTGGAGGGTATGTTTGTGGTGGTATGGGTGAGGATATGTGTGTGGATGGAGGATAGTGGGGGATGTGTGTGATGGGTGCGGGGAATGTGTGTATGGGTGGGGGTGAGTAGGGGAAGTATGTGGGGGTGTGTGGGTGGGAGATATGTGCGTGGATGGGGAATGAGTGGGTGAGGGTGTGTGAGTGGCTAAGGGATGTGTAGGTGGGTGAGGGAGTTGTATGTGTCGGGTGGGATGTGTGAGTGGGTGGAGGATGTGTGTGGGTAGGGGTATTGTGATCGAGAGATGTTTGGTTGGGGGTGGGTGGGGGTGTGAGTGCGTAGTGGAGGATGTATACGTGAGTGAGTGTGTGTTGGTGGACGGGTAGGGAATGCGTGTGTGGGTGGGGAGAGGTGTGTGGTGTGTTGGTTGGGGGTATTGTGTGGGTGAGGTATGTGTGTGTTTTGTGGTGTGTGAGTGGGGGTATGTGGGGTGGATGGGTAAGGGTATCTGTGTGGGTGTGGGTGGGAATATTGTGTGGTATCTGGGTGGGGGATATGTGTGTGGTGTGTAAGTGGGGATGTGTTGGTGAGGGATATGTGTGTGTGTGTGTGGTGCGTGGGTTGGGAATATTGCGTGGTAGGAGGTGTATGTGATGTGCGGGTGGGGGATTGTGTGGTGGGGGATTGGGTTAAGGCATGTGTGGGTGGGTGGAAGTTGTATGTGTGGGTGGTGGGGTGTGTGTGAGTGGTTTGGGGATGTATGGGTGGTTAGGAGATGTGTGGGGGGGGGGGGGGTAGGGACATGTCAGTTGGTGGGGATGTGTGTGTATGGTTTGGGGATGTGTGAGTGGATGTGCGATGTGTGGGTTGGTGGGGGATTGTATGCGTGGGTGGGGAATATGTAGTCGATGGAGATGTGGCTGGGGGATGGGTGGTTTGAGGTGTGGGTGGGGAGAGGATGTGGATGGGCATGGGATGTGTGGGTTAGTGGGGGAATGTTTGTGGGTGGCAAGTGTGTTTTGGTTGGGGGATCAGGTGAGGGCAGTGTGTGTGGGTGGGGGATGTGCGCGAGGGGGATGGGTCGGATGGTGGGGTATGTATGTGTCCCTGGTGTGCATGTGTGTGGGTAGGTGGGGGTGTGTGTGTGTGTGGGGTGATGTATGGATAAGTGGGAGATGGGCCTCATAACATGGTAATAAGCCTTGTTTATGTTTACAACATTCATTTCACAATGTTTATTTTTCTTCCTATGTAAATGTATAATGCTCTTGATGAATGAAAGACGAGTGATTGGAAGGGCCGAATGTAAGACGGGCCTGCGCGCCCAATTTGTGACCCTAATAAAGTTGATTTGATTTGATTTGATTTTGATTTCTCTCGCCCAGTATGTCCCCACATAAGACTAATGTCTGTGTTACACCTCTCCCTGTGCCTCTCTCACCCAGTATGTCCCCATGTAAGACAAATGTCTGTGTTACACCTCTCCCTGTGCCTCTCTCACCCAATATGTCTCCACATAAGACTAATGTCTGTGTTACACCTCTCCCTGTGCCTCTCTCACCCAGTATGTCCCCACATTAGACTAATGTCTGTGTTACACCTCTCCCTGTGCCTCTCTCACCCAGTATTCCCCCACATGACTAATGTCTGTGTTACACCTCTCCCTGTGTCTCTCTCACCCAGTATGTCCCCATGTAAGACAAATGTCTGTGTTACACCTCTCCCTGTGCGTCTCTCACCCAGTATGTCTCCACATAAGACTAATGTCTGTGTTACACCTCTCCCTGTGCCTCTCTCACCCAGTATGTCCCCACATAAGACTAATGCTGTGTTACACCTCTCCCTGTGCCTCTCTCACCCAGTATGTCCCCACATAAGACTAATGTCTGTGTTACACCTCTCCCTGTGTCTCTCTCACCCAGTATGTCCCCATGTAAGACAAATGTCTGTGTTACAACTCTCCCTATGCCTCTCTCACCCATTATGTCCCCATGTAAGACAAATGTCTGTGTTACACCTCTCCCTGTACCTCTCTCACCCAGTATCTCTCCATGTTAGACAAATGTCTGTGTTACACCTCTCCCTGTGCCTCTCTCACCCAGTATGTCTCCATGTAAGACAAATGTCTGTGTTACACCTCTCCCTGTGCCTCTCTCACCCAGTATGTCCACACGTAAGACAAATGTCTGTGTTATACCTCTCCCTGTGCCTCTCTCACCCAGTATGTCTCCATGTAAGACGAATGTCTGTGTTACACCTCTCCCTGTGCCTCTCTCACCCAGTATGTCTCCATGTAAGACAAATGTCTGTGTTACACCTCTCCCTGTGCCTCTCTCACCCAGTATGTCCCCACATAAGACAAATGTCTGTGTTACACCTCTCCCTGTGCCTCTCTCACCCAGTATGTCTCCATGTAAGACAAATGTCTGTGTTACACCTCATCTATGGATATACCCTATCAATGGCATGTGTCTTGTGCTTGTGGCTTTGATGAGTGATCCTGTTTAGCTGCAGCTCTCAATACTTCAGTGTGTGTTTTATTCTTTGTTAACTATATTCCCAACATATTCTCAATTCGGTATCATCATGTGCCATGCCGGTAAGCATGGGCGGTCATGTTTTGCCATCTCACTTGATCACCAGAGTCATGGATCAGCTGATTGGTTTTGTCTCGACCATACAACATGGCCAAGCCATCCAGGTATTTACTTCTCTGTCCTCCCCTTGTTCTCTTCCCCTCGATCTTTCCAGTTGTCACAAAGTTCTCCAATTTATTTCTTCTTATAACATGACCAAAAAATTGTAACTATGTCTAATTTCTCTAATCAGTTTACGGTTTTCATTTGTTTCTTGTAGGACTTGGTCATTGTTTTTTTTGTTGGGGTGGGTCCATGGTATTCTTTGCATTTTCCTCAGAAACGACATCTCCACAGCCATCAGATTTTTTTCAGCTTGTCTGCTCATTGTCCACATCTCACATCCATACAAAAGCACAGGTTCTATGTAGCACCTCAACACTCTTTTTCTCATTGCAAATGATATCTTTTTATTGGTCAGTATGTTTTTCATCTTGCAAAAAGTTACTTCGGCGATTCTTGTTCTAATTGCTTTAAGGAACCTCCCATCAGATGTTATGACTATTCCGAGATAACTGTACGATTCACATGTAGTAGATGGTTTCACTCAGACATTTATTTAATTCAATTCAATTCAACTTTATTTTAAAAGGGTCACAAATTCTGCATGCAGGCCCGTCTTACATTGTTCCCTTTCAATCACTCATCTTTCGTTCATCAACAGTGCATTATACATTCACATAGGAAGAAAAAAAAACATTGTCAAATGAATGTTGCAAACATAAACAATGCAAATTACCATGTTATGAGGCACATCTCCCACCCACCCACATATCACCCCACCCACACACACACACCCACATACATACCCCACCAACTGACCTATCCCCCTTCCACATACAACCTCCACCCACACACACTTCCCCCATCCATTCTCCCAACCCACACACACTCACTCACCCACACAAACATCCCCCACCAACCCACACATCCTGCGCCCACCCACATACACATCCTAACCCACACACCCATCCCCCACCCACACACACTCATCCCCCACCCACACACACTCTACCCACCCACCCATCCCCCACCCATCCCCCAACCACACCTCCCTCAATGACACATTCCCTACCCACACACATATCCCCCACCAACCCCACACATCCCCACACCCACCCACACATAAACCACCCACTCACACACCCTCAACCCATACACACATCTCCACCAACACACATCTCCCTACCCACACACACACACACACACACACACATCCCCCCTAGGCACCTATACATCTCCAATCCACTCACATACACCCCACCACCCACACATACATCCCCCACCCACCCATCAACTCACACACACTCACTTAGTGTCCTAACCCATATCCCCCACCACACACATATCCCCCACCCACACACCACACACATCTCCCACCCATACAATATTCCCCACCCACACACCACACACACATATCCCACACACATATCCCACACCCACACAGATATCCTTACCCACCCACCATACCCCCACCCACACACTACAAAATCCCCCACCCACACACACAACCCCCACCCACACACCACACACATATCCCCAACCAACACACCACCCTCATCTCCCCACCCATACACATTCCCCCACCCATCCACCAACTCACACACACTCACTTACCCACACATCCTCCCCTACCCACACACCCTCAACCACCCATCCCCTAACCACACATCTCTTGATCACACATACCCCCACCCACACACATCCTCCACCCACTCACACATCCCACTCCAACACACACATCCCTCACGCCTCTACACATCCCTCAGCCACTCACAGACCCCCACCCACACATCCCCCACCCACACACACATATCCCCACCCACACACATATCCCCACCCACCCACGTATCCTCCACCCACACCCCCCACACACATACTTCCCCCCAACCACCCACACTTCCCCCCAACCACCCACACATCCCCTACCCATCCACACATCCCCTACCCATCCACACATATCCCCCACCCATACACACATTCCCCGCACCCATCACAAACATCCCCACCCACAAACCACACACTATCCCCCACCCATACAATATCCCCCCACACACACACACGCACACACATTCACTCTCACACTCACTCTGTCTCTCAATCACACTCACTGACTCACTCATCTCACTCAATCTACAGTAATGCACATCAGTTTATATTATACATGATAAAATCAAGTGGTATTCAACTGATAATATGACAGATGAGAATACACAAATATATGGATTAGCGTGTTACATGACATGTGTGTTACATGACATGCGTGCGCTCAACTCTCTCTCTCTCTCTCTCTCTCTCTCTCTCTCTCTCTCTCTCTCTCTCTCTCTCTTTCTTTCTCTCTCTCTCTCTCTCTCTCTCTCTCTCTCTCTTTCTTTCTTTCTCTCTCTCTCTCTCTCTCTCTTTCTCTCTCTCTCTCTTTCTCTCTCTATTCTTTCATACACGCACTGTCACACGTATGTGCGTGCACACACACTAGCATGTCCACTCTCCCACTTTCTCTCTCTCTCTCGCTCACTCTCTCTTTCTAACTCTCACTCACTATTTCCCTCATTCATTCACTCTCTCCATCTTCATTCACTCTATCTCTCACTCACTTACTCTCTCTCACTCACACACAGACAGACACAGACCCTCACACTATCACTCAATGTTTCACTCACTCTCTCGTACCCTAGCGCATTCACTCACTCTCTCTTTTACTCTCTAACTCGCACACATACACACGCACACACCACAACCATCCATCCCCTATTCACACCCATAGTAGATGTTTACAGCTAAACATTTAGAGGGGTGTAGATGGTTAAACCCACTCAATATGAGTGTAATAGATGGCTACTATCAGAGTGTTGAAGATGATGGTTGCACTCATAATATAGGAGATAATTATACTCGGAGAATTAGAGTGCAGTAGATGGTTACAGCTAGACATATAGAGGGGTGTAGATGGTTAAACCCAGTCAATGAGTGTTACAGATGGCTACTGTCAAGAGTGTTGTAGATGATGGTTGCACTCATAATATATGCGATAATTATACTCAGAGAATTAGAGTGTAGTAGATGGTTACACTTAGACAATTAGAGTATAGTAGATAATCTGATGGGAGGTGCCTTGAAGAGATGAGATTAGAACAAGAATCACCATGGTGAAGGTAACCCTATGCAAGATGGAAAACATACTGACCAATTAAAAATATGTCATTTGCAACGAGAAAAAGAGTGTTGAACAGCTACATAGAATCTGTACTTTTGTATGGATGTGAAGCGTGGACAATGAGCAAACAAGCTGAAAAACACCTGATGGCTTTGGAAATATGGTTTCTGAAGAAAATGCAAAGAATACCATGGACAGACAGAAAAACCAAGCAATCACCAAGTCCTACAAGAAACAAATGAAAACCTGAAACTGATTAGAGAAATTAAACTTTGATAGTCAACATTTTTTTTGGGACACATTATGATCAGAAATATATTGGAGAACTTCATGACAACTGGGAAGATTGAGGGGAAAAGAACAAGGGGAAGATTGAGAAGTAAACATCTGAATGGCTTGGCCACATGGTATGGTTGAGTCAAGAACACAGAGCTGATCCATGACTCTGGTGATCATGTGCGAAGGCAAAAACATGACCGCCCACGCTTATTGGCAAGGCACATGATGATAATGATTTGGTGATAATTAGACTCAGGCAAAGTGTTGCAGATGGTTACACTCAGGCAATTAGTGTTGTAGATGGTTACATTCAGACATTTAGTGTAGTAGAAGAATTGACTGAGACAGCTAGAGTTTAGTTTATTATTGAAAGACAATTAGAGCATATTAGATGATGGTTACACTAAGAGAATTAGAGTGAAGGAGATGGTTACACTCAGACAATGAGTGTGTAGTAAATGGTTTGCAACAGGGAACAAACAATAATCTGTAGTATCCCAACAACAAGAAACCAGAGGCTACATTATTCCTTGGGTTTGATGTCAGATGCATTATCGAGTCAGTTTGTGCCAGTAATACAATTATAATGACATTACTGCTGACATTTGGCCATCAGAGGTGCCACATATGAGAAGTATGGCATGTTGCTTGGAGCCACAGGCTATAGGAAGCAGTCTTTGTCAGGGAGCTTGGTCTTCACTCCAACGATGAAAGAAATCAATGTATTCTGTTTTAGTTTTATTTCTTCTTTAAAGGAACATTTTTATCTTCTTCTATGATTGGATCTCTGTCACACAGCAAAACTCTTGACTTCTAACCTGATTGGATCTTCTCTGTCACACAACAAAACCCTTGACTTTTAATCTGATTGGATCTTCTTAATAATCTGTAGGATACCATAGTCCCTCATCAGTTTACAAACAGTTTCCCTATCAATGCTATCAAACTCATTTTCATAGTTTACAAACCTAGTATAAGAATCTCATGTTTATGGGATCAGCTTCGAAGTCTACCTTTTCATCCCTTAGTTATTTGTCACTAACATCTCTTAATTATTCCAGGGTGATCTTGATGAATCTTTTCACAGGAACTGACAGTAACAGTATTTCTCTATAATTAAAACAGTCCTGCAGGTACCCTTTCTTTGGCAGCTTCACAAGATATCCACAAGTCTTCTTGTATTTCTTCTGTCTCCCAAACTCTGCTAAATAATTTGTGCAGTAATTCAGTTGACATGTTTATATTGGTTTTAGTAGCTTCTGCTGGGATACCATCTGGACCAGCTGCTTCTCCATCCATGAGACGTTTGATAGTTTTTTTAATTTCTTCTTTTGATGGTTTCTCACAATTGATCTCCACCTTCACTTCTGCAGGCTAGATACCTAGGTTTTCCTGTTAGGGACTGGTCTAGAAAAAGTTCTTGAAAGAATTCACCGATTAAATCTCTACCATAGAACAAAATACATCGTCCTTGACCTGGGGATGTAAATTACAAGTACCTCTGAAGTCAGCGTGGGTTCGCCTGATGGCGAAGGACACTGTTAAAATAGGGAAGGCTAATCCACACGCAAAATTCAGTCCAGCACTACTAGAAGTAGTGTGTATGGACTACGCTTGAGTTACAAGCAAGCCAGCGCATACACACACACAAAAAGAACAAAATACTCATCCTCTTTTTAGCTTAGATCTCTACTGTAAACCAAAAAAAGAACAAAATACTCATCCTCTTTTTAGCTTAGATCTCTACTGTAAACCATAAAAAGAACAAAATACTCATCCTCTTTTTGGCTTAGATCTCTACTGTAAACCAAAAAAAGAACAAAATACTCATCCTCTTTTTAGCTTAGATCTCTACTGTAAACCATAAAAAGAACAAAATACTCATCCTCTTTTTGGCTTAGATCTCTTCTGTAAATAAAAAAAGAACAAAATACTCATCCTCTTTTTGGCTTAGATCTCTACTGTAAACCAAAAAAAGAACAAAATACTCATCCTCTTTTTGGCTTAGATCTCTACTGTAAACCAAAAAAAGAACAAAATACTCATCCTCTTTTTGGCTTAGATCTCTACTGTAAATAAAAAAAAAGAACAAAATACTCATCCTCTTTTTGGCTTCGATCTCTACTGTAAACCAAAAAAAGAACAAAATACTCATCCTCTTTTTGGCTTAGATCTCTACTGTAAACCAAAAAAAGAACAAAATACTCATCCTCTTTTTGGCTTAGATCTCTACTGTAAACCAAAAAAAGAACAAAATACTCATCCTCTTTTTGGCTTAGATCTCTACTGTAAACCAAAAAAAGAACAAAATACTCATCCTCTTTTGGCTTAGATCTCTACTGTAAACCAAAAAAAGAACAAAATACTCATCCTCTTTTGGCTTAGATCTCTACTGTAAACCAAAAAAAGAACAAAATACTCATCCTCTTTTTGGCTTAGATCTCTACTGTAAACCAAAAAAGAACAAAATACTCATCCTCTTTTTGGCTTAGATCTCTACTGTAAACCAAAAAAAAAGAACAAAATACTCATCCTCTTTTTGGCTTAGATCTCTACTGTAAACCAAAAAAAGAACAAAATACTCAATCCTCTTTTGGCTTAGATCTCTACTGTAAACCAAAAAAAAGAACAACATACCTCGTCTCTTGTGGCTAGATCTCTACTGTAACCCACAAAAGAACGAAATACTCAACCTCTTTTTGGCTTAGATCTCTACTGTAAACCAAAAAAAGAACAAAATATTCATCCTCTTTTTGGCTTAGATCTCTACTGTAAACCAAAAAAAAAGAACAAAATACTCATCCTCTTTTTGGTTTAGATCTCTACTGTAAACCAAAAAAAGAACAAAACACTCATCCTCTTTTTGGCTTAGATCTCTACTGTAAACCAAAACCCTTGGCTTGTTTTATGAAGAGATGTCCACCATACAACATCATCATGACTTAGATCGCTACTGTAAACCAAAACCCTTGGCTTGTTTTATGAAGAGATGTCCACCATACAACATCATCATGACTTAGATCTCTACTGTAAACCAAAACCCTTGGCTTGTTTTATTAAGAGATGTCCACCATACAACATCATCATGACTTAGATCTCTACTGTAAACCAAAAAAAAAGAACAAAATACTCATCCTCTTTTTGGTTTAGATCTCTACTGTAAACCAAAAAAAGAACAAAACACTCATCCTCTTTTTGGCTTAGATCTCTACTGTAAACCAAAACCCTTGGCTTGTTTTATAAAGAGATGTCCACCATACAACATCATCATGACTTAGATCGCTACTGTAAACCAAAACCCTTGGCTTGTTTTATGAAGAGATGTCCACCATACAACATCATCATGACTTAGATCGCTACTGTAAACCAAAACCCTTGGCTTGTTTTATGAAGAGATGTCCACCATACAACATCATCATCGTATGATGAGATTTCTAGTATAGAACAAACTCCGTGTATTGAACCCAACCCTTATAGACATTACAATATGTGATTGTATTCGTGAAAAATAGTGACTATATGTCATTTGACTACACATAAATGATTGACATTCAGGGTAGAGATTCTGCTGGAGATGCTTGGGGGCAATCCTAGGTTGTTGTGTGGTATCTGGGCTGTTGACCTGCCAGTATCTACCAACATTGATCAGGCACAACAGAGGCAATCTTCCGTGTCTCACACAATATTTGTAGACTGTAACCTTTGTCAGGAGAGACATTATCCTCCTATTGGCACCTTTAACCTTTTGTTGTGGGTCTGTCATTGTGTCTTTGTTTATTCTCCACTGCATCAGTTTGACATATAGATTGTAGTCATGTTTTTAACTATGCTGGCAGCTGTGTACAGCGGTGTTCATCATTTTAGGAGTAATCATCTATCATATTACCGCTAATATCTGTAATGGCAGTGGGAGCACAGAGTTGCAGCTTGTTTATTGAATAGTTACTCAAGAGTGCTCTGTGTATATTATATATATATATATATATAGATATATATATATATATCTAATATATATATATATATTATATATATATATATATATATGTATATATATATATATATATATATATATATATATATATATATATATATATGTGTGTGTGTGTGTGTGTGTGTGTGTGTGTGTGAGAGAGAGAGAGAGAGAGAGAGAGAGAGAGAGAGAGAGAGAGAGAGAATTCAATTGGTTATCACTGCCAGTTTACTATAGGTTATCTGTTGAAGGGTTTCACTTGTGTGTGTGTGTGTGTGTGTGTGTGTGTGTGTGTGTGTGTGTGTGTGGGTGTGTGTGTGTGAGTTCAGTAGGTTCCTATTACCTGTGTTCTATAAGTTACCTGTTGGATAGTGTGTGGGTTGTGTGAATTCAGTGCATTACCATCACTAATGGGGTGGGGGAGGGGGGAGGGTGGGATGCGGGTGTCTGCATGAAATTGTCCGGACTTCGCACTGCGAATGTTGTGGGTGTATTTACCGAATGTTGTGGGTGTATTTACCGAATGTTTTGGGTGTATTTTCCGAATGTTTTGGGTGTATTTTCCGAATGTTGTGGGTGTATTTACCGAATGTTATGGGTGTATTTTCCGAATGTTTTGGGTGTATTTTCCGAATGTTGTGGGTGTATTTTCCGAATGTTGTGGGTGTATTTTCCGAATGTTGTGGGTGTATTTGCCAAGTCTGTCATGCAGTTCAGGAGTTCAGTTTTTCAGAATACCCCTTAGGATTCGCTTCAGCCAAGGAGTTGTAAATAATTTTCTTCTTCTTCTTCTTCTTCTTCCTCTTCTTCTTCTTCTTCTTCTTCTTCTTCTTCTTCTTCTTCTTCTTCTTCTTCTTCTTCTTCTTCTTCTTATCCTTCTTCTTCTTCTTCTTCTTCTTCTTCTTCTTCTTCTTCTTCTTCTTCTTCTTCTTCTTCTTCTTCTTCCTCCCAACCTCCTCTTCCTCCTCCTCCTCCTCCTTCCTTCCTCCCCTCCTCCTTTCTTCTTCTTCTTCTTCTTCTTCTTCTTCTTCTTCTTCTTCTTCTTCTTCTGCCTTCTTCTCCCCCTCCTCCCGTCCTGACACGATTACTTTATGTCAGTTTTACAGCGATGCTACGGTATTTGCATCTGTGGACCAACACGTACCACGTGATCACATTTATCATGATCCAGTTTGCCTGGCCCCTAGGGTCTCTACCCTCTGACCCAGGCTACAGTGATGCAGTCAGTTTTCAGGTCCACCATTTGCAATTCAAGTATGGGTTTCGTGAGCTGTGGTTTTCTGGCCCTCTCATAAATAGTCAAGCCACGAGTTAATGACTGCACTTACCACTTCTGCTGCGTCTTCGGTGAAGGAAACCCGCGTGATTGCCAAAACTGACAGTAAGAAAACGACAGCAGAAAAATACGGCGGTAATAATATCAACCAATAATAACTATGCCGGTCTCTCTGGCTGAGGGGTTACAACACTTTCTCCGTAATCCCGTTTATCACGCAGAGTCTCGTAGCGGGAGAGAACTGGGAGCGGTTCGACCCCCTCTGGTGACTTGCGGGATACTGAGCCTGCCGCACAGAAAGCAATGGCAAACTACTGAGTATAATCTTGCCAAGAAATCAACAGACAGCTGAAAGATGCTGCTGTTGACAGCGATGTCCTGTAAAGGATATGCAAAAAAAAAAAAAAAAAAACAATAATAACTATAGTCTGGGAGAGGATTAGAAACACTGGATATAGTAAAGGTACCTATGTACCAGAGATGATATGTTGAGGGCAGTAGATAAAGTCTCTTTCTGTCCCCGTGGGACTCCTGTAGGCACAGTGAGTACGGCTGTGTGAAGGCTGCCAGAGTCGGCAGAAACCGCATCTGAAGGTGTGTCGCTGGGACCTAACCTGCTGATGTGTGGGTTGTATGCTTGTGTCAAGTTTTTGTTTGGCAGCTCACCTGTTGGTAACTGACACCATCATATGAGTAGTGCACCTGTAGCTTCTGCCTGTTTACTTTAGCGCTCAGGTATTTCCTTGTGCTTTAGCGATAGTTGCCTGGCAACTTCTCTGTTACCCACCCGCCCACACATCAGCATCACAAATACACAATCTGGGGTATTTCTGTCTGAGCGTATAAGACAATTGTCAGACAGTTGCTGTGAAATTTACAGCAGCATTCCTTAAAACTGCTTGCAGTTTACTTTTATGAAGTCAGTATGCACCCTTTGTAAGACACACAGGGGCCCTTGAGCCACCAGCGAGGTCACGTCGTCATTTGGAGGTGATGGGTTCAGTTCCTGTTAGTTTCCTGCTGTCTGTTAGATATATACGTCAGGCTGGGTCTATTATCATAGACACATATCAGACGTCAAGCTGAGTGGGTCTAGTGTCATACAAACACGACAGACGTCAAGCTGGGTCTATTATCATACACACATGACGCAGACTGTGAGCACGTCATGGATTTCTGCCCATGGCATACCGGTGTGCGGGGCAGTGAACCAGCTGGTAGCTTATCTGCTGCACCCTCCAAGCGGAGAGCTACTTGTTGATACAGATGTTGTGTTGAATGCTCTCTAGAATTACCTGGACAGTGCGTCAGAATAGACGGAGTATCCATATCTGGAAAGACTGCCCAGGAGGGAGTGAGTAGATCCTCTGGACACTACTGAAAGCGTTCAGGAAAACCCAGGCGGACTTTGAGTCACATTGCTGCTGGGTTGAGTTGAGTTGAGTTGAGCTAAGAAGATCACTGCACTCAAGACATTCTAATACGCGCACCGTCCCCTCGTTCAACAGCCAGCGAAGAGTCGCACTACTAATCGTTCCCACGGCTATCAGATTGAAAGTTCTGGTCTTCCGTCTCTGTTTTGAGATTCTACCTGAACCCCAGCCAATCCCCCGCAATCTCATCCTTTCCATATACGGGTTCTCAGTCTGTTCTCCCACCTTCTCCACCTGGTCCCACGGGCGCTTGATCCACCTCTCCCTTGTCCATAGGTAATCTACCACCAAGATTTGCATTCCCTGCCAGCCTATCAGCCTGTTCATTCCCCCGCACTCCCGCATGGCCATGGCAAAAAATCCTTACAAGTCTCACAATCTGCGACCTCTGAAGCGATCTCACACAAAACATTTCTTTCTCCACCGTACTAAGCATACTCCCTGAGTCCGCTAATGAAGACAATTTGTGTTGCAGTGGTCTCTATCCAACAGAATGCCGCTGTGACTGCCTCCACCACCATTCTCATGCTGGAGGTCGTAGCCTCATATTCCCAGACTCTCCTTTTTCAAGAATCGTCCATTAGCCTTCGCAGTGAAACCCCAGCCATTATGTCTGTTTCTCACCACTGACCCATCAGTATAGATGACTATGTCACCTTGATGTGTGTTACTCTGGATCAGTTGATACACCTCAAACTCAGTGCAGCCCGCTGCCCGTTCTCTGCACTCATCACCCAGTGTTACTATTACATTGTGCCAGCCCGTCATGCCTTCAGTAATTCAACCCACTCTCTTTCACGACTGATGGTCTCTAGATCACACACCTGACGTATAGATATTTCCGTCTGTGCCCTCCAGGACCTGCCTCGTCTCAGTCTATGACCCTTGACCATATCCATGGCTTCATGCAGGGGGTGATCACTATCTGCAGCAACTCTCAGCTACTGGTATGATTAGCTTGGCGACTCTGGGGTGGCCTTTCTAGCGGGAGGCGGATCATGAGTAGGAAAGTCCCAAGCGCTGTAATGTCCATGATTGAATTCAATATTGAAAACGTAGCTATATTTCTGGATTCAGTCTGAGTGCATAAGCGAACGTGGTGCTTGACATGGCATTGTCCTCAACACAACCGTCAGGTTCCCCCGAGTCCGTACCACCATGGATTATTTGGCATCTGACACAAGACCCATATGTTGTTATAACACGGACATCAGGAAACAAAGTCTGGTCAGCTTATGAACAAACAGGCCTGGCAGTATATTGTGACAGCTGACAGGGTTTACACAGACAATGGAAGACAGCGAGAAGAGAATCTGGACAGACCCGAGCCATGGCGTGCGAAAATATCAGCACATTCACTGATACATAGTGCCAGAAAAGGATGGGTGTTGAGAAGCACCATGACGGATGCCGAGTGATGTGACATTGTATCTCTCTCTCTCTCTCTCTCTCTCTCTCTCTCTCTCTCTCTCTCTCTCTCTCTCTCTGTCTCTCTGTCTGTCTGTCTGTCTGTCTCTCTCTCTCTCTCTCTCTCTCTCTCTCTCTCTCTCTCTCACACACACACACACAAACACGCGCACAAACTTTCTGTTATGAAATCGTGCTGCAATGGTTAAATGTACTATGGTCACGTGTTCTTGGGTTGCTTCCCTTGTGGGGTATGGTTTGTGAGATCTGTTCTGTTGTGTGGTATGGTTTGTGATATCTGTGTCTCTTGTGTGGTATAGTTTGTGAGATCTGTTCTGTTGTGTGGTATGGATTGTGATATCTGTGTCTCTTGTGTGGTATGGTTTGTGAGATCTCTGTCTGTTGTGTGGTATGGTTTGTGACATCTGTGTCTCTTGTGTGGTATGGTATGTGATATCTGTGTCTGTTGTGTGGTATGGTTTGTGAGATCTGTGTCTGTTGTGTGGTATGGATTGTGAGATCTGTTCTGTTGTGTGGTATGGTATGTGATATCTGTGTCTCTTGTGTGGTATGGTTTGTGAGATCTGTTCTGTTGTGTGGTATGGATTGTGATATCTGTGTCTCTTGTGTGGTATGGTTTGTGAGATCTCTGTCTGTTGTGTGGTATGGTTTGTGACATCTGTGTCTCTTGTGTGGTATGGTATGTGATATCTGTGTCTGTTGTGTGGTATGGTTTGTGAGATCTATGTCTGTTGTGTGGTATGGTATGTGATATCTGTGTCTGTTGTGTGGTATAGTTTGTGATATCTGTGTCTATTATGTGGTATGGTATGTGATATCTGTGTCTGTTGTGTGGTATGGTTTGTGACATCTGTGTCTGTTGTGTGGTATGGTTTGTGATATATGTGTCTGTTGTGTGGTATGGTATGTGATATCTGTGTCTGTTGTGTGGTATGGTGTGTGATATGTGCCTGTTGTGTAGTATGGTATGTGATATCTGTGTCTCTTGTGTCGTATGATATGTGATTTCTGTGTCTGTTGTGTGGTATGGTATGTGATATCTATGTCTGTTGTGTGGCATGGTATGTGATATTTGTGTCTGTTGTGTGGTATGGTATGTGATATCTGTGTCTGTTGTGTGGTATGGTTTGTGATATATGTGTTTGTCACACCAGTCGCTGTACATCAATGTATACTATAGCCTTTCTGTTGTGTGGATAGATGTCAATTGAACCCCGTTGTACTGTTACATCGTGTAATGTTCAGATAGCTGTCAATTGAACCCCGTTTTTCTGTTACATTGTGTAGGGTTCAGATAACTGTCAGTTGAACCCCATTGTTCTGTTACATCGTGTGGGGTTCAGATAGATGTCAGTTGAACCGCATTGTTCTGTTACACCGTGTGGGGTTCAGATAGCTGTCAACTGAACCCCGTTTTTGTGTTACATTGTGTAGGGTTCAGATAGCTGTCAGTTGAACCTCGTTGTTCTGTTATATCGTGTATGATTCAGATAGCTGTCAACTGAACACCGTTGTTCTGTTTGATTGTGTAGGGTTCAGATAGCTGTCAACTGAACCCCGTTCTGTTACGTCGCGTAGGGTTCAGATCAGCGTGGACTGCTCCGTGAGCCAAACATAACAAATGATAGGCAACGTTGTGAAGCCGGAAGCACTGCTCTGCATATCGGGGGTAGACCCGTGTGCGTGTCTAGGTGGACGGGTCTAGAGGTTGTTGATTGGTGTGCGTGCTGTTTGTTCCGGTGCACGCCAGGAAGGTTGTGCCGGAGTTGCATGCTGCCTGCCTCCTGGCTCTTGCCTTCCCGTTACAGATTTGTAGCGGGGGATTCTTGTTGTCAGGCCGTTCCGTAACTCTGGAATCTAGTCTGTGTTCAGGCAGGTCAGCGGTATGTACTGTTGTGTGTCTGTTCTGTTTTTCTCATGTGGATGTGTATACTTGTGTTGCTGAGTTGACCATTTCGAATCATTAGTACCGGAAAGTGAGCTCTGTGAGATGTACACAAGGAGCATATGCTGTACTTTTTGTTATTGTTCCGTTATGAAAACAAGCCTGGTTATACTGCACACAGCTTTTTTAAACGACATATAGTTGCAGAGATACAACCCTCATTAGGACTAAAAGTTACATTGACAACCCTTATGAGGACTAATATTTAAATTGACAACCATTATGAGGACTAATAATTAAATTGACAACCATTATCAGCAAGTAATAGTTAAATTGACACGCTTTATGAGCGAGTAGTAGTAGTTAAATTGATAACCCTTCTGAGGACTAATAATTAAATTGACAACCCTTGTGAGGACTAATAGATAAATTAACAACCCTTATGAGCGGGTAGTAGTTAAATTGACAAGCTTTATGATCGAGTAGTAGTTAAATTGACACGCTTTATGAGCGAGTAGTAGTAGTTCAATTGGCAACCCTTACGAGGACTAATAATTAAATTGAAAACCCTTTGAGCGAGTAGTAGTTAAACTGACAACCCTTATCAGCGAGTAGTAGTTAAATTACCCTTATGAGCGAGTAGTAGTTAAATTAACAAGCTTTATGAGCGAGTAGTAGTAGTTAAATTGACATCTCATATGAGCGAGTAGTAGTAGTTAAATTGACAACCCTTATGAGCGAGTAGTAGTAGTTAAATTGACAACTCTTATGAGCGATAAGTAGTAGTTAAATTGACAACCCTTATGAGCGAGTAGTAGTAGTTAAATTGACAACCCTTATGAGCGAGTAGTAGTAGTTAAATTGACATCTCTTATGAGCGATAAGTAGTAGTTAAATTGACAACCCTTATGAGCGAGTAGTAGTAGTTAAATTGACAACCCTTATGAGCGAGTAGTAGTAGTTAAATTGACAACCCTTATGAGCGATAAGTAGTAGTTAAATTGACAACCCCTTATGAGCGAGTTAGTAGTAGTTAAATTGACAACCCTTATGAGCGAGTAGTAGTAGTTAAATTGACATCTCCTTATGAGCGATAAGTAGTAGTTAAATTGACAACCCTTATGAGCGAGTAGTAGTAGTTAAATTGACAACCCTTATGAGCGAGTAGTAGTAGTTAAATTGACAACCCTTATGAGCGAGAAGTAGTAGGTAAATTGATAATCCTTATGAGCGAGTAGTAGTAATTAAATTGACAACCCTTATGAGCGAGTAGTAGTAGTTAAATTGACAACCCTTATGAGCGAGTAGTAGTAGTTAAATTGACAACCCTTATGAGCGAGTAGTAGTAGTTAAATTGACAACTCTTATGATCGAGAAGTAGTAGGTAAATTGATAATCCTTATGAGCGAGTTGTAGTAGTTAAATTGGCAACCCTTATGAGCGAGTAGTAGTAGTTAAATTGACAACCCTTATGAGCGAGTAGTAGTAGTTAATTTGACATCTCTTATGAGCGAGTAGTAGTAGTTAAATTGGCAACCTTTATGAGCGAGTAGTAGTTAAATTGACAATCCTTATAAGCGTGTATTAGTTAAATTGATAATCCCCATGAGCGAGTAGTAGTAGTTAAATTGACACCCCTTATGAGCGAGTAGTAGTAGTTAAATTGACAGCTCTTATGAGTGAGTAGTAGTAGTTAAATTGACACCCCTTATGAGTGAGTAGTAGTAGTTACATTGGAATCTCTGGTGAGCGACTAACAGTTAAAGACAGTAATCGATGAAACACAAACACGGAAAGATTGCAGAAGTAGAAGTTAAATGTAGTCTGACAGGGAGGGACGCATGAGAAACCGACGCGCCTAAAACCAGTTTGTCAGTGCAACGATTAGCATCTTGACCTTGTGACATTTGCTGCGTGAGACGTGGCATCTATGGCTGTGTAATGATGCCCATTCTGAAATCATCAATCAGCCATTGACACAACCCATATTACAGCATACATGTATTACTGCATACACGCGGGTGCTCTAAAATCCTGGTATTCATTGACTATGAATACCAGGATTAGAAAAACCAGTAAAGTTGGAGGCCACACAGCTGTGGTTTATTCGGAGGATAAGAGTCCTAGGACAGCTGGGAGGACCGGTTGCCGAGTGTTGTAGGAGACACGTTCACAGAGGCAGAATGGTTACACATTTTATGAAAACAATACAAAATGACACAAAGTAGTCCAGCTTTCCGTAACAGAATTACGACACATACAGGACGTTGCGGCGATTAGCCTTCATCAGCAAACAAACACATTCACAAAACACAACATATAGTCAAGGAGATCGCATGTGACTACATCAAAACGTGACGACAGGACGAGAAGAACAAAAAGATGAAAAATGAAAGCAATGAAGAGAAAATTAAAATTGGAAAAAAATGTTCATACTTATCTCAGAATTCCGAACTGTGTATAACCCCGAATATCACCGATGTCTTCTGATACATTTTATGGAGAGACCGTCTTCAGTTGTTGACTGCGCCATGAGAGGAAGGTGTCTAGAAAACGTTGGGGGGGGGGGGGGGATGGAGATGAGAGAGAGAGAGAGAGAGAGAGAGAGAGAGAGAGAGAGAGAGAGCTTATCATGAACTCACCAGACATGTGGTAATGGATGAACATAATCACCTACTGCCCATGTGATGGCATATGGTGATGTTTCAGACATGCCTCACATATGCCGTGCTAGGGAACGTGAGCTTTTTGTCTCAGATAGTTGTCAAGTAACCCACTTTGTCCCACTTGTTTCTCTCACTCTGTTGTCTCAGTTGTCAAGTAACCCACTTTTTCCCACTTGTTTCTCTCACTCTGTTGTCTCAGTTGTCAAGTAACCCACCTTGTCCCACTTGTTTCTCTCACTCTGTTGTCTCAGTTGTCAAGTAACCCACCTTGTCCCACTTGTTTCTCTCACTCTGTTGTCTCAGTTGTCAAGTAACCCACCTGTTCCCACTTGTTTCTCTCACTCTGTTGTCTCAGTTGTCAAGTAATCCACCTTGTCCCCACTTGTTTCTCTCACTCTGTTGTCTCAGTTGTCAAGTAACCCACCTTGTCCCACTTGTTTCTCTCACTCTGTTGTCTCAGTTGTCAAGTAACCCACCTTGTCCCACTTGTTTCTCTCACTCTGTTGTCTCAGTTGTCAAGTAATCCACCTTGTCCCACTTGTTTCTCTCACTCTGTTGTCTCAGTTGTCAAGTAACCCACTTTGTCCCACTTGTTTCTCTCACTCTGCTGTCTCAGTTGTCAAGTAACCCACCTTGTCCCACTTGTTTCTCTCACTCTGTTGTCTCAGTTGTCAAGTAACCCACCTTGTCCCACTTGTGTTGTCTCAGTTGTCAAGTAAACCACCTTGTCCACTTGTTTCTCTCACTCTGTTGTCTCAGTTGTCAAGTAACCCACCTTGTCCCACTTGTGTTGTCTCAGTTGTCAAGTAAACCACCTTGTCCACTTGTTTCTCTCACTCCCGCGTCTACCAGACAATTGTTGCTTCGAGGAAAAGGGTTAAATCTGCTATAAAGCTGTGGAATGTTAAAAGTATGAAACACCAAGTGTAGGGCCGCTTTACAAAATATAATTACGGAACAGAGAGAACTTTGCGGCGGCAAACCTTCATCAGCAAACAACAGCAAGAAAGCACACATATGAACAACTGAACTGACATTGTGGTGACTACAATGAGGTGTATCATACAGAATGACAAAGGGAAAAAACAAACAATATGGTCCTTGTCTGACGATTCCCCGAATGTGAAATGCATGTTCAGCCTAAGAGGAGTACCTGGAAATATCTGGGCAGTGAAGGCGGCCCTCTGGGTGTGGACTACATCCCCCACGGAGTGCTGGCTGGTGTGTTTAAACATGGCGCTAGCACCATGCGCCGTGTACTCCCCAGGGAGGGGGGCCGTGACTTGTGGCTGTGCTGTATTCACGCGATGCTTGATTGAATCTGACTCCTTGTCTCAGCTACTGAAGCTGCTCTCAGCGCCGATTGGTAGGAATTGATTGAGCCAGCAAGTGTGGCATCTCGTGGTGGACAGTCCCAGCCTACAGTGAGCATACTGTTATAGAGGCAAGGACAGTAAAATAAACTTGTCGCAGGCAACGGAATCAGTCGACGTTTTTGGGTGTAAGAGAGGGGTTGGTGGACGGTCTGCCAGCCTGTGAAACTCGTCACCCAAAGTCAGTCATTGTCTAAGACACTCCAGTGAACGAGCCTTGTACAGTGGATGACCTGCCAGCGTGTGAAGACTCGTCACCCAAAGTCACTCACTGTCTGAGACACTGAAGTGAACGAGCCTTGTACAGTGGATGACCTGCCAGCGTGTGAGACTCGTTACTCGCATATTTGTTATCATCCAATCTGTTTGCCGCTCGTTCTATACTTTATTATCATCTGTGGGTCCTCGTCAACAGCCGTTCATGTATTTACACCGTGTTTTATTCACCCCTGTTGTCGATTTACGAACGTATTTCACGATTGTAAAAATACCCTTCCCGTGATGTAAATGGGATATATTGAAACCGGATGTAGATTTACCACAACCGGAAATGCCTGTGCCTATTTAAGGCGTATGTAGCCTTTGACAAATAGTGCCAGGCAGACGTCCAAATAGCGGAAACGTGAAACTTCCTTCCCGTTCTCTCTACACAAAAAGAAGAAGAACTGCGCAATGTTTATGTGCATCCTGATAGTCTGTTTACCTTCGCCTGTAGGCTGGCTGCAGACACGCACCCGACCCTGGGGGTTGAGTGTGGGTTATTCAGATAATTTACTTTCCCTGGTCCGTTGGCGTCAGATACAGACAAGTCTGTGAGTACACAGGTCTGCCCTGTCAATATCGGTGAGCGCCGTGCAAAGCCTGGCTGGGTGCACATCGGGGTAGTCCAGGCGTAGATCGGGTGTCTTCCAGTGGCAGGAAGCACGTGTGTTGGGTGTTGTAGTCGTGGTGATGGCGGTGATTAGTTGTTGTAGCAGCGGTGTTGATGGCGGTGATTAGTTGTTGTAGCAGCGGTGTTGATGGCGGTGATTAGTTGTTGTAGCAGCGGTGTTGATGGCGGTGATTAGTTGTTGTAGCAGCGGTGTTGATGGCGGTGATTAGTTGTTGTAGCAGCGGTGTTGATGGCGGTGATTAGTGTTGTAGCAGCGGTGTTGATGGCGGTGATTAGTTGTTTGTAGCAGCGGTGTTGATGGCGGTGATTAGTTGTTGTAGCAGCGGTGTTGATGGCGGTGATTAGTTGTTGTAGCAGCGTGTTGATGGCGGTGATTAGTTGTTGTAGCAGCGGTTGTTGATGGCGGTGATTAGTTGTTGTAGCAGCGGTGTTGATGGCGGTGATTAGTTTGTTGTAGCAGCGGTGTTTGATGGTCGGTGACTTTAGTTGTTGTAGCATGCGGTGTTGAGGCTGGTGATTAGTTGTTGTAGCAGCGGTGTTGATGGCGGTGATTAGTTGTTGTAGCAGCGTGTTGATGGCGGTGATTAGTTGTTGTAGCAGCGGTTGTTGATGGCGGTGATTAGTTGTTGTAGCAGCGGTGTGATGGCGGGATTAGTTGTTGTAGCAGCGGTTGGTTGCGTGATTAGTGGTTGTTGTAGCAGCGGGTTGATGGCGGTGATTATGTGTTGTAGCAGCGGTGTTGATGGCGGTGATTAGTTGTTGTAGCAGCGGTGTTGATTGGCGGTGATTAGTTGTTGTAGCAGCGGTGTTGATGGCGGTGATTAGTTGTTGTAGCATCGGTGTTGAGGCTGGGATTAGTTGTTGTAGCAGCGGTGTGATGGCGGTGATTAGTTGTTGTAGCAGCGGTGTTGATGGCGGTGATTAGTGTTGTAGCAGCGGTGTGATGGCGGTGATAGTTGTTGTAGCAGCGGTGTTTGATGGCAGTGATTAGTTGTTGTAGCAGCGGTGTGATGGCGGTGATTAGTTGTTGTAGCAGCGGTGTTGATGGCGGTGATTAGTTTGTCTTGTAGCAGTCGGTGTTGATGGCGGTGATTAGTTGTCTGTAGCAGCGGTGTTGATGGCGGTGATTAGTTGTTGTTTAGCAGCGGTGTTGATGGCGGGGTGATTAGTTGTTTGTAGCACGGTGGTTGATGGCGGTGATTAGTTGTTGTAGCAGCGGTGTGATGGCGGTGATTAGTTGTTGTAGCAGCGGTGTTGATGGCGGTGATTAGTGTTGTAGCAGCGCGTTGTTGATATGGCAGCGGGTGATTCGGTATAGTTGTCTGTAGCAGCGGTGTGATGGCGGTGATTAGTGTTGTAGCAGCGGTGTTGATGGCTGGTGATTAGTTGTTGTAGCAGCGGTGTTGATGGCGGTGATTAGTTGTTGTAGCAGCGGTGTTGATGGCGGTGATTATTGTTGTAGCAGCGGTGTTGATGGCGGTGATTAGTTGTTGTAGCAGCGTGTTGATGGCGGTGATTAGTTGTTGTAGCAGCGGTGTTGATGGCGGTGATTAGTTGTTGTAGCAGCGGGTGTTGATGGCGGTGATTAGTTGTTGTAGCAGCGGTGTTGATGGCCGGTGGATTAGTTGTTGTAGCAGCGGTGTTGATGGCGGTGATTAGTGTGTTGTAGCCAGCGGTGTTGATGGCGGTGGATTAGTTGTTGTAGCAGCGGTGTTGATGGCGGTGATTAGTTGTTGTAGCAGCGGTGTTGATGGCGGTGATTAGTTGTTGTAGCAGCGGTGTTGATGGCGGTGATTAGTTGTTGTAGCAGCGGTGTTGATGGCGGTGATTAGTTGTTGTAGCAGCGGTGTTGATGGCGGTGATTAGTTGTTGTAGTAGTTGTAGTTCTAGTAGTGGTAGTAGTTGTTGTTGTTGTTGTACTTGCATTAATAGTAGTTTTGGCAGAAGTAATGTTGATGGTGGTGGTTAGTAGTATTTGTAGTAGTAGTAGCAGCAACAGCAGTAGTAGTAGTAGTAGTAGTAGTAGTAGTAGTAGTAGTAGTAGTAATAGTAGTAGCAGCAGTAGCAGCATAGTGGTGGTAGTGGTAGAATTAGATTTAGTAGTAGTTTCAGTTGCAGCAGTAGTAAGTTGTAATAGTCGCCGTAGTAGCAACAACAGCAGCAGTAGCAGTATTAGTGGTAGTAGTAGTAAAGTAAAGTAGTGATGGTAGAAGTAGATATTGTAGTATTTGTTTTTTCTTCAGTTGTAGTACTTGTATAGTTGTTGCTATAGTAGCGGTGATGGTGAGGATAGTAGTATTAGTTGTTGTTGTAGTTGTCATTGTAGCATCAGTATTGCTAGTAATAGAAGTAATAGTCACAAGTATTATCAGTAACAGCAGCAACACTAAGGAAGAATACTATCTAATATGTACATATGATAATCATTACAACCAGTTTCACAAACAGTCATATGGTGCTGATTATGCCCCTTGCCCAGAGCGCAGACACATTAAGTTTAACAGTCACTCTGACTTTACCCGTTTATTAAGGACAGATGGAATGAAAAGATGGCGTACGGCGCCAGACCTTTATGCAGGCACCTCACTTGTTTGCTTGGAAATATGAGAAAGATTCATAATACGAACATGAATGAGAAGCGAAACAAAGGAATGGTCGAGTCAATAACCATAACTTTATACACATGTGCGCAGGTGTTTTTTGCACTGTCTGTATACGGTATGCTTGATCTAGTATATATGCGATTGTGATGACTCACATAAGAATTGTCTTTATACTGTATGCTTGATCTAGTATAGGCGCGAATGTGATGACTTAATGAGAAGTGTGAAGCCGTAGTAAGCAACTTCTGTAAAGGACCCCCAGAGTAGCACCTTAACCACATAAGGAAATTGTGAAACCTTTCATTCATTCATTCAGTAGCATGTCCTTTGCAGAACTTCAGTCCCATAACAACCGTCCGGAAACTTCTCGGTCATAAGCAAGATGTCCCGCGTCCGATACATCCTTCTGGAGATCATCCGCCACATCCTGCACCCATCTTCTCTTTGGCCTTCCGCTTCCTCTGTTCCCGAGCATATCGTCTTTTGTAGCCAACCTTCTTCAATATTCAATTCTTGTCTAATTGGTTCACTTGTTCTTTTCTGTATCCAAGATATTCTTAGAACTCGTCTATAACATTTATATTAAAAGGCATTTATGCGCTGTTCAGCTTGTTTAGTAAGTGTCCAAGTCTCACAATCGTCCAATGAGAAAGATGTATGCTCTTACAAATCTAATTTTTGTATTTCTATCTGTCCCACTCCACAATGTATTCAATTGTTTTAGTTTCTAGTTAGTTAGTTAGTTAGTCGACAGATCATCCTCGTTGCACATCGGACCATTCAGTCCATAAGTGCTCGGATCCCCTCCTCAGCAAATCCCGCAGCGTGTAGCGGCTAACGACGCCAGTTCTGTGTTGGTTTATCAATCTTCTTTGGCTTCCTGCGTAGTGTTCTTGTTTGGCCACCCCTCTTTTAATTTGCTGCTCTCGCAGTCTGGCCATTGTTGTAGATTCACAGTCATCACTTGGTTCTTGCAAAAGTCTCACTTCTCGTAGAGCATTCAGAATGTCAGCCTGGTCCATGGCGCGTCCGCCCTCAACAGTAGCCTCACCTGCGAGCTTGTCAGCCCGCTCATTTCCTTGTACTCCCGCATGCCCTGGCACGAAAATGAAACTAATCTTTGCCAGCCGAGACCGCTTCAGAGGCAGCAACCATTCTCTTCGGATCGACCCCTCCTCTATCCTCTTGATCATGTTCATTGAGTCGCTAAGGAAACAAGCCCTAGTGAATGTCTGTGTCTCGAGCCATGTTATTGCTTTACTTACTGCCATGACTTCCATGGTCAGGCTACTTGTGGTTTCAGTGAAAGCACCAGAGTCCTCCTTCACAATTCTCCCTCCGGCCCGAGCTGTAAAGGCCCATGAGCTTCTCACATGTCGGACGACCGACCCATCTGTGTAGATGACCGCGTCACCTGTCTAGCGAATTCTCGAAAATCAACGCTTGTACTTCAGCCTCAACAGCAGCCGGATTTTCTTGTCTGCATTTTCTATCTAGTTGGATGCAAACTGAAAAGGATGTGCAGAAGTCTGTTGGCACTTGCACCCACTCCTCGCCAGGTTCTAAGTCCTCAAGTGAACACACCTGTTGAAGAATGTCTTCGGCTTGACCCATCCACGACCGTCCTCTTTTTAACCTGCTGCCCTTCACCTTCCTAATTTCACTATGCAGTGGATGCTTGTGTGTTTGCGTTAATTCTGAGGTAGGCGCGTGCCCTGCAAACTTGTATTCTCTCTTCAATGGTTGGAAAATCAAGAAGGTAGCGCATCGCCCTGCATGCTGTATCTCTTGTACATCCAAGAATAATGCGCATAGCTTCATTCTGTATCCTTTCCATCCTTTCTATCTGCTTATGGCTGAGAGTCAGGATTGCCATTGCATACTCCAAAACAGACATGACCAGCCCCTCGTACAGAAGACATAGATGGCGCTGCTCACAGTTTGCTGCCGCCATCACCCGCATCGCTGCCAAACCCCGCTTGGCCTTTGTTATCACCTGGTCTATGTGCACATTATAAGCAAGGCTTCGATCAAACCGTATCCCCAGGTAATTCATTGCCTGCGTTCTTTCCACCGTCTCTGAACACAGCATTACAGTTGGTGTTGGATTGTTGACAATATGATTATTCAACGAGAACCAAGTCACTGTTGCCTTTGTTGGGTTGACCATTGCCCCAGCTTCATCACACCAAGTACTTATGCGATTGAGTTCGGTTTGTAGTTCCACAGCAACCTCCTCTCTATCCTTACCCTGACGATACACTAAAACATCATCGGCATATGACAATGTCCTGCCAGGTCCAGTGATCTGCTCACTGGTGATTCTCACTGTGTAGGCGTTGAACAGTACCGGAGATAATGGTGATCCCTGTGGTAGGCCAGGATATATTGTTGTTGGTTCCGAAGTCCAACTGCCACATCTAAAAACTACTTTCCGTTGGAAGAGGGCTGCAGCGATCCAACTAAGGAGGAATGGACTTACGTTTAGTTCAAGAAGCTGAAACATTAAAAAATCCAGTGGTACTCTGTTGTATGCGTCCTCAAGATCAATCGCTGCAGCAACGGTTTCAGTGCCTGAGTGGAAACCTTCATAGACATCATGGGCAAAGACTGCTGCATTGGTCCAGGTTTCTCTTTTTGGACGGTACCCACCCAGGGTAGGTGGGAAAACACCTTGCCTCTCTAGTTGGCTTGATATTTTCCTGGCAATTACCTTCTCCAGCAGCTTGCCTATTGTATTCTGCATGGTTATAATTCGATATCCCTGAATTTTTTTGTGGTCTTTGTCAGGCTTCGGCAAGGGAATCAGATAGCTGTGTAACCATTCCTCCTTGATGCTAGCACTCCCTATACTGTTGTTGTACATGTCTGCTAGTTTCTCTAGCTCATTGTCGGTACACCTATTTATGTCGTCGTATCTTATGCCATCAGGACCTGGAGCACTGTTTTTTGATCGTCGAAGCACAGCCTTGATTTCTTTCACTGTCACTGTGTCTTCATCCGAAGTGTTCTGGGCCTTGCATCTGTCTGAGGTGACCTCCTTGGCCAGATTCCGGCCTCCCATGTCTGTCTGGTTGCTCTGCTCAAGGTAGCGTTCAAAGAGGGCTTTGCCCTTGTCCTCGTCAGTCCTCTGCCAGATGAGGTCAGCACCTTGGAAGTCAGAAATGCTCTTATTCTTGACTACACCACTCATGCTTTTATGTAGTCGCCAGAACAATTTCAGTGACTTGTCTGTGCTTACTCTTTGACACACCTCTGCCCATTTTTCGCTTTTAACCACCGTGACCAGTTTTTTGAAATAGCTTACTTTTGTGTGCATCTCTCTTTCTAAGTGCAAGCAGGGACTAGGATGACCAGCTCTGTTCTTCTTGGCATTTTGCCATCTCCTTACAGCACTACGCTTATCCACCCAAGCCTTCTCCACCTCGAAACTCCACCACGGTGGCTGCTCCCAGCTTTTTTTTCCTGCCCTGAAACGTTCTGCGCTTGTCACGTCTTATTTTACTCACCACATCTTGCCCTGTACTGTCATACTGGAACGTCTTTACCTTTAGCTTGTGCTGCCTGGTTCTGCCTTTCTCCACCAATATGCTGCAAGGGTGGTGGTCGCTGCCATGGTGTCCTAGGACACCCCATCTACACACTGTAGTGAGTGAAGGTGAAACTAGCGCCAGATCAATAGCACTGTCCTCATCGCCTGGACGGCTTGCTGTCCTGGTGACACAGCCACTGTTGATACAAACCAGGTCGATGGTTTCCAGTGCAGTCTCGAGCTCCTCCCCTTGTGTATTGGAGGAAGTGTTTCCCCATGATCTGCCTTTAGCGTTGAAGTCACCACAGAAAATAACATTTCTCTCGTGGCCTAATATGCCACTTAAGCACTGCCACTTCTGGGCGTCCACACTCGCATTGCGGGCATAAACATTAACCAACACGAATGGTATACTGGAATGAACTCTCAACGCCTGTATTTGTATATCGTCACTGTCCCAACTGGACATGTCTAGCTCTGACGCCACCATGCTGTCGCGAACGAGAATCGCCGTTCCCAGATGTCGTCTGTTGTAGAAACATTTGAAGCCGGCAATTCGGAGTAGCTGATCGCCCAGTCTCGTCTCCTGGAGTGCTACAATGTCGTTCCTGTAAACTAGGGTTTCTAAAATAGAGCCCCGTTGTTTTACACTGGCACAGTTCCAATATAGAATACGGATGTTCCTGAGTCCTAGACGGTGACACTTGAGTCTAAAACGTCTCAAGCCACCGCGCTTACCTGGCTTCTTTTTCCCTGCGCGGCTACCACGCCGCTTCGGTATGTTGACTGCTGATCGTTCGGAAAACACACGTTGTTCCGCCATGTTGAAAAAACGTAAACACAGACTTTGATTGAGAACCACACACGCTGCTGAAAATTCACTCAAGGATGGCTTCGCTCGATGCACGAACTCCGTAGCACCCGCGCAGATCTTGAGTAGAAACTCCTGGTTTTACATCCTGGCACACCAATTACACGCAAGAAATGAATAAATCCATCCCTTACGCGAAAAAGTTAACGAACACAAAACAACACGACCGTCCGTCGCCATCTTGAAACCGGAGAGCAATAGATATTCGTCTTTTAATTTCTTTCATTGTGTCACCATTGTAGGTAATCGATGCCCCAAGATATTCGAAATTTTCCACCACTTACATTATTGCCTCATTAACATATATTTCTTTCTCTGTTTAGTGGATTTATCTGTATGCATGATCTTTGGTTTTGCTATGATAAGATATAAGTTGTGATTTTCACTATGCTTGTGGGTTGAGATTATTAGTTTTTCTATATCATTCTGTGATGTGGATAGTAACATTGTATCATCAGCATATGGAATCTCTGGTATTTCTTGACCACCGATATTTAGGGCATCATATTGCTCTTTGGTTATATCATCCTTGCCATTTCTCATTATAGTTTCGGTGTACAGGTTAAACAAATAGGCGATACCGCACACAGCCCTCACGGACTCCTTGCTTGATGTCAAACCAATCTGATGTCTCGCCATCTATTCTAACCGCTGCTTGTTGGTCTAGACAGAGCAGTGGTTCTCAAACTTATTTGGTCCATGCCCCCCCCCCCCCCTTTATCATATGTTCAGAACGCCCCCCCCCCCTTTTCGAATTTCCTCCCTATAAACCCCCCCCCCCCCCCTCACCCAACCCTTACACAGTATACATAAAAATAAAATGGAAGCTAAATGTAATAATACATACTAGAACAAGTCTAGACATCTACATAAAACGTGATTTGCGGGTCTACTTATGTTATAAAACGAATTTCAGAAGTGCGAAAAGTACAGAACCATAAAATTAGAGGGAAAAACAATATCAAGTAATGCGTTTCTTGTATTAATGCGATCTTGAAACAATCTTAATTACCCCCCCCCCCCCCCCCCTCTTCATGGAAGCCCTAAATTACCCCCTGGAAAGGGTGGGGGGGGGGGGGTGGCGTGCGGAGGGAATTTCCCCACCGGCTTGAGAACCACTGAGATAGAGCATTTCTATGAGTTGTACTACATGTGATGGAAAGCCCATATTCCTCATGATTTCCCAAAGTTTCTGATGTTGTACACAGTCAAATGCCTTTGAATAATCCACAAGACATGAGAATAGGTTTACATTACATTCTCTGCACTTCTCTATTATTAAACGCATGTTGAATATGTGATCTCTTGTTCCTCTTCCTTGTCTAAATCCAGCTTAAATCACGTTAACCTCTACTTCCATTTTCTTACGAAGTATTCCCATTATGACTTTTAGTAGAATTTTACTTGCATGACTGATCAGGGCAACAGTTCTATAGTTGGTGTATAATTTCAGGTTGCCCTTTTTTGGTATTGGAATGAAGATAGTTCTCTTCCAATCTTTTGGCCATATACCATATTTCCATATCTTTTGTACATAATGCATGATATATGTGTATGCTTTCTTCTCCTCCCGCTTTAATTAGTTCAGCTGTTATCTCATCACATCCTGGTGATGTACCATTCGTCGGGTTCTTTATTGCCCATATAATTTCATCTAATGAGGGTTCAGGTTCTGTCTCTGCTGTCATTTGCTCATGTATCTCATTCATATCCTCACTGTCATTCATATCATACATTCCACTCAGTATTCTTGCCATATTTCTAGAATTTGTCTAGATTCTGTTAAGGTATTTCCAACTTGTCACAGATAACATTTAATTGAGATTGAACATTTATTGTCAATAACTTCATTTCTTTGAATATTTTATAATCGTTTCCATTCTTATGATATTGCTCTATTCTAGTACAATAATCTTGTATATATTCTTTCTTATTTCTCGTGTTAAAGATCTATACTTCATCTTGCTGTTATCGGTTTCTCCTCCTGTCTGTTTCAGTTCGTTGTTTTATGAAATTCGTTTTTTTTTTTTATTAATTCTGACGTGTCTGATATAATCCATGGCTTATGTTGCTTATTCTTTGTCATAATTAAATCTTTGGCTGCTGTTATCAAGATATCTCTAGCTTGTACTGCCAAATCATCAGGTGTCAATGCCTCCTGTACAGAGATCAAGACCCCAAAGCTATTCATCACTTCTACGTTGTATGCATCTGGTATTTGTGTGTGATCAAAACGAAGTGGCCATGGTCATCGGGTAAGCCTTTTGAGTTATACTTTCACATCTGCTTCTGATAACTGATGATCTGTATCACAGTCTGCATTGTATAACAATACCTTGCTATTTATCATTGCTACATTTAAGAGCTGGAAGAGACGCGATCACCAGAAGACTTCTCTCCACTTGTCGTATTCAAGAAAGACGAATACTTGGTTTCTGTAATTACCTGTTACCATGAAAGAGGTTAAGTTAGTTGCATGTCGTTTTACAGGACGTTCTAGTCAACCACAACATGTCTTGATGTTTGTTAATTTTTAGGCAATTCTACATTCATTTATTTAGCTTTGCTTCCTGAACGGGCGACACTCATACTGTTGCGAAGATCAACGCAAGGCATCTGCTCTCAAATGGCCTACGACTGGCTTTGAGCCTGGTATGTGGTGATAGTAACACTGCGTTCACTACCCCCAAATAGCTGCCACGTGTAATGTCATCACAGTGTTTCAGTTCACTATCCCCAAACAGCTGTCACGTGTAATGTCACAGTGTTTCAGTTCACTAACCCCAAACAGCTGTCATGTGTAATGTTGTCACGGTGTTTCAGTTCACTATCCTTAGACCGCTGTCGCACGTAATCTTGTCACATGTTTCAGTTTCCGAGACATGCTGTCATTTACGAGCCGGTGTTCTGTAGTGGTCAGAGTTTGTGGGACGTTACTATTTGCCTTTGCCTCTACCTAGACTGTTCCCCGCATGGTTCTGTTACATCTCAGTTTGTGCCAGGACCCAGGCCGTTCCCTGCACGGTTCTGTTACATCTTAGATTGTCTGTGCCAGGACCCAGGCCGTCCCCTGCATAGTTCTGTTACATCTCAGTTTGTCTGTGCCAGGACCCAGGCCGTCCCCTGCATAGTTCTGTTACATCTCAGTTTGTCTGTGCCAGGACCCAGGCCGTTCCTTGCATGGTTCTGTTACATCTCAATTTGTCTGTGCCAGGACCCAGGCCGTTCCCTGCTTGGTTCTGTTACATCTCAGTTTGTGCCAGGACCCAGACTGTTCCCTGCATGGTTCTGTTACATCTCAGTTTGTCTGTGCCAGGACCCAGGCCGTCCCCTGCATAGTTCTGTTACATCTCAGTTTGTCTGTGCCAGGACCCCAGGCCGTCCCCTGCATGATTCTGTTACATCTCAGTTTGTCTGTGCCAGGACCCAGGCCGTTCCTTGCATGGTTCTGTTACATCTCAGTTTGTCTGTGCCAGGACCCAGGCCGTCCCCTGCATAGTTCTGTTACATCTCAGTTTGTGCCAGGACCCAGGCCGTTCCTTGCATGGTTCTGTTACATCTCAGTTTGTCTGTGCCAGGACCCAGGCCGTTCCTTGCATGATTCTGTTACATCTCAGTTTGTCTGTGCCAGGACCCAGGCCGTTCCTTGCATGGTTCTGTTACATCTCAGTTTGTCTGTGCCAGGACCCAGGCCGTCCCCTGCATAGTTCTGTTACATCTCAGTTTGTCTGTGCCAGGACCCAGGCCGTTCCTTGCATGGTTCTGTTACATCTCAGTTTGTCTGTGCCAGGACCCAGGCCGTTCCCTGCTTGGTTCTGTTACATCTCAGTTTGTGCCAGGACCCAGACTGTTCCCTGCATGGTTCTGTTACATCTCAGTTTGTCTGTGCCAGGACCCAGGCCGTCCCCTGCATAGTTCTGTTACATCTCAGTTTGTCTGTGCCAGGACCCAGGCCGTCCCCTGCATGATTCTGTTACATCTCAGTTTGTGCCAGGACCCAGGCCGTCCCCTGCATGATTCTGTTACATCTCAGTTTGTGCCAGGACCCAGGCCGTTCCCTTGCTTGGTTCTGTTACATCTCAGTTTGTGCCAGGACCCAGGCCGTTCCCTGCATGGTTGTGTTACATCTCAGTTTGTCTGTGCCAGGACCCAGGCCGTTCCTTGCATGGTTCTGTTACATCTCAGTTTGTGCCAGGACCCAGGCCGTTCCCTGCATGGTTGTGTTACATCTCAGTTTGTCTGTGCCAGGACCCAGGCCGTTCCTTGCATGGTTCTGTTACATCTCAGTTTGTCTGTGCCAGGACCCAGGCCGTTCCTTGCATGGTTCTGTTACATCTCAGTTTGTGCCAGGACCCAGGCCGTTCCCTGCATGGTTCTGTTACATCTCAGTTTGTCTGTGCCAGGACCCAGGCCGTTCCCTGCATGGTTCTGTTACATCTCAGTTTGTGCCAGGACCCAGGTCGTTCCTTGCATGATTCTGTTACATCTCAGTTTGTCTGTGCCAGGACCCAGGCCGTTCCCTGCATGGTTCTGTTACATCTCAGTTTGTGCCAGGACCCAGGCCGTTCCCTGCATGGTTCTGTTACATCTCAGTTTGTCTGTGCCAGGACCCAGGCCGTTCCCTGCATGATTCTGTTATATCTTAGTTTGTGCCAGGACCCAGGCCGTTCCCTGCATAGTTCTGTTACATCTCAGTTTGTCTGTGCCAGGACCCAGGCCGTTCCTTGCATGGTTCTGTTACATCTCAGTTTGTCTGTGCCAGGACCCAGGCCGTTCCTTGCATGGTTCTGTTACATCTCAGTTTGTCTGCCAGGACCCAGGCCGTTCCTTGCATGATTCTGTTACATCTCAGTTTGTGCCAGGACCCAGGCCGTTCCTTGCATGGTTCTGTTACATCTCAGTTTGTCTGTGCCAGGACCCAGGCCGTTCCTTGCATGATTCTGTTACATCTCAGTTTGTGCCAGGACCCAGGCCGTTCCTTGCATGGTTCTGTTACATCTCAGTTTTGTGCCAGGACCCAGGCCGTTCCTTGCATGGTTCTGTTTACATCTCAGTTTGTCCTGTGCCAGGAACCAGGCCGTTCCTTGCATTGTTCTGTTACATCTCAGTTTGTCTGTGCCAGGACCCAGGCCGTTCCTTGCATGGTTCTGTTACATCTCAGTTTGTGCCAGGACCCAGGCCGTTCCTTGCATGGTTCTGTTACATCTCAGTTTGTCTGTGCCAGGACCCAGGCCGTCCCCTGCATAGTTCTGTTACATCTCAGTTTGTCTGTGCCAGGACCCAGGCCGTTCCTTGCATGGTTCTGTTACATCTCAGTTTGTCTGTGCCAGGACCCAGGCTGTTCCTTGCATGGTTCTGTTACATCTCAGTTTGTCTGTGCCAGGACCCAGGCTGTTCCTTGCATGGTTCTGTTACATCTCAGTTTGTCTGTGCCAGGACCCAGGCCGTCCCCTGCATGATTCTGTTACATCTCAGTTTGTCTGTGCCAGGACCCAGGCCGTTCCTTGCATGGTTCTGTTACATCTCAGTTTGTCTGTGCCAGGACCCAGGCCGTCCCCTGCATAGTTCTGTTACATCTCAGTTTGTCTGTGCCAGGACCCAGGCCGTTCCTTGCATGGTTCTGTTACATCTCAGTTTGTCTGTGCCAGGACCCAGGCCGTTCCCTGCATGGTTCTGTTACATCTCAGTTTGTCTGTGCCAGGACCCAGGCCGTTCCCTGCATGGTTCTGTTACATCTCAGTTTGTCTGTGCCAGGACCCAGGCCGTTCCCTGCATGGTTCTGTTACATCTCAGTTTGTCTGTGCCAGGACCCAGGCCGTCCCCTGCATGATTCTGTTACATCTCAGTTTGTCTGTGCCAGGACCCAGGCCGTTCCTTGCATGGTTCTGTTACATCTCAGTTTGTCTGTGCCAGGACCCAGGCCGTTCCTGCATGGTTCTGTTACATCTCAGTTGTCTGTGCCAGGACCCAGGCCGTTCCTTGCATGGTTCTGTTACATCTCAGTTTGTCTGTGCCAGGACCCAGGCCGTTCCTTGCATGGTTCTGTTACATCTCAGTTTGTGCCAGGACCCAGGCCGTTCCTTGCATGATTCTGTTACATCTCAGTTTGTCTGTGCCAGGACCCAGGCCGTTCCTTGCATGATTCTGTTACATCTCAGTTTGTCTGTGCCAGGACCCAGGCCGTTCCTTGCATGGTTCTGTTACATCTCAGTTTGTCTGTGCCAGGACCCAGGCCGTTCCTTGCATGGTTCTGTTACATCTCAGTTTGTCTGTGCCAGGACCCAGGCCGTTCCTTGCATGGTTGTGTTACATCTCAGTTTGTGCCAGGACCCAGGCCGTTCCCTGCATGGTTCTGTTACATCTCAGTTTGTCTGTGCCAGGACCCAGGCCGTTCCTTGCATGGTTCTGTTACATCTCAGTTTGTCTGTGCCAGGACCCAGGCCGTTCCTTGCATGGTTCTGTTACATCTCAGTTTGTCTGTGCCAGGACCCAGGCCGTTCCTTGCATGGTTCTGTTACATCTCAGTTTGTGCCAGGACCCAGGCCGTTCCTTGCATGGTTCTGTTACATCTCAGTTTGTCTGTGCCAGGACCCAGGCCGTCCCCTGCATAGTTCTGTTACATCTCAGTTTGTCTGTGCCAGGACCCAGGCCGTTCCTTGCATGGTTCTGTTACATCTCAGTTTGTCTGTGCCAGGACCCAGGCCGTTCCTTGCATGGTTCTGTTACATCTCAGTTTGTCTGTGCCAGGACCCAGGCCGTTCCTTGCATGGTTCTGTTACATCTCAGTTTGTGCCAGGACCCAGGCCGTTCCTTGCATAGTTCTGTTACATCTCAGTCTGTGCCAGGACCCAGGCCGTTCCTTGCATGGTTCTGTTACATCTCAGTTTGTGCCAGGACCCAGGCCGTTCCTTGCATAGGTTCTGTTACATCTCAGTTTGTGCCAGGACCCAGGCCGTTCCTTGCATTGTTCTGTTACATCTCAGTCTGTGCCAGGACCCAGGCCGTTCCTTGCATGGTTCTGTTACATCTCAGTTTGTGCCAGGACCCAGGCCGTTCCTTGCATGGTTCTGTTACATCTCAGTCTGTGCCAGGACCCAGGCCGTTCCTTGCATAGTTCTGTTACATCTCAGTTTGTGCCAGGACCCAGGCCGTTCCTTGCATGGTTCTGTTACATCTCAGTCTGTGCCAGGACCCAGGCCGTTCCTTGCATGGTTCTGTTACATCTCAGTTTGTGCCAGGACCCAGGCCGTTCCTTGCATGGTTCTGTTACATCTCAGTCTGTGCCAGGACCCAGGCCGTTCCCTGCATGGTTCTGTTACATCTCAGTTTGTCTGTGCCAGGATCCAGGCCGTTCCCTGCATGGTTCTGTTACATCTCAGTTTGTGCCAGGACCCAGGCCGTTCCTTGCATGGTTCTGTTACATCTCAGTTTGTCTGTGCCAGGACCCAGGCCGTTCCCTGCATGGTTCTGTTACATCTCAGTTTGTGCCAGGACCCAGGCCGTCCCTGCATGGTTCTGTTACATCTCAGTTTGTCTGTGCCAGGACCCAGGCCTGTTCCTTGCATGGTTCTGTTACATCTCAGTTTGTCGTGCCAGGACCCAGGCCGTTCCCTTGCATGATTCTGTTACATCTCAGTTTGTCTGTGCCAGGACCCAGGCCGTTCCTTGCATGATTCTGTTACATCTCAGTTGTCTGTGCCAGGACCCAGGCCGTTCCTTGCATGATTCTGTTACATCTCAGTTTGTCTGTGCCAGGACCCAGGCCGTTCCTTGCATGATTCTGTTACATCTCAGTTTGTCTGTGCCAGGACCCAGGCCGTTCCTTGCATGATTCTGTTACATCTCAGTTGTCTGTGCCAGGACCCAGGCCGTTCCTTGCATGGTTCTGTTACATCTCAGTTTGTGCCAGGACCCAGGCCGTTCCTTGCATGGTTCTGTTACATCTCAGTTTGTCTGTGCCAGGACCCAGGCCGTTCCCTGCATGGTTCTGTTACATCTCAGTTTGTGCCAGGACCCAGGCCGTTCCTTGCATGGTTCTGTTACATCTCAGTCTGTGCCAGGACCCAGGCCGTCCCCTGCATGATTCTGTTACATCTCAGTTTGTCTGTGCCAGGACCCAGGCTGTTCCTTGCATGATTCTGTTACATCTCAGTTTGTCTGTGCCAGGACCCAGGCCGTTCCTTGCATGGTTCTGTTACATCTCAGTTTGTGCCAGGACCCAGGCCGTTCCTTGCATGATTCTGTTACATCTCAGTTTGTCTGTGCCAGGACCCAGGCCGTTCCTTGCATGGTTCTGTTACATCTCAGTTTGTCTGTGCCAGGACCCAGGCTGTTCCTTGCATGATTCTGTTACATCTCAGTTTGTCTGTGCCAGGACCCAGGCTGTTCCTTGCATGATTCTGTTACATCTCAGTTTGTCTGTGCCAGGACCCAGGCTGTTCCTTGCATGATTCTGTTACATCTCAGTTTGTGCCAGGACCCAGGCCGTTCCTTGCATGATTCTGTTACATCTCAGTTTGTCTGTGCCAGGACCCAGGCTGTTCCTTGCATGGTTCTGTTACATCTCAGTTTGTCTGTGCCAGGACCCAGGCTGTTCCTTGCATGATTCTGTTACATCTCAGTTTGTGCCAGGACCCAGGCCGTTCCTTGCATGATTCTGTTACATCTCAGTTTGTCTGTGCCAGGACCCAGGCTGTTCCTTGCATGATTCTGTTACATCTCAGTTTGTCTGTGCCAGGACCCAGGCTGTTCCTTGCATGGTTCTGTTACATCTCAGTTTGTGCCAGGACCCAGGCTGTTCCTTGCATGGTTCTGTTACATCTCAGTTTGTGCCAGGACCCAGGCCGTTCCTTGCATGGTTCTGTTACATCTCAGTTTGTGCCAGGACCCAGGCCGTCCCCTGCATGATTCTGTTACATCTCAGTTTGTCTGTGCCAGGACCCAGGCCGTTCCTTGCATGATTCTGTTACATCTCAGTTTGTCTGTGCCAGGACCCAGGCCGTTCCTTGCATGATTCTGTACATCTCAGTTTGTCTGTGCCAGGACCCAGGCCGTTCCTTGCATGATTCTGTTACATCTCAGTTTGTCTGTGCCAGGACCCAGGCCGTTCCTTGCATGATTCTGTTACATCTCAGTTTGTCTGTGCCAGGACCCAGGCCGTTCCTTGCATGGTTCTGTTACATCTCAGTTTGTGCCAGGACCCAGGCCGTTCCTTGCATGATTCTGTTACATCTCAGTTTGTCTGTGCCAGGACCCAGGCCGTTCCTTGCATGGTTCTGTTACATCTCAGTTTGTGCCAGGCACCCAGGCCGTTCCCTGCATGATTCTGTTACATCTCAGTGTGTCTGTGCCAGGACCCAGGCCGTTCCTTGCATGATTCTGTTACATCTCAGTTTGTCTGTGCCAGGACCCAGGCCGTTCCCTGCATGATTCTGTTACATCTCAGTTTGTCTGTGCCAGGACCCAGGCCGTTCCCTGCATGATTCTGTTACATCTCAGTTTGTCTGTGCCAGGACCCAGGCCGTTCCCTGCATGATTCTGTTACATCTCAGTTTGTCTGTGCCAGGACCCAGGCTGTTCCCTGCTTGGTTCTGTTACATCTCAGTTTGTCTGTGCCAGGACCCAGGCTGTTCCCTGCTTGGTTCTGTTACATCTCAGTTTGTCTGTGCCAGGACCCAGGCCGTCCCCTGCATAGTTCTGTTACATCTCAGTTTGTCTGTGCCAGGACCCAGGCCGTTCCTTGCATGGTTCTGTTACATCTCAGTTTGTCTGTGCCAGGACCCAGGCTGTTCCCTGCATGGTTCTGTTACATCTCAGTTTGTCTGTGCCAGGACCCAGGCCGTTCCTTGCATGGTTCTGTTACATCTCAGTTTGTCTGTGCCAGGACCCAGGCTGTTCCCTGCATGGTTCTGTTACATCTCAGTTTGTCTGTGCCAGGACCCAGGCTGTTCCCTGCATAGTTCTGTTACATCTCAGTTTGTGCCAGGACCCAGGCTGTTCCTTGCATGATTCTGTTACATCTCAGTTTGTGCCAGGACCCAGGATGTTCCCTGCATAGTTCTGTTACATCTCAGTTTGTGCCAGGACCCAGGTCGTTCCTTGCATGGTTCTGTTACATCTCAGTTTGTGCCAGGACCCAGGCTGTTCCCTGCATGGTTCTCTTACATCTCAGTTTGTGCCAGGACCCAGGTCGTTCCTTGCATGGTTCTGTTACATCTCAGTTTGTCTGTGCCAGGATCCAGGCCGTTCCTTGCATGGTTCTGTTACATCTCAGTTTGTGCCAGGACCCAGGCCGTTCCTTGCATGGTTCTGTTACATCTCAGTTTGTCTGTGCCAGGACCCAGGCCGTTCCCTGCTTGGTTCTGTTACATCTCAGTTTGTCTGTGCCAGGACCCAGGCCGTTCCCTGCTTGGTTCTGTTACATCTCAGTTTGTGCCAGGACCCAGGTCGTTCCTTGCATGGTTCTGTTACATCTCAGTTTGTCTGTGCCATGATCCAGGCCGTTCCCTGCATGATTCTGTTACATCTCAGTTTGTGCCAGGACCCAGGCTGTTCCTTGCATGATTCTGTTACATCTCAGTTTGTGCCAGGACCCAGGATGTTCCCTGCATAGTTCTGTTACATCTCAGTTTGTGCCTGGACCCAGGCTGTTCCCTGCATGGTTCTGTTACATCTCAGTTTGTCTGTGCCAGGATCCAGGCCGTTCCCTGCATGATTCTGTTACATCTCAGTTTGTGCCAGGACCCAGGATGTTCCCTGCATAGTTCTGTTACATCTCAGTTTGTGCCTGGACCCAGGCTGTTCCCTGCATGGTTCTGTTACATCTCAGTTTGTCTGTGCCAGGATCCAGGCCGTTCCCTGCATGATTCTGTTACATCTCAGTTTGTGCCAGGACCCAGGCTGTTCCTTGCATGATTCTGTTACATCTCAGTTTGTGCCAGGACCCAGGATGTTCCCTGCATAGTTCTGTTACATCTCAGTTTGTGCCAGGATCCAGGCCGTTCCTTGCATGATTCTGTTACATCTCAGTTTGTGCCAGGACCCAGGCCGTTCCTTGCATGGTTCTGTTACATCTCAGTTTGTCTGTGCCAGGACCCAGGCCGTCCCTTGCATGATTCTGTTACATCTCAGTTTGTGCCAGGACCCAGGATGTTCCCTGCATAGTTCTGTTACATCTCAGTTTGTGCCAGGACCCAGGTCGTTCCTTGCATGGTTCTGTTACATCTCAGTTTGTGCCAGGACCCAGGTCGTTCCTTGCATGGTTCTGTTACATCTCAGTTTGTGCCAGGACCCAGGCCGTTCCTTGCATGGTTCTGTTACATCTCAGTTTGTGCCAGGACCCAGGCCGTTCCTTGCATGGTTCTGTTACATCTCAATTTGTCTGTGTCTCGACCCAGGCCGTTCCTTGCATGGTTCTGTTACATCTCAGTTTGTCTGTGTCTCGACCCAGGCCGTTCCTTGCATGGTTCTGTTACATCTCAATTTGTCTGTGTCTCGACCCAGGCCGTCCCCTGCTTGGTTCTGTTACATCTCAGTTTGTGCCAGGACCCAGGCCGTTCCTTGCATGGTTCTGTTACATCTCAATTTGTCTGTGTCTCGACCCAGGCCGTTCCTTGCATGGTTGTGTTACATCTCAGTTTGTCTGTGCCAGGACCCAGGCCGTTCCACGCATGATTCTGTTACATCTCAGTTTGTGCCAGGACCCAGGCCGTTCCTTGCATGGTTCTGTTACATCTCAGTTTGTCTGTGCCAGGACCCAGGCCGTTCCTTGCATGGTTCTGTTACATCTCAGTTTGTGCCAGGACCCAGGCCGTTCCTTGCATGGTTCTGTTACATCTCAGTTTGTGCCAGGACCCAGGCCGTTCCTTGCATGGTTCTGTTACATCTCAGTTTGTGCCAGGACCCAGGCCGTTCCTTGCATGGTTCTGTTACATCTCAGTTTGTGCCAGGACCCAGGCCGTTCCTTGCATGGTTCTGTTACATCTCAGTTTGTCTGTGCCAGGACCCAGGCCGTTCCTTGCATGGTTCTGTTACATCTCAGTTTGTCTGTGCCAGGACCCAGGCCGTTCCTTGCATGATTCTGTTACATCTCAGTTTGTCTGTGCCAGGACCCAGGCCGTTCCTTGCATGGTTCTGTTACATCTCAGTTTGTCTGTGCCAGGACCCAGGCTGTTCCTTGCATGATTCTGTTACATCTCAGTTTGTCTGTGCCAGGACCCAGGCCGTTCCTTGCATGGTTCTGTTACATCTCAGTTTGTCTGTGCCAGGACCCAGGCCGTTCCTTGCATGATTCTGTTACATCTCAATTTGTCTGTGTCTCGACCCAGGCCGTCCCCTGCTTGGTTCTGTTACATCTCAGTTTGTGCCAGGACCCAGGCCGTTCCTTGCATGATTCTGTTACATCTCAGTTTGTCTGTGCCAGGACCCAGGCCGTTCCTTGCATGGTTCTGTTACATCTCAGTTTGTGCCAGGACCCAGGCCGTTCCTTGCATGGTTCTGTTACATCTCAATTTGTCTGTGTCTCGACCCAGGCCGTTCCTTGCATGGTTCTGTTACATCTCAATTTGTCTGTGTCTCGACCCAGGCCGTTCCACGCATGATTCTGTTACATCTCAATTTGTCTGTGTCTCGACCCAGGCCGTTCCACGCATGATTCTGTTACATCTCAATTTGTCTGTGTCTCGACCCAGGCCGTTCCTTGCATGATTCTGTTACATCTCAATTTGTCTGTGTCTCGACCCAGGCCGTTCCACGCATGATTCTGTTACATCTCAGTTTGTCTGTGCCAGGACCCAGGCCGTTCCACGCATGATTCTGTTACATCTCAATTTGTCTGTGTCTCGACCCAGGCCGTTCCTTGCATGATTCTGTTACATCTCAATTTGTCTGTGTCTCGACCCAGGCCGTTCCACGCATGATTCTGTTACATCTCACTTTGAAGGCGTCGAGTATCTTCTTTAGTGGTTGCTACACTGATTCCTAGCTCACGTCTTTGACAGATTGGTGTTCTGGGAATAGTTATTTTTGTTTTTGCGCTCGCTCGCTCAGCTTTGTGTAGTTTATACTCGCTCCTTTTGTAGCACTGGGCTAAATTGTGCTTGTGGATCAGCTTTTCTTTTTACTAGTGTCCGTGTCATCACTGTCTCCAAGTCAAGGACGATAGGTCGACATTTTAGTTCAACTGACCGGTGTAGGGGTTGAACCTGCAACATCAGCATCATCACACCGGATGTTTAAGAACGGGCGCTCTTAGCCATTCGGCCATGCTGAACTCCCTGAGAATGGTTTGCTGTGATGTATTTAGATATATACGCACAGCAGACGATACATGCGCACACACGCGCCTGGATGATGACATACATACTCAGATGACACAACCAGTTGAGTGACAACATCCCGATGAAATGCTCAAATGACACAACAAGTTGAGTGATAACATCCCGATGAAATGCTCAGATGACACAACCAGTTGAGTGACAACATCCTGATAACATACTCAGATGACACAACCAGTTGAGTGGCAAAATCCCGATGACATACTCAGATGACACAACCAGTTGAGTGACAAAATCCCGATGACATACTCAGATGACACAACCAGTTGAGTGACAACATCCCAATGAAATGCTCAGATGACACAATCAGTTGAGTGACAACATCCCGATGAAGAGATCAAGCCGACTCCACACCTGTAAGTTCCACCGCACCAGTGAAGGAGCATTTTAATCTGCAGGGCTGACAAGAAGATAAGAACAGGAAGCAGGTATGTAGGCTTGTCAGATGTAATCAGCAACCGACTGGGCAAGTACTGGTGCATGTCTAGCCAGAGCTCACCAGAACCATCGGCAGGGCAGATGTAGACACGGGTTGAGGCGAGTCTGTAGTACCTGTGTGTGCAGCCATACGCTCGGAGATCACATTCCGAGCTTGACTTTTATTAACCGCCATGTGAAAGAGCCTGTGTTTATTTATTTCTGGTCGTTCCTCTTCTTTATTCCGCTCTAGAGATACTTAACCCTGCGTATACCCTGCCTGCCCAATTTGTAACAGTTTAAAAATTTTAAAACTTTAAAACTTTAAAAATAAAGTGAAATCAAAAATAACTAATTAAGTGACATGGGGTGATAAATGGTCTTATTCAAACATCAAGTAACTGCCAGGGGCAGCTGAAACTATAGGTAAAGTATCTTCCCTTTACGACCTTCTTTAATTTCATGTATAATACAACATACCTGCTCCGTGGCGATGGGCGTACGGACGCAGTTCGTAATCCCGTATACCCGCGTTTGAAACACAGGTGCGCGCGATTTGGCAGCAGATCACGGTGCGTTTTTTTTAACGAAATGGTATGGGTGCGGGTCGTTCAAAAAGAAATGGCAAACTACTGAACGTAGCCTTGCCTAGAAATCACAACAGCAAAAAATGCGGTGTTTACTGCAAGGTCCTGTAAAGGATATGCAACGTAAAAAAAACACATGTCGACTAACCATATTAACAACTATTAAGTCATAACCGTCACACACTCCTACTTCCCATTCTCCGTTCTCCATTTTTGTTTGGTCCATGCCTACTGTTTCTTTGGCACTGAGTCTGTTAACTCTGGTGCTCAGTCTTCTGTTTTCTACTGTGGGGCTCGGGGATACACTTTGGTGTCTTTTCTGCCCTCTTTTATTGGGCGGGTTGGTGTCCATGGCCATAACCTTACACTGGCAAGGACAGGGATGTGGTCGGATGAGGGTTCCATACCTGCACTCTTCTTTCGCTAAGTGAGGTAAATTTTGACCACCTGTTCCCCCGTGCACTCAGGCCTAACTGTTATAGTTCTAACTCGTGGCGTACCCACATGAGGTTCCGGGGGGAGGGTTCCCTTGCCACCCGGGGGTGTAATGGTACAGAAGATGTTTATCTGTGTGTGTGTAAAGAGAGATAGACGGATGAGCAAGTGAAAGATATACAGAGCAAGAGACTAAGCCTGAATAGATAAAAGTACTCGTTCTTAAACTTCCGGGATGCCGATGCTGAGGTAGCAGGTTCAACCCTTACTGGGACAGTTGGACTAAAAACTAAAATGTTGACTTCTAGTCCTTCACTTGGGGATGTAAATTACAAGTTCCTCCGAATCCGGAGTGGGTTCGCCTAATGGCAAGGGAAACTGGTAATAGGGAAAGCTAATCCACATGCACAAATTAGTCCAGTTCACTAGAAGTATTATTAGTATTATTATTATAAGTATTATTATTATTATATTATTATTATTATTATTATTATTATTATTATTATTATTATATTATATTATATTATTATTGTATGGACTACGCTTGAGTTCAAAGCGAGCGAGCGCCGAGAGAGAGAGAGAGAGAGAGAGAGAGAGAGAGAGGAGAGAGAGAGAGAGAGAGAGAGAGAGAGAGAGAGAGAGAGAGAGAAAGAGAGAGTATGTACACAAACATATATTTATATATGACAGAGAGCTAGTGGAATTTCCGGATATGACTCAACTGTGCTAATAACTACCAGCAATTTCAGGACTAGTTCATCCAGCGATCCACTTCTCTTGTATTCTGTGTCAGCATAGAGGGAGAGGAGGTGGGCGAAGGGACACCATTGGGGGTCCCTCTGCATACACTACAGTCAGTTATCTTAACAATAGTCACCGGTCCAGTGATTTCTGAAACTAGATGAGTCACACTGCATTTCCACCCGGGGTGTTTGTGTGTGTAAGTACGAGTCTATTCTTGTCTGTGGCTCGGCGAGGTAAAAATAGATCCTTTATCACAAGCGGGGTAGATAGATAATGTGGGGTATGCAGCAGGGGAAGAGGGGGAGGGTGAAGCGCTATCCGCCGGGTTATGAAACGTTCGTCGCAGTGTTTAATACAACAGGGGGATGAATGGTGGGCAGAAAAGGAGGGGGGGGGGGGGGGAAACGTGTTTAATTTATATCTTGTCGATTTCAACGCCAGGCTGTGGGATGAAGTGCAGATAATTGCAGATTTAAAATATTGCTGCTGTGATGTCGGAGCGGTAATAAATAACAGAAAGAGGAGCGGGTGGCTTCAGATAATGTGGCTAATAATAATCATAATCATAATAATAATAATAATAATAATAATAATAATAGTGCATGTCTTGTCCGAGATGTTGCGTCCAACCCCAGCTTGGACGTCATGGCTGTCTGAACGAGAAGGAAACTTGTAATTGCAATTGACAGGTGTAGGGAATTGACCACTACCCCGACATCAGCGCACAGGCAGTTTAGATACGAGTGCTCGTAACCTTTCGGCCACGCCAACCTCAAATAATAATAACAACAATAATAACAACTTTGAGAAGAGTTTGCAACAAGTGTGAACCAGCAGTTAGTGATGAACAATATGAATTTGTTGAAAGAAAAGGCACACACTGCCATAGACATTCTCAAGACACTATCAGAAAGTTATTGAGGTCAGAACAGATCTGTACTTATGCTTCGTGGACACCACACACAGCCTTTGGCAGTGTGAAACATGAGGAAATAACTCAAACGACAAGAACCCTGAAACATTGATGGACAATATCAAGGAATAACAAAGAACATATGTTGGCAGCAAACAACAGCTGTACCACCATGTGGGGACATTTCAGTGCGTACAGAAGGGCGTCAGGCGCGGATGTCTACTGTCTCATGATGTTTTTACAAAAAGGGCGTCAGGCGCGGATGTCTACTGTCGCATGATGTTTTTACAAAAAGGGCGTCAGGCGCGGATGTCTACTGTCGCATGATGTTTTTACAAAAAGGGCGTCAGGCGTGGATCTTTACTGTCGCATGATGTTTTTACCAAAAACAAATATATTATACATTGAGCGGATAAAAAGATCTAAAGACAATATTTCAGGAATCATGGTTGGTGGTCATAATGTAAATAACTAACGTTATGCTGATGTTGATAGCCACTAAATCAGAAGGAAGTATAAAACATGTTGGATACAGTGGTTGAAACAGTGACAACAAACCAACCCGGCTCTGATAATTGGAAGGCAGAAGTCATGATGATATCACAGAAATAACTCATGCGTAAGTTGAGTTGAGTTCAGAACCAACATTACTGCACTCAGGACATTCCCATACGTGCCCCGTCCCCTCGTTCGACAGCCAGTGAAGAGTCACACTGCTAATCGTTCCCACCGCTATCTGTTTGAAAGTTCTCCTGGTTTCTCCTCTCAGTGCATAAGTGTGCAATTATGTCAGTGTGGCTTTAGTTTGGGGCAAGGTCAGAAATTCAAATATCTAGGCATGTGGCATCAAATAGAAGGTTTATCAGAGATAAAGAACATAATAGAGCACGCAAAAACTGCATTTTATTATTGGATGAAGAGGGACTAGTCACGGAATATATCCTTGTCATTAGAGAATAGAAAAAAAAATTCGTGCATGGTATACAGAACTAGCGTTTACATATAACGCACATATATCCATTGAGGTCTGAGAAGAGTAGTCCAACACTCAGGAGGGAGATGGGTAGCCCAACACTCAGGAGGGATATGGGTAGTCCAACACTCAGGAGGGAGATGGGTAGTACAACACTCAGGAGGGAGATGGGTAGCCCAACACTCAGGAGCGAGATGGGTAACCCAACACTCAGGAGGGACATGAGTAGTCCAAAACTCAGGAGAGAGATTTGGTAGTCCAACACTCAGGAGAGAGATTTGGTAGTCCAACACTCAGGAGGGAGATTTGGTAGTCCAAAACTCAGGAGAGAGATTTGGTAGTTCAAAACTCAGGAGAGAGATTTGGTAGTCCAACACTCAGGAGAGAGATTTGGTAGTCCAACACTCAGGCGAGATATCTGGTAGTTCAAAACTCAGGAGAGAGATTTGGTAGTCCAAAACTCAGGAGAGAGATTTGGTAGTCCAACACTCAGGAGAGAGATTTGGTAGTCCAACACTCAGGAGGGACATGAGTAGTCCAACACTCAGGAGAAAGATTTGGTAGTCCAACACTCAGGAGGGACATGAGTAGTCCAACACTCAGGAGAGAGATTTGGTAGTCCAACACTCAGGAGAGAGATCTGGTAGTTCAAAACTTAGGAGGGAGATGGGTAGTCCAACATTCAGGAGGGTCTTGGGTAGTCCAACACTCAGGAGAGAGATCTGATAGTCCAACACTTAGGAGGGAGATTTGGTAGTCCAACACCCAGGTGGGACATGGGCGGTCCAACACTTAGGAGGGAGATGGGTAGTCCAACACTCAAGAGGAACATGGGCAGGCCAACACTGGGGACGGACATGGGCAGTCCAACACTTAGGTGGGACATGGACAGTCCAACGCTCAGGAGGGAGATGGGTAGTCCAACACTCAGGAAGGAGATGGGTAGACCGACACAGGGAGGGACATGGACAGTCCAACACTCAGGAGGAAGATGGGTAATCCAACACTCAGGAGGGAGATGGTTAGTCCAACACTCAGGAGGAAGATGGGTAATCCAACACTCAGGAGGGAGATGGTTAGTCCAACATTCAGGAGGGAGATGGGTAGCCCAACACTCAGGAGGGACATGAGTAGTCCAACACTCAGGAGGAAGATGGGTAATCCAACACTCAGGAGGAAGATGGGTAGTCCAACACTCAGGAGGGAGATGGTTAGTCCAACACTCAGGAGGGAGATGGTTAGTCCAACACTCAGGAGGGAGATGGTTAGTCCAACACTCAGGAGGGAGATGGTTAGTGCAACACTCAGGAGGGAGATGGTTAGTCCAACACTCAGGAGGGAGATGGTTAGTCCAACACTCAGGAGGGAGATGGTTAGTCCAACACTCAGGAGGGAGATGGGTAATCCAACACTCAGAAGGAAGATGGGTACTCCAACACTCAGGAGGGAGATGGGTAATCCAACACTCAGGAGGGAGATGGGTAATCCAACACTCAGGAGGAAAATGGGTAATCCAACACTCAGGAGGAAGATGGGTAATCCAACACTCAGGAGGAAGATGGGTAGTCCAACACTCAGGAGGAAGATGGTTAGTCCAACACTCAGGAGGGAGATGGTTAGTCCAACACTCAGAGGGATATGGTTAGTCCAACACTCAGGAGGGAGATGGTTAGTCCAACACTCAGGAGGGAGATGGGTAATCCAACACTCAGGAGGAAGATGGGTAATCCAACACTCAGGAGGGAGATGGTTAGTCCATCACCCAGGAGGGACATGGTTAGTCCAACACTCAGGAGGAAGATGGGTTATCCAACACTCAGGAGGAAGATGGGTAATCCAACACTCAGGAGGGAGATGGTTAGTCCAACACTCAGGAGGGAGATGGGTAATCCAACACTCAAGAGGGAGATGGGTAATCCAACACTCAGGAGGAAGATGGGTAATCCATCACCCAGGAGGGACATGGTTAGTCCATCACCCAGGAGGGACATGGGTAGTCCAACACACAGGAGGGACATGGTTAGTCCAACACACAGGAGGGAGATAGACAATTCTGCACTCAGGATGAGGCGGGTTGGGTTACGACGTAGCTTCTGGCTCCTGCAGATCTGATGCTGGACTGTGAGCATCTCTCTTGTATAACAGTTGTAAAAAGGGTGGTTCCCTCCACACCCTATCTTAGTTGTGTGACGTCAGATGTCTACTGGCTGTTTCAAGAACATACATGACCCGTCCACGAGAGCACAGACTGAAGACAGCAAGGTCGTATTCGCATCTACACACCATGTAAGAAGAGCGATGTCAAAACACTATGGGAATTTAGGATTCCTCGTGTACGGATAAACACAGCCGGTCCACGAGGTACACACAGCGAGCTGTTTGTAGACATTGGACACAGTATACCGACCGCCGTGTCATCTCCGGCCTCCGTTCTCAACGTACGCCCAAGATATCAACCCGGATGTCAGGGTTTCAATAAGGTAGATAGGTCGAATCTTTTGGAAATACCACATGCATACCGTCGCTCTCCCGCCTCCTGTTGTAAAGGCCTCTTTTCGTGGCGCATCTTCTGACGTCTCAGTGCTGTTGGGTTGCAGAAGTTGGCTGTGATGTGATGATATTTCGTCGTGTTGGAAGGAACTAATTAGTTGTGTGATAGAATGTGCATTCACCCCGCTGCTGTCAGCTATCTGTTGCCGCGTGTTTTCCAGTGCGAGATGGTTTCCTTCCGTGTTGGGAGATAGTTTACCAATACCTTTGAGTTTCCCCGTTGAGGGTTAATGACTGCAACATGTGAGGCGTTATATGTGTGTGTGTGTGTGTGTGTGTGTGTGTGTGTGTGTGTGTGTGTGTGACTTAATCTTACCATGTGACTGTTTGTGTGTATGTATGTGCATCTGTCGATGTTTCTGTTATTGTGTGTGTGTGTGTGTGTGTGTGTGTGTGTGTGTGTGTCTTGTCAGTGTTTCTATTATTGGGTGTGTGTGTCTTGTCAGTGTTTCTGTTAGTGTGTGTGTGTGTACCTTGTCAGTGTTTCTTTTAGTGTGTGTGTGTATGTGTGTGTCTTGTCAATGTTTCTGTTATTGTGTGTGTGTGTGTGTGTGTGTGTGTGTGTTTGACTTAATCTTACAATGTGACTGTGTGTGTGTGTGTGTGTCGGTGTTTCTGTTATTGTGTGTGTGTGTCTTGTCAGTGTTTCTGTTAGTGTGTGTATATATATCTTTTCAGTGTTTCTGTTGTGTGTGTGTATCTTGTCAGTGTTTCTGTTGTTGTGTGTGTGTGTTTTGTCAGTGTTTCTGTTATTGTGTGTGTGTGTCTTGTGTTTCTGTTATTGTATGTGTGTGTGTGTGTCTTGTCAGTGTTTCTGTTATTGTGTGTGTGTGTGTGTCTTGTCAGTGTCCGTTATTGTGTGTGTGTTTGTGTATTTTGTCAGTGCTTCTGTTATTGTGTGTGTGTGTGTGTGTGTGTGTGTGTGTTTTATAACATGGCAGTATGCACTGTTTATGTTCGCAGCATTCATGTTACATGTTTTCTACGTGAATGTAGGTAATAATTGTACGAAAGATGGGTGCTTGGAATGGCCGAATGTAAGACGGGTCTGCATGCTCAATTTGTGACCTTTTGAACGCAAGATTCTTTCGTTCGTTCCTTCTGTCCACACACTGGCTCTTTCCGCACACATAATCTGTCCATTTGTTCTGCTCCAGTCGTTTTCTCACAAGCCTCTTCTGTCCACATAACGCCCCTTTTGTCCACATACCGCCCCTTCTGTCCACGTACTGCCATTTCTGTCCACATACACGCCCCTTCTGTCCACATACCGCCTCTTCTGTTCACATACCGCCCTTTCTACCCACATACCGCACCTTCTGTCAACATACCGCCCATCCTGTCGACATACACGCCCCTTCTGTCTACATACACGCCCCTTCTGTCTACATACACGCCCCTTCTGCTGCCCACAAACACGCCCCTTCTGCTGCCCACATACACGCCCCTTCCGCCCTGGCACAAGTTCGTTCCGTGCATGTGCTGCTTCCATTGTTTCACACACGCTTCATCTGTCCTCGCTATTCCCGTACATGTCCCTTTGCCCCTACCCTGCTCCTACCGTTTTCTCACACGCTATTTCTGATCACACCCACAATCCTTATGTCCTTGCACACGCCCCGTTCTTGCATACGCCCCGTTCTTGCACACGCCCCGTTCTTGCACATGCGTTCTGCTCTCGTCTTCTAGGACGTTTCTTCTGTCCACGCACACCTCTTTTCGTGCGCATAAATACACACCTCTTTTGTCTTCAAACGCTCCTATCATTTTTCACACGCTCTTTCTGTCAACGAGCACGCTCTTACGTTGCGAATACATGCTCCTTCTGTCTTCCCTCGAGCTGAGTCTATGCACACTCTTTCTGTACACTTACACACTCTTTCTGTACACTTACACATTCTTTCTGTATATTTACACACTCTTTCTGTACATTTACACACTGTTTCTGTATGCTTACACACTCTTTCTGTACACTTACACCCTGTTTCTGTACATGTGCACGCCCCTACCGTTTTCTGGCATTCTACTTCAGCTCTGTGCCGGTATGATCAAGAGTTTGACCTAGAGGCACTGAGCTTGCTGTAAGCACATTGCACACCAAGGTTAGCTCCTCGTAAGCACATTGCCACTCAGGGTAGTTCCTCGTAAGGACATCACTACTGATAGTTCCTCGTAAGGACATCACTGCTATAAGTTCCTCGTAAGGACATCACTGCTGTAAGTTCCTCGTAAGGACATCACTGCTGTAAGTTCCTCGTAAGGACATCACTGCTGTAAGTTCCTCATAAGGGCATCGCTGCTGTAAGTTCCTCGTAAGAACATCGCTGCTGTAAGTTCCTCATAATGACATCACTACTGTTAGTTCCTCGTAAGGACATCACTGCTGTTCCTCGTAAGGACATGTCTATTGTTAGTTCCTTGTAAGCACAGTGTACACCAGGGTTAGTTCCTCGTTAGGACATCACTGGTAGTAGTTCCTCGTAAGGACATCACAATTCGTTTTGGAGAGAATGATCGTGGGGATTGATTTACTGCCTCACGGAAAGTCAATGGATATATGCGATGGTGCTCTAGCAGCTAGGTGTTATTGGACAACAGAAGATGTGCTTTCATTGTGATTATGTAAGCTGAGTGTCTTATATGGTTGTTGTCGGAAGTTTCGGATTGTGCTTTAGGCTGTTTCACTCTCGTGTGATTATGTAAGCTGAGTGTCTTGTATGGTTGTTGTCGGAAGTTTCGGGTTGTGCTTTAGGCTGTTTCACTCTCGTGTGATTATGTAAGCTGAGTGTCTTGTATGGTTGTTGTCGGAAGTTTCGGGTTGTGCTTTAGGCTGTTTCACTCTCGTGTGATTATGTAAGCTGAGTGTCTTGCATGGTTGTTGTCGGAAGTTTCGGGTTGTGCTTTAGGCTGTTTCACTCTCGTGTGATTATATAAGCTGAGTGTCTTGTATGGTTGTTGTCGGAAGTTTCGGGTTGTGCTTTAGGCTGTTTCACTCTCGTGTGATTATGTAAGCTGAGTGTCTTGTATGGTTGTTGTCGGAAGTTTCGGGTTGTGCTTTAGGCTGTTTCACTCTCGTGTGATTATGTAAGCTGAGTGTCTTGTATGGTTGTTGTCGGAAGTTTCGGGTTGTGCTTTAGGCTGTTTCACTCTCGTGTGATTATGTAAGCTGAGTGTCTTGTATGGTTGTTGTCGGAAGTTTCGGGTTGTGCTTTAGGCTGTTTCACTCTCGTGTGATTATGTAAGCTGAGTGTCTTGTATGGTTGTTGTCGGAAGTTTCGGGTTGTGCTTTAGGCTGTTTCACTCTCGTGTGATTATGTAAGCTGAGTGTCTTGTATGGTTGTTGTCGGAAGTTTCGGGTTGTGCTTTAGGCTGTTTCACTCTCGTGTGATTATGTAAGCTGAGTGTCTTGTATGGTTGTTGTCGGAAGTTTCGGGTTGTGCTTTAGGCTGTTTCACTCTCGTGTGATTATGTAAGCTGAGTGTCTTGTATGGTTGTTGTCGGAAGTTTCGGGTTGTGCTTTAGGCTGTTTCACTCTCGTGTGATTATGTAAGCTGAGTGTCTTGTATGGTTTTGTCGGAAGTTTCGGGTTGTGCTTTAGGCTGTTTCACTCTCGTGTGATTATGTAAGCTGAGTGTCTTGTATGGTTGTTGTCGGAAGTTTCGGGTTGTGCTTTAGGCTGTTTCACTCTCGTGTGATTATGTAAGCTGAGTGTCTTGTATGGTTGTTGTCGGAAGTTTCGGGTTGTGCTTAGGCTGTTTCACTCTCGTGTGATTATGTAAGCTGAGTGTCTTGTATGGTTTTGTCGGAAGTTTCGGGTTGTGCTTTAGGCTGTTTCACTCTCGTGTGATTATGTAAGCTGAGTGTCTTGTATGGTTTTGTCGGAAGTTTCGGGTTGTGCTTTAGGCTGTTTCACTCTCGTGTGATTATGTGTTTAAGTTGCCTTGTGATTGCCACTCTCTGCATTGAGCTCACTGACTTCGTGGTCATGCCATCTTGCTTCATCCACGTCTAGTGGCCAACACGTCTAGTGACCAACACATCTAGTGGCCAACACGTCTAGTGTCTGTCGGTTCAATAACTCGGGGTGTTGCCACGATGGAATTGCTTGGCATTGAGCCTCATATTTGACACGCTGACTTGCTGATATGAAATTTGTCTCTGTTGATTTATATAGTCGCTGACATCAATGTGTGTATCATGCACATTTGTACACTTGTTATACTATTCTTCTTTTTGTCTTTTTTTAATACTTCGCCGTTTTCTTCTTCTTCTTCTTCTTCTTCTTCTTCTTCTTCTTCTTCTTCTTCTTCTTCTTCTTCTTCTTCTTCTTCTTCTTCTTCTTCTTATTCTTCTTCTTCTTCTTCTTCTCTTCCTCCTCCTCCTCCCTCAGTTCTCTGTTTGTCTGTAGGTGTAGATCGAGGCATATTGACCCTCACAACTCAGCCAAACCTGATGATCGTCACGCGAAAGCCTACAGTGTGTCTTTGACTTGTTAGCTGGCAGACTTGTTCAGAAGTCGCTGCTCTGTTAGCACCCGTTGTTTTGTCTGCACGCTGTTATATTCTGGCAATCCTAGACATATCCTCTTACCAGAATACAACAGTCGGCACTGTGCTCTGTAACACATCAATCAGAAATATACTCTTGTGTTTATTTGCCAGTGTTTGTTTTATGTTTATCATTCACGCCAGCTGCCGGCAACTGGACTCCCTGTGTTATGTCAGGAGTAGACATTCTGTGTCAGTGGTATAATGACTTTACATTCGTCAGGACGTCTTCGAGATGTTACTTCGCGCATGCACATGTCACATCACACGGACATAGGCTGTCTATATGGTACAACTTAACACGCGGCCATGGGACGTCTATATGGTAGGACTTAACACGCGGACACAGGCTGTCTATTTGGTGATCAAAAGAGGAGATAAGATAGCGAAGTTAGCCACATATGAGGAAATACTAGGCAAGAAAGATAGGGGAAGCCAGTGATAGATATGTGTGGAGATCTTCAACAGCTGGGCCACACACAGATGTGTATAAACATATAGACAACAACTACATCAACACACCAGATAGCAGAGAGTGTTAGACAATCGTGGTTGTTCAGCTCCAGACCTGACTCCAGAAGAGGAAGTAGTAGTAGTAGTAGTAGTAGTAGTAGTAGTAGTAGTAGTAGTAGTAGTAGTATTTAGAAGAAGAACAACAACAACAACGACAACAACAACAACAAGGCATAAGGAATCTTCCTTTCTCTGACTACTAGAATACACACTAAATAAGTGCATAAGTTACCTCACCACCCCACGAGGAGGTCGGTCTAAGATAGACCTAAAGAAAACAATAAGGTATCTCTGCATGTGAGTTGAGCTGAGGAAGGACGAAAGCATCAAATATGAAATGCCCGTAATCGGTTTAAAACAGAGCTCATTGCCAGCACTCAACAACAGATAGAAAAGAAAGCACAGTAAACGGATAAACACCGCAGTGATATTTCGGTAGTGAGGAGCATCTGGAACACCGCAGAGATCGTGTTCTGTGGTGGAGAGCGGATACGTGGAGGTGAAAGAGGGGGAAATAGCAGGGATAGGTAGAATAGAACACAGACATTATGAAACGGATGTGGTGGAAAGGAACAGGAAGAGTGACAAGTCACGAGTGCGTGAGAAGTGCTGACGTCGAGGCCCCGCAGAGGGCACGATAAGACAGCAGAAATGAACATAGATGCAGCGCAGAGATGAGATCTAGATAAAGCAATGGAATGCTATTCTTTCTATCAGAACTGATGTGGGAGGGAAGCTGTGGTGAGGAAAGGCAATGGAACATAGTTGCAAGCCGTATTTGATCAGAGGTTGAGTAGTTTAGTACGCATAGATTCGCCAGTAGAATATTAATATGTGAAGATGTTGGTTAGTGCGAAGACAATTGACCATGTCTTGGATATTCCCGCAGCTGTGTTGTATCCGTGTTGGGTGTCAGCGCGCTTGGTCCTCTCTAGTACTTGTTCTTGAACATCATAAATAGCGTTCTGTAGCGTGCTGGATATCATAGCTAGCGTTCTGTCATGTGCTGGATATCATAGCTATCGTTCTATCATGTGCTGGATATCATAGCTAGCATTGTAATATTTGTTGGGTATCAAATACAGTGTCATATCGTGTGTTGAATATGATTGGTAGCGTTCTATCGTGTTTTGGGTGTCATAGGTAGCAATCTATCATTTGTTGGGCATCGTAGATAGCGGTTTGTCATTTGCTGTATATCGCATGTAGCGTTCTGTCAGTTGTTGGATATCACGGTTAGCGTCCTTTCGTCAGTTGTTGTATCACGGTTAGCGTCCTTTCGTATGTTGAATATGATAGGTAGTGTGTTGGGTATGATACGTAGCATGCTATCATTTGTTTGTGCATCATAGATAATGTTCTGTCATTTGTTTGTGCATCATAGATAATGTTCTGCATCATAGATAATGTTCTGTCATTTGTTTGTGCATCATAGATAATGTTCTGTCATTTGTTTTTGCATCATAGATAATGTTCTGTCATTTGTTTGTGCATCATAGATAATGTTCTGTCATTTGTTTGGTATCTAAGATAACATGAATCATTGGGTAAATATCCTATATGGCTTTGAATCTTATTGTTCTCTAATTACAAACAGTTTCTTTCGTGTGTTTGTGATTATTGTTCACAGTAGGTTGTAACAAGTTTCAAATGACGACCTGAAATGTGCGATAGCCACGAGGACATAGTAGCAGTGCATGTTGTTAAGTCAGGCCGAGTCCTGGTGTCAGTAGACTACATCAGTTGATGGCATCGAGTGCTGAGAGAAGAAAAACTAATGACCACACATCACCATGTTGAATCCTTGTCTCAACGACCCAAAGGAAGCGACAAACATCTGGACTATTTATAGAAGGCAGCTAAATGTTTGCTAAATGCGGACATTATACAGATTACATCCAGGGCGCAGTAAATAACTGTGAAACGAAATGATGTGAAAGGTGGCCGATAAGATTTGTCGAGGGAAGATAAGGACGGACAGATCTGAGCCAATGTTGCGGCGACACCCACGTGAGAACTCCACCACAAACTCTTGCTGTAGTCGCCGTGTTGTATTAAGCTCTTTAGCTATCTGTATTTGTGAATGTGGTTTGAATTTTAATAAAAGACGGGACGTGTCAACGCGACGAGCTCCCGCTTATAATGTCCTCACACATCTATCTCTCTTATAGAGTTGTCATTCTATTTTCAGTGTCTCTGTATTTATCAATTCTAGCGTGAGTGCCAAGCAAATTACATAGGTAGTCCGGAACGACAGTTAGCAAATTGAGTAACCGAATATATTCCTGTATGAATGGAAAAAAGAATAAATCAGCCTTCAGGAATTCCAGTGCAGGCTTTAACTCTACTAGCTCGGCCATCTCTCAACAACTGCTAAATTGAGACTATAAAGTTAACAATGAGAATGCATTTTGTTTATTATATTCGAAGAACGATAAACAATTGCACAAATATACCGAAGCGTTAACAATTAGTCGGTTCCAACTAAATGTGTGCTGACAGAAAGACTTCGTTTTAAATTTGCGATTGTTATGGGGATAATAAATGCCCGACATTCAAATAATATCAGTGACTGTGTGTGTGAAGGTAAACTATAAATCATGTATTCACTTTATACCATATATAACTCTACAGTATGCACCCGACGAGATACAGCGAAAAGTGCCAGGCAATAAATCGTGCAACTTTTGTTTGTGGCTTTCGTATGTAAACTTTTCTCTCAGCTTGAATTGGAGAGATGACGCTGTCACGTGGTCTCTCTGATAAAGTTAATCTGTTTTAGAATTTGACCAGAGTGTCTCTTTCACCTGGGCCTGGAGAGCTGACGCTGTCACCTGTCCCGTCTCGTGGAGCTGACAGTCTGTTAATTCTATCATTACAGTGGCTATCTCCACCTGGGCTAAGAAAGTCCTCCTTGTCTTGTCACTCTGTCCCGTCTTGTTGAGCTGACTGTCTGTTAATTCTACCTCCACAGTGATTGTCTCAACCTGGCTAAGAAAGTCCTCCTTGTCACTCTGTTCAGTTTGGCGGAGCTGACAGTCTGTCACACACCACGCCCCCTGGCTGCCCGCTGATCATTGTAGTCACACACCACGCCCCCTGACTGCCCGCTGATCATTGTAGTCACACACCCCGCCCCTATTGCCCACTGATCATTGTATAACTGGGAAGTCAGACACCCCGCACCCCTGAATGCCCGCTGATCATTGTAGTCACACACCCCGCCCCTATTGCCCACTGATCATTGTATAACTGGGAAGTCAGACACCCCGCACCCCTGACTGACCGCTGATCATTGTAGTCACACACCCCCGCCCCTAATGCCCGCTGATTATTGTAGTCACACACCCCGCCCCTAATGCCCGCTGATCATTGTAGTCACACACCCCGCCCCCTGACTGCCCGCTGATCATTGTAGTCACACACCCCGCCTCCCTGACTGCCAGCTGATCATTGTAGTCACACACCCCGCCCCCTTGACTGCCCGCTGGTCATTGTAGTCACACACCCCGCCCCCCTGACTGCCCGCCTCTGTCATTGTAGTCACACACCCCGCCCCCATGACTGCCCGCTGGTCATTGTAGTCACACACCCCGCCCCCCTGACGGCCCGCTGGTCATTGTAGTCACACACCCCGTACCCCTGACTGCCCGCTGATCATTGTAGTCACACACCCCGCCCCTAATGCCCGCTGATCATTGTAGTCACACACCCCGCCCCCTGACTGCCCGCTGATCATTGTAGTCACACACCCCGCCCCCTGACTGCCCGCTGATCATTGTAGTCACACACCCCGCCCCCTGACTGCCCGCTGATCATTGTAGTCACACACCCGCCTAATGCCCGCTGATCATTGTAGTCACACACCCCGCCCCTAATGCCTGCTGATCATTGTAGTCACACACCCCGCCCCTAATGCCCGCTGATCATTGTAGTCAAACACCCCGCCCCTATTGCCCACTGATCATTGTAGTCACACACCCCCGCCCTAATGCCCGCTGATCATTGTAGTCACACACCCCGCCCCTAATGCCCGCTGATCATTGTAGTCACACACCCCGCCCCTAATGCCCGCTGATCATTGTAGTCACACACCCCGCCCCCCTGACTGCCCGCTGATCATTGTAGTCACACACCCCGCCCCCTGATGCCCGCTGATCATTGTAGTCACACACCCCGCCCCCCTGACTGCCCGCTGATCATTGTAGTCACACACCCCGCCCCCCTGACTGCCCGCTGATCATTGTAGTCACACACCCCGCCCCTATTGCCCGCTGATCATTGTAGTCACACACCCCGCCCCTAATGCCCGCTGATCATTGTAGTCACAGACCCCGCCCTCTGACTGCCAGCTGATCATTGTAGTCACACACCCCGCCTCCTGATGCCCGCTGATCATTGTAGTCACACACCCCGCCTCCTGATGCCCGCTGATCATTGTAGTCACACACCCCGCCTCCTGATGCCCGCTGATCATTGTAGTCACACACCCGCCCTAATGCCCGCTGATCATTGTAGTCACACACCCCGCCCTCTGACTGCCAGCTGATCATTGTAGTCACACACCCCGCCTCCTGGATGCCCGCTGATCATTGTATAACTAGGAAGTCATGTCACTGGAACCCGCCGGGCAAACTAAGAAAAATGTGTTCAAAGACAAGATAATCGACTTCATTGCACGGGGTTTTATTCCCGTATAGCTTTGTCTCTTTCCGCAGGGCGACCAGCGAAAAGCGTCGCACTGATCACAAACCCCGTAGCTCCAGCGACGATCCCCAGGAGTCTCTGAGAAAACTGCGCTCGTAAACCGAATGATGTAGTCTCGGAATCGAGCCCACAACCTAGGGAGTGCAAAGCAGGCGGCGTCACTACTTGGCCACGGAGACTCCCCAGGCACACTAGAGTGGGAGAGAGGAAGAGGGGGGAGAGATGAAGAGAGAGAGGGAGAGGGATTGAGGGGGACCTAAACCATAGGGAGAAGAGAATTAGAGGCAGAGACGAGGGCATGGGGAGAGCTGCTGAAGATGGGACGGTTTGTGGTGAGTTGGTGAGGGCACCTGCCCAGTCTACGGTACCAGGTCGAAGCAGAGGCCACCAGTAGGGCGAGCCAGCAGATGTCCACTTGTGGGTGTTGTCCGGTGCTTGTGGGGAGCCAGAGGCCGACAGCTGAATCACTTGGCAGTGGTCAGGACAGACTAAGCAACGCCGTACAGACACCTAGATTCCACGCCAGGGTAGAACACACTAAACGGAACAGTAAAGACACCTCTATATTTCACGGCAGAGAAGAACACACTAAACGGACAGTAAAGACACCTCTATATTCCATAGTAGAGTAGAACACACTAAACGGAACAGTAAAGACACCTCTATATTCCACGGCAGAGTAGAACGCTCTAAACGGAACAGTAAAGACACCTCTATATTATATATTTTTTTGCATACCCTATTTACGGGACATCGCTGTCAGCACCATCATTTATTTTACCGCTGTTGTTGATGCCTTGACAAGATTACGCTCAGTAGTTTGCCATTGCTTTCTGAGTGACCGGCTTACATATTCCCGAAAGTAACCAATGCGACGCGATCCTCTACCGAATCTCACGCAGCTGCGTTACCATACGTGCATATACGGGAATACGGAGAAAGTCAATAAACCACTTCGCCAGGAAGACCTGCCAAAAGTAGATTAGAACACACTAAACTAGACAGTAAGGGCCCCTATACTCAGTTACAGATGACATCCAGACAAAGCTGCAAGAGACTTCACAACTCTGGGTGGAAGAGGAAAGGATGTGCCTGAGTGCCTGCTGTTATGTTACATATGAGTCGGATCATTTGCGGTGTGTGTTATGCTGATTGATTTCCTGTGCTTGTCCTCAAGTTGACATGTGTATTCAGTCAAGCATTAATGTGTCTAATATTTCCACAGCACCGGCACATATTCCACCCTACGGCTATGGCCACTCACGCCTCTTAAATGGTGAGTCCATAATCTCTGTTGTCCGGCATGTGTGTTGACCTGTATGTATGTATTCACCATGTTGTATGTTGACTTGTATGTGTATATCGGCGTGTTGTAAGTTGACTTGTATGTGTATATCGGTGTGTTGTATGTTGACTTAAATGTATCCACTATATTGTATGTTGACCTATATGCTTCGGCTGTGATGTCTCCTCGATCAGTCAGTTGTCATTCTCTGTACACTTGCGTGGAGGTAAGTCAGTGTTAATCATGTCTATCTAGCTGGCGATTGAGACAGTGTCACTGTCATGTAGCTGGGGATTGAGACAGTGCCACTGTCATGTAGCTGGGGATTGAGACAGTCTCACTGTCATGTAGCTGGGGATTGAGACAGTGCCACTGTCATGTAGCTGGGGATTGAGACAGTCTCACTGTCATCTAGAGAGGGGTTTCTAAACCCCGGGGGGAAAATTCCCCCTGGGGGGGAAATTTTTAGGTTTCCGGTGGGTTTTGGGGGGGGGGGGGGGAAAATTAAGATGTTTTCAAGTCGTGTTATTAAAAAAAAACCGATTATTTAAATTTTTGTTTTCCCTCCCATACTTACGGTTCTGTACTTCTACTCCCTTAAATTTTCGTTTTTTTTAACGTAAGTAGACCCCCCAAATTAGTTTTATTCAGACGTCTGGACTTGTTAATTTAGGTTTCTTTAAAATTAGTTTCCCAAATTTTACGTATGTGTTTTGTGGGAGGGGGAAATTAATTTATAGGGGGGAAAATACGAACGGGGGGGGGGGGGGGAAAGAAAAAACTTTTCTGAACATATGGTGGGGGGTGCATGGGCCAAAAAAAAGTTGAAAAACCCACTAATCTAGGGATTAAAAAACAAACCCAAAAAAAACCCCAGCCGACCAGTCAAAAAAAACCCAAACGTCAGCACCAAGCTACCCCAACCAACCACCCAACCCAGCCATCCTTAAAGCGGGGCCCATGCATCATAGTCCCCCGGCTTTGCGGTTTCTAAAACCCCATTTATATGGAGTTTTTTTAAATAACGAAACCCTTTTCCCACACTCGACTCGCTCCCCTTTTTATCGAGAACAGATCATGACGGATAACCCAGAGGATACCTCGGGGTTTAAAAGTGTGCGCAGGGGGAAAAGCACTATATGCAGCCGGGAAGTAGAAGGGAGAGGGGGGAAAGGGGCCGCTGCGACTGTTAAACCCCTTTTCAACACAGTCCTACCCCTCCCAGCAGCTGAAGCCGTTCTCGACGTTTAAAAGAAAAACAACTGAACCCAAGCAGCACCCGGGAAGTCTACAACAGCACCAAGATGAAGAGCCCAGTTTATCACAGACCCCCACACGGGGGGAAACATCAACAACTGAGGACTTCACCGGCAAAATACTGCTAAAACAGACACGCGTTGAAGAAGCCAAATTGTCGGCACTACCAACAAACAAGATACTCAGTATGTTGGAAAACGAGCTGTGAAGAAACAGCATCTGTCAGCTGCGAAGACACCTGATGGAGTAGTGGTCCCAATCAGCAAAAACCCATAGACACAGTACTTATGCAGAAAAAATTTCCACAAGAAGAGAAAAAAACCCTCATCGAGCATTACCACGGCTCTTATGGAAGCCTCCCGGCACCGCCACAAGTAAACGATGGGCCATTAAACGAGTCAAGACCCCTTCCCAAACAACCAGTCAGGGAGATGCTGGGCGAAGGAGAACAAGAAACTCAAGATCACCAGCGCTGAGTGGATCATTGGAAAGAACAACATCCCCTTTACAGTCGTCATAGTAACATCGGAGGACCGAGTGATCCCTAAATGCATCAGATGGGACAAGAGAGACCAAGTTCCAGAGCACTACATACCGAGAGTGCTGCAGTGGTCTTCTAAGTGCTAGAATTTTTGTCACACCCGTGCCACCAGCAAGAGTGAGGTGGAGGTATGTAGATACTGCTCTGGACCCGATCCATACAGTCAGTCCCAGCAAGCAAAGACCGACACGGACTTCAAGAGGCCTAAAACTAACAGACAGTGCGCCAGCTGCCACTGGGCCAGGTACCTGGACTGCCCCTGCCACCAAGACAGCAAGGAAGCTATGAAGATGGCCATCAAATGCAACCTACCATATAAAGAGGCTAGGAGGCAGTACGAGGCCACCATTACACTGGCACCTTTCCGTCTTGACAGACCATAGTTTGGTACATTGTGCTTCAAAAAGGCTTAATAACTTCGACCCATGGCGGTGGCGAGTGTGGCTGATAAGGCCAATTGGTGCTGTAAATGTGTGTCCACAGTGGATGCATGTGAAAACATAGTCATTTCCACCGTCATGACCGTCTTACGTCTCTCACTCTGTGTTTGCTTTATCTGCAATCATTTTCTCCTTTGTCTTTATTCCATTTCTGATAGTTGCTCTCCATGCAACACGTTCAGCGGCGACTTGCTCCCAATGTGCATTATCAATGCCTGTATCAATCATGTCCCGCTTACACACATCTGTGTATCGTAGTAGAGGCCGACCCTGAGATCGCCTACCCATCTGTATTTCACCACACACACAAAAAGATGAGGCGACCAATCAACTTACAAAAAGTGACAAAGCGCAACTGGAAGGCCAACTGAAGGGCCTGAGGTCACAGTTCAAAAGCATGGGGGAAGATAAAGACAAGGAACAAGAAACACAGATAACCGCCGTTAAGCGCATCCTTGACGAACTGAAGCAAGTTCAGCAGAAGATTGAGCATTATGTCGCTCGAATGGCTGATGTAAAGGCTGATACAGACGAGACTCTTTCAACAATTCAAGAAGAAAGACAAAGGACAGGAGAAACTCTTAAACAGATTCAGGAAGAAAGAGAACAAATAGAACTGCTCAAGTCACAGAAAGAAACATCCGAACCAGAAAATGCAAAGATCCAGACAGAAGACGAATCAACCGAAGTAGAACTAGAACTGGATGAAAATGGCTAACATGACCAAAATCAAGTGGCAAGGGCGGGCATGAGTCGATTCTGCTCTCCACCTAGATCGAACTGTCTAGACAACACACGAAGTCAAAGAAGAACGAGAAGATTCGAAGACAACCCAAGATGTGGAAATAGGTGGAACACCAGAAGAGACGACTACCGGTAATCATCCCTGAAGGAAACAGCACTCTATACGACAGTGTGGGTACACAATTACTCCAGGCCTTAACAAGTGCGCGACTCTGACCAGACATGAAAAACCTCACAAGAAAGTAACGAACACAATCAACCCGTCAGAAGCCAGGAAGTTGACAACAAGCAATCCAATCTACGAAAGACTTAATACAAGCCACACCATAGAGGTCCCAAATACAACCAAATTGATACAGTCGACGGTTGAACGGGGCCATTCGTCTCAAGAGTTGGAATTGGAATTGGAAGGCAACCGTTAGCCAGCCTCAGTAGAAACCCTACGATGCCATGATGTCTCTGTACCCAAATCCCCAAGACGACACAAACAGTGGTACTTCCAACGACAGCTTGTTGTGTATGGAAACGGTTTGTAGGGGATAACTCAGCTGGTGCTTAGTCTTCTCCCATAGATCACACCTGGAAAATACCATTACAGTATGCAGTCTCCGCAGCCCTGACCAGGGTCTCCACACTCGCGGACGCGCACACACACACACACACACACACTCTCTCTGACACACACACACACACACACACACACTCTCCCTGACACGCACACACACACTCTCTCTCTCTCTCTCTCTCTCTCTCTCTCTCTCTCTCTCTCACATGTATACACATACACACATATACAGGGTGTTTGTAAAGTCTCACTACACTTTGTATGTAGAATAAAATGAAACAAATCCTTTCTTCCGTTGATAACATCATTCTGTTTGGAGTGCAACAAATTACTCTAGCAAACGACAGCCATTCATATTGCTTCACGATGTACCGTGGAACATTTTTTATGGCATCATGTACTTTATTTTTCAAATGTGTTCTACATATAAAGTGTAGTGAGACTTTACAATATACTTCGTATATAGTGAGAGAGAGAGAGAGAGAGAGAGAGAGAGAGAGAGAGAGAGAGAGAGAGAGAGAGAGAGAGAGAGAGAGAGAGAAACTTCGTAACAAATTATCAACAAATGGCTCAAGAATCTATGCGCGTTTATCGGCGGTCTGAGGTTACACATATTAGAGCGTGAAGTGAAAGAGATAAATAATAAGTGGAGTTAGCGGATGCACGTAACGGCGAGGGGGCCAGCGGGGAAGTGCCTGCTTTATGTACTTGTCTCCCGAGTCATATCGGCTTGGGTACAGTTACAGGTGCCGGGGATGTCCTGGCGGGGCGGGGGGCGCCTGGTCGCTGGCTGTCGGCTTACACTCGTGATCTGCATGAGTGGGTGCGCTCACACTGCACGCACGTGATGCTGGTCCGTTGACCTTGTGGAGGTGACTCTTCTGACATAAGGAGCCGCTTTGTTGTTCTGCTTGCTAGTAGCAGCATGACGAGCCGTGTTGTGGCCCTTTGGCAGTTAGCAACATGACGAGCCACATTGTAGCGATTTTTGCTGGTTGCAACATGACGAGCCCCAATGTAGCGCTGTTTTCTGGTAGCAACATGACGAGCCGCTTTGTAGCGCTGTTTGCTGGTAGCAACATGACGAGCCCCATTGTAGCGATATTTGCTGGTAGCAACATGACGAGCCGCTTTCTAGCGCTGTTTGCTGGTAGCAACATGACGAGCCCCATTGTAGCGATATTTGCTGGTAGCAACATGACGAGCCGCTTCTTAGCGCTGTTTACTGGTAGCAACATGACGAGCCCCATTGTAGCGATATTTGCTGGTAGCAACATGACGAGCCGCTTCTTAGCGCTGTTTACTGGTAGCAACATGACGAGCCCCATTGTAGCGATATTTGCTGGTAGCAACATGACGAGCCGCTTCTTAGCGCTGTTTACTGGTAGCAACATGACGAACCCCATTGTAGCGATATTTGCTGGTAGCAACATGACGAGCCGCTTCTTAGCGCTGTTTACTGGTAGCAACATGACGAGCCCCATTGTAGCGATATTGCTGGTAGCAACCATGACGAGCCGCTTCTTAGCGCTGTTTACTGGTAGCAACATGACGAACCCCATTTTAGCGATATTTGCTGCTAGCAACATGACGAGCCGCTTCTTAGCGCTGTTTACTGGTAGCAACATGAGCTGCCGTATTGTAGCGATTCTTGCTGCTGGTAGTATGAGGGACCGCTTTGTAGCAATTCTTACTGGTAGCAACGCCAGGGGCGCGTTGCAGCGCTGTCTTACTGGTAGCAACACGAGGAGCGCATTATAGTGCTTCTCTGACAGTCTTGTGTGGTGACGTTTCTTCCAGGAAATGTGACGAGGGCGTCAGTATTTTGTTTCTACTTGTCTGCCTTTAGCAGCAGAAGCAGAAGAGTGGCGAGGAAGAGGGAGTAGTAGTAGCAGCAGCAGCAACAGTTGTAGTTGTAGTAGTAGCAGCAGCAGAAGAAGAATAACTAGTATTACTTGTTGTTGTGGTTGTTGTAGTAGTTGTGGTTGTGGTAGTAGTAGTAGTAGTTGGTTGTAGTAGTAGTAGTAGTAGTAGTAGTAGCAGCAGCAGTTGTAGTAGCAGCAGCAGAAGAAAAATAACTAGTAGTAGTTGTTGTTGATGTAGTAGTAGTTGTGGTTGTAGTAGTTGATTGTAGTAGTAGTAGTTGTGGCTGTAGTAGTAGTTGTTGTGGCTGTTGTAGTGGTAGTTGTTTTGGTAGTGGTAGTAGTAGTAGTAGTAGTAGTAGTAGTAGTAGTAGTAGTAGGAGTAGGAGATAGTAGTGGCAGTTAGTGGTTATCGTCTAGTCGTAGTTGTGTAGTAGTAGTAGATAGTAGGTGCAGTAGTGTGGTAGTAGTTGGGGTTAGTATTTAGTAGTGTGGTCGTAGTAGTAGTAGTAGTAGTAGTAGTAGTGGTGGGGGTTTGGGGTAGTGGTGGTAGTAGTAGTAGTGGTGGTAGAAAAGTAGTAGTAGTAGTAGTAGTAGTAGTGGTAGTAGCAGTAGTATTAGTAGTAGTAGTAGTAGTAGTAGTAGTAGTAGTAGTAGTGGTGGTGGTGGTGGTGGTGGTGGTAGTAGTGGTGGTAGTAGTAGTAGTGGTGGTAGTAGTAGTAGTAGTAGTAGTAGTAGTAGTAGTAGTAGTAGTAGTAGTGGCAGTAGTAGTAGTAGTGGTGGTGGTAGTAGTGGTGGTAGTAGTAGTAGTGGTGGTGGTGGTGGTAGTAGTAGTAGTAGTAGTAGTAGTAGTAGTAGTAGTAGTAGTAGTGATGTGGTTGTAGTAGTAGTAACAACACGAGCAGCAGCAGCAGATTGTTATGTGTTATCTATCTATCTATATATAACATGCAATGTTTGTCTGTCTGTGAGTCCGTATGTTATTTATGCGTTCGCGAACGGTCCATCCGATTGAGATGAAATTTTCTACACGCTTTTCTTCTCATTCCCGTGCAGCCAACTGTAATAGTTTGTTGGTTTGCAAACAGCTATTTATGTAATAAAATTTAATTTTGTAATTTACATTAGAATTTATATATAGCGAGGGGACTTAACAAAGATTTTGAAATATGGTATATGGCCAAAAAACTGGAAGAGAACTATCTTCATTCCAATACCAAAAAAGGGCAACTGAAATTATGCACCAACTATAGAACTGTTGCCGTGATCAGTCATGCAAGTAAAATTCTACTAAAAGTCATAATGTTAAGACTTCGTAAGAAAATGGAAGAAGAGATTAACGTAGTTCAAGCTGGATTTAGACAAGAAAGAGGAACAAGAGATCACATATTCAACATGCGTTTAATAATAGAGAAGTGCAGAGAATTTAATGTAAACCTATTCTCATGTTTTGTGGATTATTCAAAAAGCATTTGACTGTGTACAACATCAGAAACTTTGGGAAATCATGAGGAATATGGGCTTTCCATCACATGTAGTACAACTCATAAATATGCTCTATCTAGACCAACAAGCAGCAGTTAGAATAGATGGCGAGGCATCAGATTGGTTTGACATCAAGCAAGGAGTCCGTCAGGGCTGCGTGCTGTCACCCTATTTGTTTAACCTGTACGCCGAAAATATAATGAGAAATGTAAGAGATGATATAAACAGGGAGGTATATGATGCCCTAAATATTGGCGGTCATGACATACCGGAGATTCGATATGCTGATGATACAGTATTACTATCCACAACACAGAATGGCATAGAAAACCTAATAGCTTCAACCCAATTGAATAGCGAAAATCACAACTTATATCTTAACATAGCAAAAACAAAGATAATGCATACAGATAAAACTACTATGGAGAAAGAAATATACATTAATGGGGAAATATTGGCGGTAGTGGAAAATTTTGAATATCTTGGTTCATTGATTACCAACAACGGTGACACAATGAAAGAAATTAAACGGCGGCTATCAATTGCTCTTCAAAGACTAAAACAGCTGAATAAATTATGGAGTGGGACAGATAGAACTACACAAATTAGATTTTTAAGAGCAGGCGTCTTTCCCATTGCAACATACGCCTGTGAGACATGGACACTTACTAAACAAGCTGAACAGCGCATAAACGCCTTTGAACATAAATGTTATAGACGAGTTCTAAGAATATCTTGGGTAAAGAAAAGAACAAATGCATCCATACTTCAAGAGTTGAATATTGAAGAAGGTTGGCTATTAAAGACGATAAAACAAAGAAAATTGAAATATTTTGGTCACTTGAAACGTCACGAAAGTTTGGAGAGAACAATAATGGAGGGGTATATGCCTGGGAAGAGAGGAAGAGGAAGGCCAAAGAGAAGATGGGTGCAGGATGTGGCGAATGATCTCCAGATGGGTGTATCAGACGCGGGACATCTTGCTTATGATCGAGAGGTTTTCCGGAAGGTTGTTATGGGAGCGAGGTTCTGCAAAGGACATGCTACTGAATGAATGAGGGGATTTAACTTAAGAAAAGTTATATCAAGGGATATAACTTTTAGTAGCAGTGCTATATAATTACAATTAAAATAGTTGTTGCATATTTCTCAAATATGTGGACCTTTTCTCTACAGTTATTTACAGGTATATGCGTTATAATATATAATGATAAAATCTTTAAGGCATTTTCAAAGTTTTCATAAAAATAATGCATCTATTTAAATAGTGAAAATTTTCTAACTCATCTTTTTATGTTTAAAGAAGTTATCTACAGTTATGTAGGTGATTAAGAACAGTTTTCATTAAAAATAATTGATCTATTTTAGATACGTTAGAATTTTATTTCTGTACTAATTTTGGAGAGAAAATTTTGAATTAATCGCAGGATTTGTTTTTTCTGTTCGCTTGGTCGGGAGAAGGTCAGTACACAATTCGCACTTGCATAATATGTGTATATGCTTTATTTTGTTTTGTTTTAAAAAATGGTTGGCCACGTGTGCGGTCAACATCGGGTTTTTCATTCAATGTTGTGGGTGTGAAAGAGAACACATGGTGTGTGGAAGGACCATTTTTTTTCATACTTTATGCATACTACTAGCCATACTATGTAAATATGTCATTTGATGTTTGAAAGCCCTGTTAAACAGACCAACACAAATATCATACACGCAGCACGCCTGTTACAATACTAAAAGGACATTGTTTTTGTATACAATTAACGTTTTGGTGCAACAATAGTTGGCCGCGTGTGCGGTGTGAAAGAGAACACATGGTGTGTGGAAGGACATTCTTAAGTAAGGTTGTTTGTTTTAATTGTTATATGACTTTAATGAGACGCTCCCCGCCAGGGCCTGGGCGAAGCCGGGCCGGGTCAGATAGATAGATAGACAGACAGATCGATCGATCGATCCCCGCCAGGGACTGGGCGAAGCCGGGCCGGGTCAGCTAGTATAACATATAAAGTCAGACGACCCCAGCAGATTGTTCTGTGTTATATAAAGTCAGACGACAGCAACAATGGCTGGAGAGGGTATCGGGTGCACACAGGAACCGCCTGTAAAGCTGCTGACATTGGAAGCTGGCAGCCTGCAAATCCTGGGGTTTAAGGTGTGAACCGGGCCCTCCCCGCGCCCAGCATGTTTACTCTAGGGTGTCAACACGGGGGGAGAGCATTCTCACGGGACAACCTCATATCTCCATGACGGAGATCAGACGATACAGGCGCCAAGGAATGTGCAGTCCATGATTGCGGCTCCGTTGCTTGAGTACGATCTTACCACGTGTGTCTGGCATTCTCCTTTATAAATACACCCTCTTATCGCGCGGCCATTGTTTCTGTTTGTTGTTCCACCCGAGTTTACATTATATCGTTTGTTCTGCCTTCTTTTATTTCCCCTTCACCTTTTATTTTCTCTCGCCCCTGTGGTAGAAGATTTGTTACCTATTTGGTTTCTTATGTACACACCCATCTTTGTTTGTACGCTTTTTCCTTTGGTTACAAACAGCGTTCACTAGCCCTATTATGTGGCGTGTGTAAACATTTGGCGGGGATGGTGGGGGGGAGGGGTTACTTGCCATGTAGTATCAGTGTAATTAAACCAGTCCTAAGGTGATAAATACAGCGTTTCGATCAACTGCCTGTGAACTTCTTCGGGTGTACACAAAAGAAACCCACATAACTCACGCACGTTGTGACCCTGTGTACTAGAAACGGAGACTGGATACTTTTTTTTTTTCAAGAATGCGTTGAATGTGGAATCTGACGATAAACAACGCCCATAGCACATATCGCGCCAAGTAGATCGGGGCTTCTACATAGCGCTGAGTACATAGACCAGTGGTTCAGCATATCAGTGCATCAGTAGATCAATGCATTAGTAGATTAGTGTTTCAGTAGATCAGTGCTTTAGTAGATCCGTGGTTCAGTAAATCAATGCTTCAGTAAATCAATGCTTCAGTATATCAGTGCTTCAGTAGATAAGTGCATGAGTAGATCAGTGCATCGGTATATCAGAGCTTCGGTAGATCATTGCTTCAGTAGATCAGAGCATCAGTAGATCAGTACTTTAGTAGATCTCAGCATCAGTGCTTCAATAGATCAAGAGAGAGACAGAGAGACAGATGGGAAAAAGAAGAAGAAGAAGAAGAAGAAGAACGGAATATAAAACGGGTCTGAGTGCCCAATTCTTAACCCTTTGAAAATTAAGTTCCTTCCTCCCTCCCTTCCTCCCTCCCTTCCTTCCTTCCTCCCTCCCTTCCTTCCTTCCTTCCTTCCCAGACAATTCCCGTAAAATTGTGAAAATAACCCGGTATCCATGTCGAGGCTGGACTAACCCATCACCGTCGTGGTCGGAAACAAGAATCTAACTAGGGTCGGGAATTAAACCCGGGGCACTGTCTTCTAAAGCCAGCTCTCTAACCGCCATGCTTCATAAACACACAAACATAAATATTGGCAGCTGCAGAACTATCGTGCACACAGCAACAAGGAACAACTCCGACGACGGCGTCCGTGTATCAATTGATTAAAATGGGCGGGGAGAGGGCATCGAAGTTCACTAATAATATGTAATCACACACAAAACCGCACTTACTGAAGAAGATAATTGGAGAAACGTGACGCCAGAAGCGCTAGTGTGAATAGCTGTAAGCAAGCCGTAATGCAGTAAGAATGCACGCGTGTTTATGACAGAATAACCTATAAAAACTTACAGTTCAACAGTTAGTTTGACGGCCTCAAAGATTCCCCAGAAATGTGCCATTTCCACTTATAACCGCAGCAAGTCTTTACGCGTAGTCAGTATGCGTAGTTTGTGCACATAGTAGACTACATAGTGCACATATAGTAGACTGTGCGCATAGTATGTGTAGTAGACTGTGCACATAGTATGTATAGCAGACTGTATACGTGCGCTGTAGGTGTAGTCTACGCGTAGACTACAGGTAGTTTGTATAAGTTGGCTGTACATGTAGTCTGTACACACAGTCTGTAGTGTACACTTGTCTGTACGCGTATATGTACATTTAGTCTGTACGCGTAATATGTACATGTAGTCTGTACACACAGTCTGCATACGTTGCCTGTATATATATATATATATATATATAGTCTACACGTAGTGTGGTCATGTAGTCTGTATAGGTAGTCTACACACAATGTAGTCATGTAGTTGTATGTTTGTGCTTTGTTTTCTAGTTTTGTCAAAGGTTTACATTTAATGCACACTCATATATCCATACATGCACCAGTCAGCCACTGCCCCTTCCTTCCGCTTAGATCACACTGGAAGAATCTCCGCACAGTGCAAGAAATCCTCAGCACCCAGGAGAGTCCATGTGTACACACGCAGACATTGTGTACCGATGGTTAGAAGCACAACCCTCGTCATGTAAGGGTCCTGTGTGCTAACTTGTGTACCGATGGTTAGAAGCACACCCCCGTCATGTAAGGGTCCTGTGTGCTAACTTGTGTACCGATGGTTAGAAGCACACCCCCGTCATGTAAGGGTCCTGTGTGCTAACTTGTGTACCGATGGTTAGAAGCACACCCCCGTCATGTAAGGGTCCTGTGTGCTAACTTGTGTACCGATGGTTAGAAGCACACCCCCGTCATGTAAGGATCCTGTGTGCTAACTTGTGTACCGATGGTTAGAAGCACACCCCCGTCATGTAAGGATCCTGTGTGCTAACTTGTGTACCGATGGTTAGAAGCACACCCCCGTCATGTAAGGGTCCTGTGTGCTAACTTGTGTACCGATGGTTAGAAGCACACCCCCGTCATGTAAGGGTCCTGTGTGCTAACTTGTGTACCGATGGTTAGAAGCACACCCCCGTCATGTAAGGATCCTGTGTGCTAACTTGTGTACCGATGGTTAGAAGCACACCCCCGTCATGTAAGGGTCCTGTGTGCTAACTTGTGTACCGATGGTTAGAAGCACACCCCCGTCATGTAAGGGTCCTGTGTGCTAACTTGTGTACCGATGGTTAGAAGCACACCCCCGTCATGTAAGGATCCTGTGTGCTAACTTGTGTACCGATGGTTAGAAGCACACCCCCGTCATGTAAGGGTCCTGTGTGCTAACTTGTGTACCGATGGTTAGAAGCACACCCCCGTCATGTAAGGATCCTGTGTGCTAACTTGTGTACCGATGGTTAGAAGCACACCCCCGTCATGTAAGGATCCTGTGTGCTAACTTGTGTACCGATGGTTAGAAGCACACCCCCGTCATGTAAGGGTCCTGTGTGCTAACTTGTGTACCGATGGTTAGAAGCACACCCCCGTCATGTAAGGGTCCTGTGTGCTAACTTGTGTACCGATGGTTAGAAGCACACCCCCGTCATGTAAGGATCCTGTGTGCTAACTTGTGTACCGATGGTTAGAAGCACACCCCCGTCATGTAAGGGTCCTGCGTGCTAACTCCCTGGCCACGTTCCCGTGACTTACGTGGCAGTATTTGCTGAAGCCTGTCCCTCAGCACACCCTCCTTCCACAGGCCGGGTGTCTGCCTTCTCTTACCTCTGTCTCCAGAATAGACACAAGACAGCTCTGTTTCCATCACTTGTCACTGACTGTCTCCAGACTTGACATAAGGCATCGCTGTTTCCATCTCATGTCGAGTGATCTCTACCCATCCGACATGGACAACCTCCGGCATAGCTCTGGAAGCACAGATACAAAGTTCCCCTTCCGCTGTAGGCTGAAGATCCGGGGTCGAAGGATTAATTTGTTGCAGACCCGGCGTCAGGCGTGGGCGGGGAAGTGACGTGCCACTTACTAAGACAGACGTGTCACCGTGACCGTCTGAAGCCCATGTTGCTAAGGCGTTTCCGTGATCACATGTGGTTGTTCATAAATACACCTGCTTCTTGGTCTTCCTCGGGTACCCTCATCTCATCTACTTCCCGTCTAGGCGCTGGGTGAGACCAGCGCGGCTGCATCCTCAACAACATGGCAAGCGCTGAAGGTCGGATATCCCCTGTAAAACACACTTTGACATGACTTACTTATCCGAATAAATTCTTCCCTTGATGAAAATTCGAGAACATTCACAGACATGTATGGGTACTCTTAGTGAGCAAAGGATGAAGTGGACATCAGGGGACCAACTAGAATATATATAGTTAAAGGTTATCGGTCTACCGGGATTCGAACATCTAGCCTTGAAATGACGACATCGCCGCCTCGTCGAAGATCAAGTGCTTGTTTTTTCAGGGTACGACCAGCTGGTCACCGACTTAGTGTCCAGTTAATCTCATGCTATTGCAGTGACACTCAAGGTTGTCCCAGAGTTAATCTCATGCTATTGCAGTGACACTCAAGGTTGTCCCAGAGTTAATCTCATGCTATTGCAGTGACACTCAAGGTTGTCCCAGAGTTAATCTCATGCTATTGCAGTGACACTCAAGGTTGTCCCAGAGTTAATCTCATGCTATTGCAGTGACACTCAAGGTTGTGCCAGAGTTAATCTCATGCTATTGCAGTGACACTCAAGGTTGTCCCAGAGTTAATCTCATGCTATTGCAGTGACACTCAAGGTTGTCCCAGAGTTAATCTCATGCTATTGCAGTGACACTCAAGGTTGTCCCAGAGTTAATCTCATGCTATTGCAGTGACACTCAAGGGTGTCCCAGAGTGAATCTCATGCTATTGCAGTGACACTCAAGGGTGTCCCAGAGTTAATCTCATGCTATTGCAGTGACACTCAAGGGTGTCCCAGAGTTAATCTCATGCTATTGCAGTGACACTCAAGGTTGTCCCAGAGTTAATCTCATGCTATTGCAGTGACACTCAAGGGTGTCCCAGAGTTACTCTCATGCTATTGCAGTGACACTCAAGGTTGTCCCAGAGTTAATCTCATGCTATTGCAGTGACACTCAAGGTTGTCCCAGCCACTGGGGCTTCCAGGGTGTACACTGAGTCAGAGACATGGTATCCACATGTCCCAATGTTACATTCAGTGCCATACATTGTCTCCACACGTCCCAATGTTACATTCAGTGCCATACATTGTCTCCACATGTCCCAATGTTACTTTGAGTGCCATACATTGTCTCCACATGTCCCAATGTTACATTCAGTGCAATACATTGTCTCCACATGTCCCAATGTTACATTTGAAGTGCCATACATTGTCTCCACATGTCCCAATGTTACATTCAGTGCCATACATTGTCTTCACATGTCCCAATGTTACATTCAGTGCAATACATTGTCTCCACATGTCCCAGTGTTACATTCAGTGCCATACATTTTCTCCACATGTCCCAATGTTACATTCAGTGCCATACATTGTCTCCACATGTCCCAATGTTACATTCAGTGCCATACATTGTCTCCACATGTCCCAATGTTACTTTCAGTGCCATACACTGTCTCCACATGTCCCAATGTTACATTCAGTGCCATACATTGTCTCCACATGTCCCAGTGTTACATTCAGTGCCATACATTGTCTCCACATGTCCCAATGTTACATTCAGTGCCATACACTGTCTCCACATGTCCCAATGTTACTTTCAGTGCCATACATTGTCTCCACATGTCCCAATGTTACATTCAGTGCCATACATTGTCTCCACATGTCCCAATGTTACATTCAGTGCCATACATTGTCTCCACATGTCCCAATGTTACATTCAGTGCCATACATTGTCTCCACATGTCCCAATGTTACATTCAGTGCCATACATTATCTCCACATGTCCCAATGTTACATTCAGTGCCATACATTGTCTCCACATGTCCCAATGTTACATTCAGTGCCATACATTGTCTCCACATGTCCCAATGTTACATTCAGTGCCATAAATTGTCTCCACATGTCCCAATGTTACATTCAGTGCCATACATTGTCTCCACATGTCCCAGTGTTACATTCAGTGCCATACATTGTCTCCACATGTCCCAGTGTTACATTCAGTGCCATACATTGTCTCCACATGTCCCAGTGTTACATTCAGTGCCATACATTGTCTCCACATGTCCCAGTGTTACATTCAGTGCCATACATTGTCTCCACATGTCCCAGTGTTACATTCAGTGCCATACATTGTCTCCACATGTCCCAATGTTACTTTGAGTGCCAGGCGTTGTAATCGCGCGGTTTTGTAATGGTTGATTGTGTATATGGAGTGTTGTGTTTGTGTATATGGAGTGTTGTGTTTGTGTAGATTGAGTGTTGTGTTTATGTAGGCGGACTTTGTTTGCGTGCGTGTGTGTGTGTGTACGCGAGAGAGAGAGAGAGAGAGAGAGAGAGAGAGAGAGAGAGAGAGAGAGAGAGAGAGAGAGAGAGAGAGAGAGAGTCTCGTTGATTCATAATGTAAAAGAGATAAGAATAACAAAAGAAACTGTAGAAGACAGACAAGGTTGTCCCAGCCACTGGGGCTTCCAGGGTGTACACTGAGTCAGAGACATGGTATCCACATGTCCCAATGTTACATTCAGTGCCATACATTGTCTCCACACGTCCCAATGTTACATTCAGTGCCATACATTGTCTCCACATGTCCCAATGTTACTTTGAGTGCCATACATTGTCTCCACATGTCCCAATGTTACATTCAGTGAAATACATTGTCTCCACATGTCCCAATGTTACTTTGAGTGCCATACATTGTCTCCACATGTCCCAATGTTACATTCAGTGCCATACATTGTCTTCACATGTCCCAATGTTACATTCAGTGAAATACATTGTCTCCACATGTCCCAGTGTTACATTCAGTGCCATACATTTTCTCCACATGTCCCAATGTTACATTCAGTGCCATACATTGTCTCCACATGTCCCAATGTTACATTCGGTGCCATACATTGTCTCCACATGTCCCAATGTTACTTTGAGTGCCATACACTGTCTCCACATGTCCCAATGTTACATTCAGTGCCATACATTGTCTCCACATGTCCCAGTGTTACATTCAGTGCCATACATTGTCTCACATGTCCCAATGTTACATTCAGTGCCATACACTGTCTCCACATGTCCCCAATGTTACCTTGAGTGCCATACATTGTCTCCACATGTCCCAATGGTACATTCAGTGCCATACATTGTCTCCACATGTCCAATGTTACATTCAGGCCATACATTGTCTCCACATGTCCCAATGTACATTCAGTGCCATACATTTGTCTCCACAGTCCCAATGTTACATTCAGTGCCATACACTGTCTCCACATGTCCCAATGTTACATTCAGTGCCATACACTGTCTCCACATGTCCCAATGTTACATTCAGTGCCATACATTGTCTCCACATGTCCCAATGTTACTTTGAGTGCCATACATTGTCTCCACATGTCCCAATGTTACTTTGAGTGCCATACATTGTCTCCACATGTCCCAATGTTACATTCAGTGCCATACATTGTCTCCACATGTCCCAATGTTACATTCAGTGCCATACATTGTCTCCACATGTGCCAATGTTACATTCAGTGCCATACATTGTCTCCACATAGTCCCAATGTACATTCAGTGCCATACATTGTCTTCCACATGTCCCAGTGTTACATTCAGTGCCATACATTGTCTTCACATGTCCCAGTGTTAACATTCAGTGCCATACATTGTCTTCACATGTCCCAGTGTTACATTCAGTGAAATACATTGTCTTCACATGTCCCAATGTTACATTCAGTGCCATACATTGTCTCCACATGTCCCAATGTTACATTCAGTGCCATACATTGTCTCCACATGTCCCAATGTTACATTCAGTGCCATACATTGTCTCCACATGTCCCAATGTTACATTCAGTGCCATACATTGTCTTCACATGTCCCAATGTTACATTCAGTGTCATACATTGTCTCCACATGTCCCAATGTTACATTCAGTGCCATACATTGTCTCCACATGTCCCAATGTTACATTTCAGTGCCATACATTGTCTCCACATGTCCCCAATGGTACATTCAGTGCCATACATTGTCTCCACATGTCCCAATGTTACATTCAATGCCATACATTGTCTCCACATGTCCCAATGTTACATTCAGTGCCATACATTGTCTCCACATGTCCCAGTGTTACATTCAGTGCCATACATTGTCTCCACATGTCCCAATGGTACATTCAGTGAAATACATTGTCTCCACATGTCCCAATGTTACATTCAGTGCCATACATTGTCTCCACATGTCCCAATGTTACTTTGAGTGCCAGGCGTTGTAATCGCGCGGTTTTGTAATGGTTGATTGTGTATATGGAGTGTTGTGTTTGTGTATATGGAGTGTTGTGTTTGTGTAGATTGAGTGTTGTGTTTATGTAGGCGGACTTTGTTTGCGTGCGTGTGTGTGTGTGTGCGCGAGAGAGAGAGAGAGAGAGAGAGAGAGAGAGAGAGAGTCTTGTTGATTCATAATGTAAAAGAGATAAGAATAACAAAAGAAACTGTAGAAGACAGACAATTTAAGGAGACAAACGATGTAAGGAGAGAGAGACTTGTAAGGAGAAAGATGATATAATTAGAGGGCGAGAAGCCAGGAGTGAAACCAGAGAAGCGACCTGTGGATAGAGGGGAATCCACACAGACCTAGAAGTGGCGAGTACCGCGCTGACATTCCTCAGACCACCGTCATGTGGAGTCTGTTCTGTTTGCTGATGTTTACATCTGACTCCCCGAGATAGGACCACGGCAGGCCAGCTAGAAGCCGTCGCTGCCGGTTCAGATCTGATTCTACTTACCCGCCTTCTCCGACCATCTTGTTTTCTCCAGACGATCACAACTTGATACCCGCCCCGCCCAAGTTACAGGCATGCGGGGGTGTCACGAGGTGCTATCTGAAACATCCCCACCCAGAGTTGGTGTTGGTGGGAGATTACATCCGCATTCTTTTGTTTGCCTTCCTCTGACTTTCTCTCTGTGGCTGTTGGCCACATTTTGACACTTTCACTCGAATGTTTCCTCCAGCAGGGCTTCTCAACCTGCGGGCTGAGACCAGCAGTCGTCTGATCGTTGGGGCGTTTCAGGAGTTGGGCACATTTCCCGGGAGATGGTTGCAGGAAACGGCCGGCGAGCTTCGCTGTAGGAAGCCGCGTTGTGAAGACACCTGACTGTAGACACGTTCAACGAATTTTGTAGACATATCCTGTAGACACAGTTTGGGTCATTGAAGTTGGGATTCAGGCGTGATTGGTACAGTTTGTGTACTGTATGATAACACTGTCGTCGTTATGTGTAGTGTCCTCGGTATATTGATGTTATGTGTAGTGTCCTCGGTATATTGATGTTATGTGTAGTGTGCTCTGTATATTGATGTTATGTGTAGTGTCCTCGGTATATTGATGTTATGTGTAGTGTCCTCGGTATATTGATGTTATGTGTAGTGTCCTCGGTATATTGATGTTATGTGTAGTGTGCTCTGTATATTGATGTTATGTGTAGTGTCCTCGGTATATTGATGTTATGTGTAGTGTCCTCGTTATATTGATGTTATGTATAGTGTCCTCGGTATATTGATGTTATGTGTAGTGTCCTCGGTATATTGATGTTATGTGTAGTGTCCTCGTATATTGATGTTATGTGTAGTGTCCTCGGTATATTGATGTTATGTGTAGTGTCCTCGGTATATTGATGTTATGTGTAGTGTCCTCGGTATATTGATGTTATGTGTAGTGTCCTCGGTATATTGATGTTATGTGTAGTGACCTTGTTGTCTTTAGCGTTGTTATTCTCATTATTGTTGTCCTCTGTTAGTGTTGTATGTGGTGTTGGTGTTGAAGTTGGTTTGCCAGAAATTATGCCTTTAGTGTAATGTTATTCTGTTTGGTTGTAGTTATATGTGGAAGCTGATAGATGTTCGACCTGCCCCCAATGTTGTGTAACCAATGCCAGGAACAGCCCTGGAAACACACACACGTAACATCACCTCATGTGAGATGGGATGCACAAGAAACTCTCACATGTAACATCACATCATGTGAGATGGGATGCACAAGAAACTCTCACATGTAACATCACATCATATGAGATGGGATGCACAAGAAACTCTCACATGTAACATCACATCATGTGAGATGGGATGCACAAGAAACGCACACACGTAACATCACATCATGTGAGATGGGATGCACAAGAAACTCTCACATGTAACATCACATCATGTGAGATGGGATGCACAAGAAACTCTCACATGTAACATCACATCATGTGAGATAGGATGCACAAGAAACTCTCACATGTAACATCACATCATGTGAGATGGGATGTACAAGAAACTCTCACACGTAACATCACCTCATGTGAGATGGGTTGCACAAGAAACTCTCACATGTAACATCACATCATGTGAGATGGGATGCACAAGAAACGCACACACGTAACATCACATCATGTGAGATGGGATGTACAAGAAACACTCACACGTGTGTCTGTGCTGTCGTCTTTACTATTGTTATCATTGGTGTTCTTCCTGGCGTCAGTGATGTTGTCTTTGATATTGTTATCATTGGTGTTCTTTCTGTCGTCAGTGCTGTTGTCTTTCCTATTGTAATTATTGGTGTTCTTTCTGGCGTCAGTGCTGTCGTCTTTGCTTTGTTATCATTGGTGTTCTTTCTGGCTTCAGTGCTGTTGTCTTTGCTATTGCTTGCTTGTGTTCGTTGGCTTGAGCTCCAACGCGAAGTCCTGTATGTCGGATGAAGGCATCCTGTTGTCCAACATCAGTGTGATGTCATACAGGACTTGAGGTTTGCATGAGTATCCGTTGTCCCATGTCTGGCTTATTGGTGTGCAGACTGGTGGTTCCTCGCCGTACAGGCAGACACTCTCCGACTTCGGAGGAGTCTGCTATTGTTATCATTGGTGTTCTTTCTGGCGTCAGTGCTGTTGCCTTTGCTATTGTTATTATTGGTGGTCTTTCTCTCGTCAGTGCTGTTGTCTTTGCTATTGTTACCATTGGTGTTCTTTCTGGCGTCAGTGCTGTTGTCTTTGCTATTGTTACCATTGGTGTTCTTTTCTGGGCTCCAGTGCTGTTGTCTTTGCTATGTTACCATTGGTGTTCTTTCATGGCGTCAGTGCTGTTGTCTTTGCTATTGTTACCATTGGTGTTCTTTCTGGCGTCAGTGCTGTTGTCTTTGCTATTGTTATCATTGGTGTTCTTTCTAGCATCAGTTCTGTTGTCTTTGCTATTGTTATCATTGGTGTTCTTTCTGGCGTCAGTGCTGTTGTCTTTGCTATTGTTATCATTGGTGTTCTTTCTAGCGTCAGTGCTGTTGTCTTTGCTATATTGTTATCATTGGTGTTCTTTCTGGCGTCAGTGCTGTTGTCTTTGCTATTGTTATCATTGGTGTTCTTTCTAGGCGTCAGTGCTGTTGTCTTTGCTATTGTTATCATTGGTGTTCTTTCTAGGCGTCAGTGCTGTTGTCTTTGCTATTGTTATCATTGGTGTTCTTTCTGGCGTCAGTGCTGTTGTCTTTGCTATTGTTATCATTGGTGTTCTTTCTAGGCGTCAGTGCTGTTGTCTTTGCTATTGTTATCATTGGTGTTCTTTCTGTCGTCAGTGCTGTTGTCTTTGCTATTGTTATCATTGGTGTTCTTTCTGGCGTCAGTGCTGTTGCCTTTGCTATTGTTATTTTTGGTGGTCTTTCTCTCGTCAGTGCTGTTGTCTTACCTATTGTTGTTATTGGTGTTCTTTCTTGCGTTAGTGCTGTTGACTTTGCTATTGTTATCATTGGTGTTCTTTCTGGCGTCAGTGCTGTTGTTTTTGCTATTGTTATCATTGGTTTTCTTTCTGGCGTCAGTGCTGTTGTCTTTGCTATTGTTATCATTGGTGTTCTTTCTAGCGTCAGTGCTGTTGCCTTTGCTATTGTTATCATTGGTGTTCTTTCTGGCGTCAGTTATGTTGTCTTTGCTATTGTTATCATTGGTGTTCTTTCTGGCGTCAGTGCTGTTGCCTTTGCTATTGTTATCATTGGTGTTCTTTCTGGCGTCAGTTCTGTTGTCTTTGCTATTGTTATCATTGGTGTTCTTTCTGGCGTCAGTGCTGTTGTCTTTGCTATTGTTATCATTGGTGTTCTTTCTGGCGTCAGTGCTGTTGTCTTTGCTATTGTTATCATTGGTGTTCTTTCTGGCGTCAGTGCTGTTGTCTTTGCTATTGTTATCATTGGTGTTCTTTCTGGCGTCAGTGCTGTTGTCTTTGCTATTGTTATCATTGGTGTTCTTTCTATCGTCAGTGCTGTTGCCTTTGCTATTGTTATCATTGGTGTTCTTTCTGGCGTCAGTTCTGTTGTCTTTGCTATTGTTATCATTGGTGTTCTTTCTGGCGTCAGTTCTGTTGTCTTTGCTATTGTTATCATTGGTGTTCTTTCTGGCGTCAGTGCTGTTGCCTTTGCTATTGTTATCATTGGTGTTCTTTCTGGCGTCAGTGCTGTTGACTTTGCTATTGTTATCATTGGTGTTCTTTCTGGCGTCAGTTCTGTTGTCTTTGCTATTGTTATCATTGGTGTTCTTTCTGGCGTCAGTGCTGTTGCCTTTGCTATTGTTATCATTGGTGTTCTTTCTGGCGTCAGTGCTGTTGTCTTTGCTATTGTTATCATTGGTGTTCTTTCTGGCGTCAGTGCTGTTGCCTTTGCTATTGTTATCATTGGTGGTCTTTCTCTCGTCAGTGCTGTTGCCTTTGCTATTGTTATCATTGGTGTTCTTTCTAGCGTCAGTGCTGTTGTCTTTGCTATTGTTATCATTGGTGTTCTTTCTGGCGTCAGTGCTGTTGTCTTTGCTATTGTTATCATTGGTGTTCTTTCTAGCGTCAGTGCTGTTGTCTTTGCTATTGTTATCATTGGTGTTCTTTCTGTCGCCAGTGCTGTTGTCTTTGCTATTGTTATCATTGGTGTTCTTTCTGGCGTCAGTGCTGTTGTCTTTGCTATTGTTATCATTGGTGTTCTTTCTAGCGTCAGTGCTGTTGTCTTTGCTATTGTTATCATTGGTGTTCTTTCTAGCGTCAGTGCTGTTGTCTTTGCTATTGTTATCATTGGTGTTCTTTCTAGCGTCAGTGCTGTTGTCTTTGCTATTGTTATCATTGGTGTTCTTTCTAGCGTCAGTGCTGTTGTCTTTGCTATTGTTATCATTGGTGTTCTTTCTGGCTTCAGTGCTGTTGTCTTTGCTATTGTTATCATTGGTGTTCTTTCTGGCGTCAGTGCTGTTGTCTTTGCTATTGTTATCATTGGTGTTCTTTCTAGCGTCAGTGCTGTTGTCTTTGCTATTGTTATCATTGGTGTTCTTTCTAGCGTCAGTGCTGTTGTCTTTGCTATTGTTATCATTGGTGTTCTTTCTGGCGTCAGTGCTGTTGTCTTTGCTATTGTTATCATTGGTGTTCTTTCTGGCGTCAGTGCTGTTGTCTTTGCTATTGTTATCATTGGTGTTCTTTCTGGCGTCAGTGCTGTTGTCTTTGCTGTTGTTACCATTGGTGTTCTTTCTGGCGTCAGTGCTGTTGTCTTTGCTATTGCTATCATTGGTGTTCTTTCTGGCGTCAGTGCTGTTGACTTTGCTATTGTTATCATTGGTGTTCTTTCTGGCGTCAGTGCTGTTGTCTTTGCTATTGTTATCATTGGTGGTCTTTCTCTCGTCAGTGCTGTTGTCTTTGCTTTTGTTATCATTGGTGTTCTTTCTAGCGTCAGTGCTGTTGTCTTTGCTATTGTTATCATTGGTGTTCTTTCTAGCGTCAGTGCTGTTGTCTTTGCTATTGTTATCATTGGTGTTCTTTCTGGCGTCAGTGCTGTTGTCTTTGCTATTGTTATCATTGGTGTTCTTTCTGGCGTCAGTGCTGTTGTCTTTGCTATTGTTATCATTGGTGTTCTTTCTGGCGTCAGTGCTGTTGTCTTTGCTGTTGTTACCATTGGTGTTCTTTCTGGCGTCAGTGCTGTTGTCTTTGCTATTGCTATCATTGGTGTTCTTTCTGGCGTCAGTGCTGTTGTCTTTGCTATTGTTATCATTGGTGTTCTTTCTGGCGTCAGTGCTGTTGTCTTTGCTATTGTTATCATTGGTGTTCTTTCTGGCGTCAGTGCTGTTGTCTTTGCTATTGTTACCATTGGTGTTCTTTCTGGCGTCAGTGCTGTTGTCTTTGCTATTGCTATCATTGGTGTTCTTTCTGGCGTCAGTGCTGTTGCCTTTGCTATTGTTATCATTGGTGGTCTTTCTCTCGTCAGTGCTGTTGTCTTTGCTATTGTTATCATTGGTGTTCTTTCTGGCGTCAGTGCTGTTGCCTTTGCTATTGTTATCATTGGTGGTCTTTCTCTCGTCAGTGCTGTTGTCTTTGCTATTGCTATCATTGGTGTTCTTTCTGGCGACAGTGCTGTTGTCTTACCAATTGTTGTTATTGGTGTTCTTTCTTGCGTCAGTGCTGTTGACTTTGCTATTGTTATCATTGGTGTTCTTTCTGGCGTCAGTGCTGTTGTCTTTGCTAGTGTTATCATTAACGCTCTGGCTGTGTTGGGTGATGTTGTCCTTAAGTGATCCAGAAACATCAATATTTAGTGCGCGCGCGAGCTCCTCGTATTGTGGCAGCGTGCCGCCCATTGCCCACGAGACATTGCTCTAGTCTTAGTTTGGCAGACCAGGACTAGATCATCTAATTTAGTTGCATGTCTTTCACAGGACGTAGCAGTCAACCCCAGCATTTTGGCTGTTCGTGATTCCTGGTCACGTTTTACGTTCAGTAGTTTGCCATTGCTTTCTGAACGACCGGCACCTATACCTTTATCGAAAAAAAACCAGCACCGCCGTATTTTGAACCCGGGTATTCGGGATTACGAATCGCGTCCGTAACTCCTTCGTCATGGAGAACGGTCATCACGCTCATATGATACAGGAATGCAGATTATCTCTACAGCAGCGGGCGTGGGACAGCACCAAGTCCATGCTGATGCAGGTTGTCTGTCTTCTCGCATGTCTAATGACATGACAACTTATGGTCACGGCAGAAGGATTCCCACCTGTCAAACCTCTCCGGTGACCACCCATTTGGCAGTAGTTAACGTAATCTTCTGCCAGAAGCTGTGTCACTGCCCACTCCCCGGTGACCACCCACTTGGCAGTAGTTTACGTAACCTTCTGCCAGAAGCTGTGTCACTGCCCACTGACTCGTTTCTCATGACACTCCCCGGAGTCTCCCTCGCGAAGTGATTACACCACCTGCTTGCCTCTCGGAGGTTAGGGGTTCGACTCCGTGCCACGTCATGCGGTTCACGAGTGCACTGTTCTCGGAGACTTCACCGGATCCATACACAATGGCAGATTTGGGAGGTTCGGCGAAGATGGAAGAACCGGAACATCGGTGTGGATACTCGTCTGGGAGATGGTTGGGCCAGAGTGTGTGCGCCAACTGTGAGTTGACTTTCTTTCTTTCTTTCTTTCTTTCTTTCTTTCTTTCTTTCTTTCTTTTTTTCTTTCCTTCTTTCTTTCTTTCTTTCTTTCTTTCTACCACCTGTGTTTTCTTTCTGGTGTCAGTGCTGTTGTGTTTGTAATTTTTATCATTGGTGTTCTTTCTGGCGTCAGTGCTGTTGTCTTTACTATTGTTATCATTGGACGTCTCCGTGGCGTAGTGGTCAAGCTGTCTCACCCGGGCTCCGAAGGCTGTGGGTTCGGTTCCGGGCTGCATCCTTCGGTTCACGAGTGCATTTTTTTCGGAGACTCCTGAGGGTCGTCGCTGGAGCTAACGAGTTCGTGCTTTGTGCATCGCTTTCCGCGCTGCGAAAGAGACGGGGCCATGTGGGATAAGAACCCGGTGCAATGAGATCGACCCTGTCGACTTTTCAGCAACTTTTGAGACTTTGAACTTTCTTTCTTTCTTTCTTTCTTTCTTTCTTGTTTTCTTACCATTGGCTCAGTCGTATTTTCCCATCGTATTATGTCTGTTAAGAAATTCTTACCATCATGTGACCTTCCGATGGCGTGGACTATCATATTTCTCCACCTCACACGATCACCAGGGTCGTGGATCAGCTTCGATTTCTTGTTCTTGTTCCAGACTATGCAATCTAGTTATACCATTTACATATTTACTTCTCTGCCTTCCCTCTGTTCTTTTCCCCTCAGTTTTGCTAGTTGTCACAAAGTCTCTGTACTTTATGTCTTTGTATAACGTGCCCATTGTGTCAGGTCTTAGTCAGATATGACTGAGCTACCGTATGACAGTAGACGGTACTACCTGCTTTCTGTTAGCGCCGAACGTTGGGTGGCGCTTACCAAACCCTACACCCCACATTGTGCCAACGGCTTCGGGCGGAAGAGCGCAATTGGCAAGGTACAAGCCTTATCCTGGTGCGAGGAAATGCAACCCAAAGACAAAATGTCATGGCAGGGCAGACCAGGCCCTAAGCCTTGATTGGCAGCTGGTCTATGATCGAAGCTCCGACAGGCGGACAGTTAGAGCACTGCCTTGCTGATCCGGCAGCTTCTGCAGCTTATCTTGTTCCAGAGGTATGGGTGTTATCTTTCCTCTGGAGTGAACTAGGCAGGCAGAGAGAGGGATCATGCTGCATGGATAATACATGGTCTCTATATTTTAGCCCAGGCTTTGTGCTATGGAGAGGTCACACACCGAGCTTGTGAGACAAAAGATGGTGCATGCTGGTGGAAATGACCATGTGCTCACATGAATCTACTGTGGACGAACACTTACAGCGCGAATTGGTCTTATCAGTCACATTCGCTACCGTCATGGTGTGTAGTTATTATGCCTTTTTGAAGCACAATGTAACAAACTATCGTCTGTCAAGACAGCAAGGTGCCAATGAATAACGTGCCCAAAAAAGTCTTGACTGCCAATGTCTAAATCTCTAATCAGTTTACGGTTTCCATTTGTTTCTTGTAGGACTTGCTCATCGGTTTTCTGTCTGTCCAAGGTATTCTGTGCATTCTCCTAACAAGTCCAAACCTCCGCTGGCATTAGATGTTTCTCAGCTTGTTCGTTTATTGTCCATGTTTCACATTTATATAACAGTACCTCAACACTCTTCTTCTCATTAAGAATTTCTTAAAATAATACACATCCATATTCTTCCCTCCGCCATCCCCCTCCCCCCTTCCCCTGCTTCTCTCCTCCTCTTTCTGGCTATCTTCCCACCCCTCCCAATTTAACTCATCCATGGTTTGAGATTGCAATTAGTTTCGTAAAATTATTTTGCACGAAATAAACGTGTGTATGATTTTTAATATATACAATTTTTGTTATATATGCGCACATTTCTGTATTTTTTAGTTTAGGAGTATAGATCATGTGTAGATTGGTTGCATCAGTACTCATCACAGCATCTCAAACGCATTTTCAAAGTAGTATCACAAATCTAATCTGTGATCAAAAACGCTGATAAGATGTTTTTGTCGACACCTTTCTCAAGTCACTGTGAGAGAGCCAGCCCTCAGCCAAACACCGCAACAAACGTAGCAGCATTTACAGCAGTGTAGCACTCCGTCATGCCAGCAGACGCAGCACCACTTACCAAGAGTGTAGCCCTGCGCCGTGGTAGCAGAGGCAGCAATTGGCTCCAGGTGAAGCTGTGTTGATAGCAATCTGATGTTCCCAGCCCGCCTGCTATAAATAATGAGAAAAATATGGTACTCACTAGGAGTCTGGAATCCGGTGCGAGGAATGCGCTGTGAAACGGTGGCTTTCCCTGAAGCTTCCTCTCTCTGTTCACGCAAATTGGCGCCCCAAATGCTGTACTGTTTGGTGGGAAGTCAAACGGAGTACGGCGAGCTGGATGTAACACTTACCAGAGGCTGAGGTGGAGAGGGTCCTCCCTTCTTGTGTATGTTGTCATTCGCGTGGCTTGATTCTGTTTACCTTTCTTTGTGAGTGATCAGCTCTGGGGGGAGAGTCGGCTGTGGTTGCCGCGAGAGTGGTGTGGGGCTGACAGCCGTGTTTTTGTTAGTTATGTGAACACTTAGTCGTGTTTACTGGTTCGAATTGGCAACCTTTCTCTTGCCTCTGGGACAACTCGCCGTGATCACAGTTGGAACTAGCCCCAGCGACTGGCCTGCTGTCTTGGCTGCTTTCACGGGGTAGGGCGTCCGCTATGGCTCAGAGGTTACGGTACCCGTCGCAAACTCAGAAGGTAGCGGGTTCGATCCCAGGACAGGACTGAGCATTTCCCCAAGAACCTATTGCATCATATAACATTTACACGCCCTCCCACCCCTGATCTCTGGAGTAGTGAGGTCGGACGCCTAATCTGCTCAGGTAATGGCGAAAAACAGCAGGTCCCTTGTGCAAGCTCAGTCCATTAATCACCGCACGGCAGTTGGGCATGGCAGAGAGTAGGCGTGAAGCCCCGGTCCTGGCAAAATAGTTAGAGGAGAAAACCCAGCCACGGGTGGACAGAGCCCGTACCTTGGCTGGAGTCTGTCTACAGGAAGCTGACCTGACGAATCAGGCATGCCCAAGTCGGACAGACCGGCCTTGGAGGTGCGTGACTAGCAAGTGGCACAGTCCCCTCGGCAGAGGAACGAACAAGATCACCAGTTTGTTGTGTGTGTGTGCGTGCGTGCGTGCGTGCACAGTGCCTGAGTATCATCTGCACCCTACAGTAAAGGAAGAGTAACACAGACAGCCCGTTCATAATAAAGGGCGTTGTGCTTAGTGTATATTTATAAGACCTTTATGTCCGTGTATCTCTGAGCAGAGACGGTGTCACACACGCAGCACACAGAAACATACGCACACACAGAAACATACGCACACACAGAAACAAACGCACACACAGAAACACAGACATGCAACAACAACAACAACAACAACAACAACTGTACATAGACAGACAACGACACGTAACATCAAAAAAGGTCACGCACCCAAACACAAGGACACACATGCAGACAGAAAGATAACACATTGTGCCAAAAAGAAACACATACTACCACATCATGTGTCCCCTGTTCACAGCAAGCACATTTATCCTAGCATCAGTCTGTCCCGACTCCCAGCATCAGTCTGTCCCGACATCCCAGCAACAGTCTGTCCCGACATCCCAGCATCAGTCTGTCCCGACATCCCAGCATCAGTCTGTCCCGACATCCCAGCATCAGTCTGTCCCGACATCCCAGCATCAGTCTTCCTGACATCCCAGCATCAGTCTGTGTCCCGACATCCCAGCATCAGTCTCTGTGTGTGTCCCGACATCCCAGCATCAGTCTGTCCCAACATCCCAGCATCAGTCTGTGTCCCAACATCCCAGCATCAGTCTGTGTCCCGACATCCCAGCAGCAGTCTGTGTCCCAACATCCCAGCATCAGTCTGTGTCCCAACATCCCAGCATCAGTCTGTGTCCCAACATCCCAGCATCAGTCTGTGTCCCAACATCCCAGCATCAGTCTGGTGTGTGTGTCCCATCATACCAGCATCAGTCTTGGGTCTCTCTGGCCACGGATCTGTCTCTGCAGTAACCATCATTATGTGCCGTGCCTATAAGCGTGGGCGGTTACGGCTTGCCTCCTCACACCACCGAGTCTTGAGCTCAGATCTGTGTTCTTGACCCCATTTTGCCATGTGATCGAAACCACCCAGATATCTGTCTCTCTACCTTCAACTGGCTCTCTTCCCATCAAGTTTCCCAGTTGTCACCAAATATCATTTTTATTTCTCTTCACAACGTGCGTAAAGAGTGCGCTGGTCCACGACATTACTATCCAATGTTTGTCAATAATAAACATGGCTGTTTCACATTATGGCCACACTCAGGTAGCCTTCTTTTCTGTATGACGTTCAACATTTGTATGTTTTCTTCAGTGTCTTTAACAAATATGTTCACTTGATCTCTTTTCTGTCTAGCTTATTCTTTGCATCTTGCAATAAAACATTTCAAAATCTTCCAAGTTCTGTTCATTTCTTTTGTTAATGAAGTCCATGTTTTAGAGCCGCATAGTACCACGGGCCGGATATTTCTTCACACATGTAAACCACACAGACGATAGTAAACATCTCGCGAGCGGTGCATGTACCTCATATTGTCGCATTTCTTCATTTTATTTATTGACTCGACACCGGGCTCGGAATTAACTTGGTACCGCGCTCCCACAGACGTCATCTGTTACAAATAACATTAAGACGTCAACTGGATGCCGATCTTCGCTTTCGATTGGTTCCATTTTCGTCTTTCATTAAACTGTAATCTTCTCACCCTATTCCAGGTTGCTCATTACATCCAGGGTTTAACCAAACTCCAAACTGCATCCCTGTTATTTTCCCGGTTCCCCCCTCGCTCGTTAGTTTTTTGAAAACAAACGTAAAAGGCACTCACCTTCTTGGCGTAGTCCTGGCTGCTGGGGTTGCAAGGGTAAGCGTGCGTCATTTCTCTGTCGACATACATGAGTGACGCTGATTTGAATGCTAGCAAACACTGCTGCATATTTTTGGCTGAACCTGCTATCTCCCGCACTGCAAGTAGCTTTCGCTCCTCGTAGTCTTCTTGCACTCGTCTCATGCACAGATTTATTTCTGATGTATTAGTTTATGTGTGTATTTATATCCGTCGCCTTATTTCTGTGTATTTATCGATTGATATAGACATTATTTTGCCAGACTGAACCAATATCTGCGCTCGCTGAACTGTTTATGTATGATAGTAAGCTGTACTGTTCTATGATGTATGTTAATAAGCTGTACTGTTCTTTGTATGTTTTTAAGCTGTACTGTTCTTTGTATGTTTTTAAGCTGTACTGTTCTATGATATATGTTAATAAGCTGTACTGTTCTTTGTATGTTTTCAAGCTGTACTGTTCTATGATGTTTGTTAATAAGCTGTTATGTTCATTGTATGTTTTTAAGCTGTACTGTTCTATGTATGTTAATAAGCTACACTGTTCTTTTTATGTTAACAAACTGTACTATTCTAGGTATGTTAACAAACTGTACTGTACTAGGTATGTTAACAAACTGTAATGTTCTATGTATGTTAACAAACTGTACTGTTCTATGTATGTTAACAGTCTGTACTGTTCTATGTATGTTATTAAGCTGTATTGTTGTATAGTACAGAATGTACGATATCTCCACACTCAAGCATAGAATATATCATATATCATACTTGACAACCTGCTGCGTCTTGTTTGTGAGAGACATATACCTAAGTACACATATGGTATATTTGTGAGAGACATATACCTAAGTACACATATGGTATATTTGCATCTAGTTGCGTCCGTGTTCTGGTGTTTACTCGACGCCACATTTACAACCAGTTGCTGGTATGGCGCTAGTGACGAAGGCACATCTCCGGTATTGATGTCGGGGGGTTTACTGATCCCTGCAGCAGGACACTTCCACGGCTGTCCCGCGCGTCAGGACATCGACTTTTCCATCTACATCATTATGTGGCTAATTTATTCGTGCACAGATAACCCCAAATAGCTCACCACAGATCCTCGCCTACGGACGCAGTGAGTGCGCATAGGCCACGTGGTGTTCTGAATATGGGTTCGGTGTAGTATGGCCCGATTCGTCTCCCCGTGTGTTAAATAATATGATTATTTGTGGGAACGAGTGAGGCGATGATGTCACAGGGGACCTGGCGGTGACATCCTTGTGTCAGCGACGTCACGTGTCTGATGCCAGTCTTTCTGTCAGCTAACTACTTGTTATGTCCGTGATGGGCAGTTACAGCCAACTGTTGGTGGTGTTGTATAGGCAGGTTGGGCACCCACGGGTGGCCGCTTGCTGGTCCTACCCATCACTCACATTTGCCAGTATGTGTTCCCGTACTTCACACCGATATAGTTCGTTTCTCTCTCTCTCTCTCTCTCTCTATATATATATTATATATATATATATATATATATAATAATATATATATATATATATATATATATATTATATATATATATATTGTAAAAAGACACAGGTTATGGTCGTTACTAGGTAGAACGAAGTACCACAATGTAATATACAAGTAAATGGGAATATTCTTTAACAAGTGAATCTATACAATTATCTCGGAACAGTCATGGAGATGCCTTGAAGAGATTAGAACAAGAATAGCCCTGGCGAAAGTAGCCTTTAGCAAGATGAAAAACATACTGACCAATAAAAAGATGTCAATTGAAACGAGAAAAAGAATGTTGAGGTGCTACATAGAGCCTGTTCTTTTGTATGGATGTGAAACTTGGACAATGAGCAGTCAAGCTGAAAAACATCTGATGGCTGCAGAAATGTGGTTTCTGAGGAAAATGCAAAGAATACCATGGACAGACAGAAAAACCAATGACCAAGTACTACAGGAGACAAATGAAAATCGTAAATTGATTAGAGAAATTAAACGCAGACAGTCAAAATTTTTTGGACATGTTATGAGAAGAAATGGATTGGATAATTTAGTGACAACTGGCAAGATCGAAGGGAACAGACCAAGAGGAAGACCGAGAAGTAAATACCTGGATGGCTTGGCCACATGGCATGGTCGAGACAGAAACACTGAGCTGATCCACGACTCTGGTGATCGAGTTAAATGGCGAGTCATGACCGCCCACGCTTTCCGGCATGGCACATGACTGATTGATTGAATTCACAAAATCCTATTTCAAAATGCTTCAAGCTACCTTTGCCATTGGTTAAATATAACACAAGACATAGCGAACAACTAAATATACTTCATGTCCCTAAACCTAGGATAGACTTATATAAAACAAGCTTAGCATATTCTGCCACTCAGTTGTGGAACAATCTTCCACAAGAAATCAAAGACACCACCAATCATTATACATACAGTCGCAACCTGTTTGAACACTACCTCAGTACAGACTACATCACGACAACTAGTTAATACACATTCCCCATATGTATGGCACGTTACACTTTCTTAGGTATTTATCATGCCCATGGTAAACATTGCCTCAGTGAGTCATGTATTACTGATTATTTTTCATGCGTATTAAGTAGGGCTGTACCGGATTCAAATTTTTGAAATCCGGCCACAGCCGGATTTGGCCGGATGTATGAAGTGAGATCGGCCGGAGCCGGATTTACAAATAAACAAATACAAATAAAATAACGTACTACATCACTTGACTTAGGTGAGTGGAGTCACTCGACTGTTCATTACTGCAGTTCATTACTATAGACATGACAATGATGACATATACTCATATTAAATCATTTAAATGTAAAATAATTACATTTACATTAGAATAAGTAATTAAGTAATATTAAGTTCCATAAGTTCAAGATGAAACATAATACATAAGCACATAATGCTAATTTAGTAATTTAATTGTTTAGTTTTCAGTTTCAGTTTTTAGTTTTCACATTGTTTTCAGTTGGCAAATTATCAGCTCAGTTACAACTCACAACAACAGTACACTGAACAGATTGAATTTATTGAAATACATTCATTCAGTAATTTCACTATTTCAGTCAGTCAGTCTTCATTATGGCTGTGAAGTTGAACTCTCAGAGTCAAGAAGGGACGAGTTGTATTTCAGGAAAATCAACGTCTCCGCATTTTGTGGTAAAAGGCTACTACGGTGGTCAGTGATAATGTCTCCTGCAGTACTGAACAGCCTTTACGATGGCACACTTGTAGGTGGTGGTGCAAGAAATGCCTGCGCCAGTCTAGCCATACTTGGAAATCTTTGCTTATTGGCATGCCACCATGAAACTGGATCTGACTGTCGAGTTTGAAGTGGCTCTGACAGGTACTGTGTCACCTCAGTGTTAATGCTGTTGCCTTCGGCACTTGCAGAACGATCTGTGGTGGGATTTTCCTCGACAATTGTGTCAAAACAGCTCCATAGGCTGGAATCGTACTGTGTGGCAGTGCTCACAGAAGTCAAAACACTAGTACTACTACTAGTACTACTAGTAGCTGATGGATTCTGTGGACTGACTGTGGCTGCTGAATCAATAATGGAGTTAGCTGCTAACAGCAGATGGGCTCGTGCATCACTTCTATGACGTTCGGAGAAGAAGCACAGCTTGAATCGAGGATCCAGTAGTGTGGCACAGGTGTAAATACTGTTGGATTCAATGTCCGCAAATCTGCTGCTAACAGCTTCAAGCAGGGCTGCTTTCATAGTTTTGATCCCAGCATCACGACCTTCTTTCTGGAAGAAAGCCATGAGTATTTTCACTAGGGCTGTACCGGATTCAAATTTTTGAAATCCGGCCGAAGCCGGATTTGGCCGGATTTATGAAGTAAGATCCGGCCGGAGCCGAAGCCGGATTTGTAAAAATGGCCGGATTCCGGATTTGCCGGAGCCGGAGCCGAAATCCGGTACACCCCTAGTATTAAGGCTTATTGTTCTTTTGTTGTCTAAGATTAGCTTCATAAGTGATGTTGAATGAAATAATTTATGAGAGGAATTAGAGAAGAAGCGCAGAATGTCATTCGGGCCTGCGTGCCCAATTCTTAACCCTTTGAAAATAAAGATTGTTCGTTCGTACGTTCGTTCTATCGGGGGAACAGAGTTGTGTTTTGTTTCAAATTCCCTACCTGACGAGACAAGGCGTTGAGATGATGTGATTTCTCCTTTGCTCTTCGAGGTTCACGGTATTCAATTTGATGAAATCTGTTCTCTCTCTCTCTCTCTCTCTCTCTCTCTCTCTCTCTCTCTCTCTCTCTCTCTCTCTCTCTCTCTCTCTCTCTCTCTCTCTCTCTACTCTATTATACGGGCCTATTAGACGGGCCTACAAAAGAACAATAAGCCTTAGACGGGCCTGCGTGCCCAATTCTTACCCCTTTGAAAATAAAGTTTGTTCGTTCGTTCGTTCGTTCTCTCTCTCTCTCTCTCTCTCTCTCTCTCTCTCTCTCTCTCTCTCTCTCTCTCTCTCTCTCTCTCTCTCTCTCTCTCTCTCTCTCCACACACACACACACACACACCATACATTACACACACACACACTCACTCACACACTGCACGCTTGCCGATATAAAAATAAAGAGTGGGGTATAAAGGCGAGAGAGTTAACTTCATTGTACTGAATTTAATTTCATGTGGCTCAGTCTCTGTCCGCAAGGCCATCTGCCGGAAGCGTGGCACAGCGCCCCAACCCCGGAGTCTGTGAGACAGTTGCATCCTGGACGCAGTAGTTTGATGATCTCCCCTTGTTTCACATGGTCATGCGCTTGTGTGCTGTGTTGGAGCATCATGGGTACAGATCTATTTTTCCTTCAAAGATCTATTTTTCCTTCAAGAGCTCTGTCTAATGGTGCCCTCAGACAGTATGTGACAGGCTGTGTGCTCACATTGTATCCACATTGTGCATAGTTAATGTCTGGCGTAATCTTCTTTATTACCATCTCATCTCATCATGTTCCTCTTGTACCTTGCGGTGTCGAGGTGAAGTATAAACATCGGGAGAGTGCCCGCTTGTGGGCTTCATGTATCGATATTCCCTGGGTTCTGTCATTCCCTGCGTCCATCGTTTACGTGGTCGGCCTCTTCCTCTGCATCCATCGTTGCTTGTGGTATACTGTTAGCTGGTAACCTACTTGCATGACCAAACCATTTGACTTACTGCCTTCTGATAAAATCTAGTGCTGTTATAACCCCCACTTTAGCCCTGATTTCTTCATTTCTGATTTTATCTCTTCTTGATACATTGAGTATTTTTCTCAGGAATCTCATTTCTGTTGTTGTGAATTTTCTTGTATCTTTTTCTGTCATTCTCCAGGTTTGGCATTTGTAGCATAGAGTTGGTAGGAAGATAGTGTTGTAAAGTGCTTTCCTATTAGCTATTGATACATGCTTGTTCTTTAGTATTGGTGCCATTAGCTCAATGAGTTGGTTTGCCTTTTTCCATCTATTTTCGATCTCGTCTTCCGATTTGCCATTTGATGATATTATACTTCCTAAGTACTTGAAATTCTTTACTTGCTTCAGGAGATGTTCGGTTAGGTTAATTGTAGTTGTTTTTTCTTATTTAGTTATAGTCATTACATCTGTTTTACTTGTGCTAATTTTCATGTTATGTTCCGTACAAATTTCGTTTAGACTGTTCATGTGGTCTTGTAATTCAGCTTCTGATTTTACTATTAGTGCTTGGTCGTCCACAAACAGGAATTCTCTAATATCTAATGGTTAGATTTGCAGATGGTTCTTCTTCTGTGTTCTCCTCGTGCCGTGTTCTTGCGGTCTCTGTTTGGCTGGTTTCTTTACATATGCTGTCTATGTATGTTATAAACAAGAGAGGGGACAGTACACAACCTTGTCGTATGCAGGCACTGTTGTTGTATAAGCTTCTACATAGATTTGTTAGATGTGTACTCACTCCATATTTGTTTAGTACCATTTTTCTAATTATCGGAAGTATGGGACTTGTGCAATGACCTTCACATTCTGAAGCAGCTGGTATCTTTAGCAGAACTTTACATGTGGGTTTTAACGTAACACTTGCCTAGTACATCAACAGCAGCTGAAAATGCTGGTGTTGACTGCAACGTCCCGTAAGGGATACGCAACACAATTTTTTTTTTTTTTTTTTAATAGGTCATTGGGAATGTACCCAGTTTTAGATTTCTCCTACTTCTTCTTTCATTCGCTTGAAATTTGTCTATATCTGCAATGTTGACTACTGTATGAATTTAACTGCCTTTTTTTTTTTTAGTTCACTCAGTGGTCTATATAGTTTATCTTCCACTGTTGTTTCTCCAGTCCTGAAGGTCTTCCTAGATATGTTGTATTTTTGGCAGTCTTGGAGTATGTGATCTGCTGTCTGCGGCGTCAGTTCACATATGCACATGGCTGTTTCACCATTCTTGAATTTTGTATACATGTGGTTGCGTAATCTATTGTTATATTTGTTTTGGTCTGTCCATAACGTGGTAGTCGTCTTGAGCAGGTTTTGATGGCTTTCTGACTCAATTGATAATTCTTTTCTATTGGTGGTGTGTAATGGGTACGTCAGTTTGTTCTATGGTTCATTCTTTAGCCAATCGATCAGCTCTCTCTGTTCCGTGTGCTCCACAGTGAGATGGTATCCAAGTTCAGAAAGCAGCACTGGCAATCTCCCATTCAGGAGCGCCTCAATTACTGATTGTGCATCTGCCAATAGCATCACAGGCTGTGTACCATGGCTGGTATTTAGTAATTTCTCTGTTGCTATCTTGATTGCCTTAATTTCAGCACCATGGATATGGCAGTACTTTGCTGTCGGTACTCTGGCCGTGTCCCTTGTATTATTAAGGTATTCTATGTACACTCCCGCCGGTCTCCCTGGCCTAGGAGTTAGCAGCATTCTCCGTAACCCCGAATACTCTCGTGGTTGACGTGAGCGCACGAGAATTGGGAGCGGTTCGAGTCGCGCCAGTGACTTATGAGAGTATGGAGCCGGTCGCTCAGAAAGTCGTGGCGTGCTGATGAGCGTAATCTTAGCCTAGGAATCAACATACAGCTGAAAGATGCTGGTGTTGACCGCAGTATCCTGAAACAGGATGGAAACAAAATGTACACTCCCGCTCCTCCATTTCCAGATATAGGTTTCATTTAGACATGCTATTATGTGGATTCTAACATCTGCCATGGCCTCGTTTGCCTCTGACATAGCATTGTCTGGTCCAGTTGCCTTTCCTTTCTTCCTGACATTCACTGCATCCTCAATTCTGCAGCAAGTATTATTGGACAGTCACCGTAGCTTGAATATTTGCATCCGGTCGTGTAATTTCATATGGCTCTTCTATGTGTTGAGAGTACACGGGAAGGTTGCGCAATGCTCTGAACAAATTGACAAACATTTTAAGTGAAGAGGATGAAGAGGTCCAGTTTTTGCAAGAGCTCATTCACAGGCGAGAGAATACACATCGCCACTAGCTCATGACACTGATATAAGATAGTATACTCATCGCCGCTATAGTGCGTTTACAAATGTTTGCCACCATTCACGTTCAGATGTTTCGAAAAGTATCTGTTGCATCGTTATGAAACTTTTCCTGCCGTTATATTTACTCCCAGGCAAGGAATCTGTCTTTGATAAGTCCAAAGGCAATTGAAATTATGGAAAGCGGCGATATTTCTTTGAATGTTTTGGCGAAAATGTATTGAATTCACGCTAACAAACTTGTTTTTCAGTAATGCACGTCAATTCAGGTAACGACATCCGTTAACTATGTGATATGCTTTTCATAAGGAAATCCCCGTGAACCAGGAGAATATTAATTATTGAACACTGATATTTCCGTTTGAAGATGTAATACATTTAATAATATGTACTTCATCTTTGACCCGTAAATTATATACCGCATATAAACAAACGTTGAGCTCTGCTGTAAAATCTCAAGAACAACATTTTTGTTGTTGTTGGGTGTACGTAATGATGTGGTTATATGCTAAATCTCAACATTTTCCCCTCAGTTGGTTACTGAGTTATGAATTGTTATACGGGGGGAAACATTTGTGAACGCACTATAGCACACAGGTAAAATAGATATGAAACAACTACAACAAAAGGTACTTAGCTAAAACACATGGCAGTGTCCTCGTGATTTCTGAACATCCACATCCAGTTTACCGGAGTGTTGCCAATATTGTTAACTTTCTTTCTTTTCTTTCTTTCTTTCTTTCTTTCTTTCTTTCTTTCTTTCTTTCTTTCTTGCTTTCTTTCTTTCTTTCTTTCTTTCTTGCTTTCTTTCTTTCAAACGTCATATCTGTCTTTTCTTGTTCTGTCCATCTTTCTAAAACTGACAGAACTGATTTCCCATTCAACAAACGCGCATGCCTAATTCAATGCTACTAACAGTGCTGTATGACGTGCTGCTATTTGTGTGTGCGTGCGTGCGTGCGTGCGTGCGTGTGTGTGTGTGTGTGTGTGTGTGTGTGCTAGTGGTTCTCATACGTGTGTTTGCTGTCTTTGTGGTCATGATCTTATTGTGACCAAGTGGTTATATTTAGTCTGCACTGACGTTCAGGCTCTAAGATATGAGCAAGCGGAGAGGGGAAGGGGGGACAGTGGCGACTCGCAGATGACGGTAAGAATAGAGCGAGTACAGAAAGCAGGAAATACATACGTAAAGCTGTGACCGCGTACAATAGGAACCATTACGCCAGCAAGAGCTCGGCACACGTCATCCGCGTCTGTATGCACGTAATTCTATCCGAATCGAACTGTGGATCTGTCGCCGGCGATACCTGAAGCTTGTCCACGAGCATTGGCCAATCACCGTAGACCTGTCCCCATTTCTGCCTGCGATATTCCTAACATCTGTGACAAGTTTCCCAGGTCGCCGCACGCGCCATCGATGCCATTGGGGTTATTTATTTACTCCGTCTTGCCACAACAATCACAACTGGTGTGTCTGTCCCGTGAGCAGCCCTCGGAGACATGGATATACTGCCACTCGACGGCCGTCTCGAGAAGTCGCCCGGCGCCTGCTTGTTTTGTTTTCATCTGGCAGTTAGTTAAGCAACACGACTTCAAACGGAGATAAAAGCAACGTTGGAGGGGCGCTTAATTGTGCGGCTTTAGCCTCACAGCTGTTTAAGTACTGGTGTTGCTCATCATCGCAGTGTTACACCTGAGTGTTGGGAGACTGTTGTAAACAATTACCGCGAAGAGAAACATGTAAGTTCTGAGATCAAGCTCTCTTCGTGACCTGTAGCTTTCTCTTAACAAGCGATCGCTGGCAATCAAGGGACGTTCCTTTGCGTTTGCTCTTGCTGTTTTTCAAGGATCGCTTTCTTTATTAAGAAAATATCCATAAGTGATTCAGTCTAATCCCACAGGTCAGGCCTGGAGAATCTCGGCATCCTGCCCGAGCTCCGCGGGTCCAAATGTGTGCATGCCTGAATCACAGTGTGTACATCTGAATCACGGTGTGTATACCCGAATCACGATGTGTGTATCTGAATCACGATGTGTATATCTGAACCACGGTGTGTATACTTGAATCACGGCTCAGGTTTACCTTAATCACGGTGTGTATATCTGAATCACGGTGTGTATACTTGAATCACAGTGTGTATACTTGAATCAGTGTATACCTGAATCACGGTGTGTATACCTGAATCACGGTGTTTATATCTGAATCACGGTGTGTATGTATATCTGAATCACGGTGTGTATGTATATCTGAATCACGGTGTGTGTATGTATATCTGAATCACGGTGTGTATGTATATCTGAATCACGGTGTGTATGTATATCTGAATCACGGTGTGTATGTATATCTGAATCACGGTGTGTATATCTGAATCACGGTATGTATGTATACCTGAGTCACGGTGTTATGTAAACCTCAATCACGATATGTATACCTGAATCACGGCATGTATTTATATACCTGAATCACGATATGTATGTATACCTGAATCACTGTATGTATGTATACCTGAATCACTGTATGTATGTATACCTGAATCACTGTATGTATGTATACCTGAATCACTGTATGTATGTATACCTGAATCACGATATGTATGTATACCTGAATCACGATATGTATGTATACCTGAATCACGATATGTATGTATACCTGAATCACTGTATGTATGTATACCTGAATCACTGTATGTATGTATACCTGAATCACTGTATGTATGTATACCTGAATCACTGTATGTATGTATACCTGAATCACGATATGTATGTATACCTGAATCACTGTATGTATGTATACCTGAATCACTGTATGTATGTATACCTGAATCACTGTATGTATGTATACCTGAATCACTGTATGTATGTATACCTGAATCACGATATGTATGTATACCTGAATCACGGCATATATGTATACCTGAATCACTGTATGTATGTATACCTGAATCACTGTATGTATGTATACCTGAATCACGATATGTGTGTATACCTGAATCACGATATGCATGTATACCTGAATCACGATATGTATGTATACCTGAATCACTGTATGTATGTATACCTGAATCACTGTATGTATGTATACCTGAATCACTGTATGTATGTATACCTGAATCACGATATGTATGTATACCTGAATCACGGTATGTATGTATACCTGAATCACGATATGTATGTATATCTGAATCACGATATGTATGTATACCTGAATCACGATATGTATGTATATCTGAATCACGATATGTATGTATACCTGAATCACGATATGCATGTATACCTGAATCACGATATGTATGTATACCTGAATCACGATATGTATGTATATCTGAATCACGATATGTATGTATACCTGAATCACGATATACATGTATACCTGAATCACGATATGCATGTATACCTGAATCACGATATGTATGTATACCTGAATCACGATATGTATGTATACCTGAATCACGATATGTATGTATACCTGAATCACGATATATCATTCATTGGCACCTTGCCGTCTTGACAGACGATAGTTTGTGCTTTAAAAAGGCGTAATAACTTTTACCTATGGCGGTAGCGAGTGTGACTGATAAGGCAAATTTGCGCTGTAAATGTCCGTTCACAGTGGGTGCATGTGAACACGTGGTCATTTCCACCATCATGCACCATCTTACGTCTCAAACGCTTGGTGTGTGACTTTTCTGCAATAATTTTCTCCTTTGACTTTATTCCATTTCTGATATTTGCCCTCCATGCAACACGTTCAGCGGCGACTTGCTCCCAATGTGCATTATCAATGCCTGTATCAATCATGTCCCGCGTACACACATCTTTGTATCGTAGTAGAGGCCGACCCTGAGATCTCTTACCCATCTGTAATTCACCAAAAAAGATATCCTTTGGTATTCTACCATCATCCATCCTCCTAAGATGTCCTATCCATCTAAGTCTACGAAGACTGAGCATGGAATAAACTGTCACACAACCTGATCTTTCCAATACTTCAGTATTTGTGATTTTGTCTTGCCACTTAATACCAAGAATTCTTCGCAGACACCGCATATGAAAGCTGTTTAAGTTGTTCTCTTATTGTGAGTAAGTTGTCCAGGTTTCACTGCCATAGAGAAGAGTACTAAGGACACAGGCTTGATAGACAAGGACTTTTGTTTTGGCAGTAAGCTTCCTGTTCTCCCAGACTCTTTTTCTTAACCTGTTCATTGTTGTTGCTGCCTTACCAATCCGGATGTTGATTTCCTGATCTAGGGATAATTTGCTATTTACCACTGATCCTAGATATGTAAAATGGTCTACTATCTCTAGTTCGGCGTCGTCAATAAAGATTGATGGTACCCCATGTGCACCTTGTGACATAATCTGTGTCTTCTTTTTGCTAATTGTTAAACCAAATTCAGAACAAGCATTGGAGAATGCAGATAGTAGACATTGCAATTCTTCCTCAGAGTGGGTCGTAACTGCAGCATCATCTGCAAAAAGCAACTCTCTGATCAGTACCCTCCTAATTTTGGTCTTAGCCTTCAATCTCTGAGCATTGTAGAGGCCGCCATCTGAGCGTGAGTGAATGTATATACCACCATCCTGATCATGAAATGCATATTTCAGTAGAAGTGAAAAGTATATTCCAAAGAGGGTGGGAGCTAGTACACAACCTTGCTTAACTCCACTCTTGATTTCAAATTCTTCAGAAGTTGCACCATCAAACTTGATTATACCCTTCATGCCTGTGTGAAACGATTCCACAATGGACAGAAGAGTTGGTGGGCAGCCAATCTTCTTTAGTGCCTTGAACAGACCCTCACGACTGACCAAATCAAATGCCTTTGTGAGGTCGATGAAGGCAATAAACAGTGGTTGATTCTGTTCACGGCATTTTTCTTGCATTTGTCGCAATGAGAATATCATATCAGTGGTAGACCGGTTCTGTCGAAAGCCACACTGTGATTCGGGGTAGACTTGATCTCCTAGGACTTGAAGTCTGCGCAGAACAATTCTGGCAAATACTTTTCCAACAATACACAGAAGTGAGATACCCCTATAGTTGTTGCAGTCGCTCCGATCGCCCTTGTTCTTGTACAGTGTTATGATGCTTGAATCTTTGAAATCCTGTGGGACTTGTCCTTCACGCCAGCATAGCTCTATTAGCTGGTGGATCTGTATAGTGAGTGTGTCTTGCCCACTCCTGATAACCTCTATTGGAATCCCATCCTTACCTGGAGCCTTGCCAGATGCAAGTTCATTTATAGCACACTTAACTTCTGTTATGGTGGGAAGTGTGTCCAGGTGGTCAAGAGTTGGTAGAGCCTCTATGGCGTTGAGGGCATCATCCGCTAGTTTGGTCTCACTTGAGTAAAGCTCCAAATAGTGCTCTACCCATCTGTCCATCTGCTGTTTCTTATCAGTGATGATTTCTCCAGTCAAGGTTTTCAATGGTGCACTTCTTTTGATCACTGGACCGCAGGCTTTCTTTATTCCTTCATACATGCTTCTTATGTCTCCCTTATCACTTGCGATTTGAATGGACTCACATAACTTGATCCAATAATCATTTGCACACTGCCTGGCAGCCTTTTGCACATCCTTCCTAGCTTGCCTAAGCTCACTTAGAGTGTTACGCGTTGGTCTTTCCTTGTTTCTTAAGAGAGCTTTCTTCTTCTTATCAATCAAGGGCTGCAGAGTCTCGCTGTTGGCCGCAAACCAGTCCTGCCTCTTATGATCCACAGTGCCGTAAACCCCTACGGCAGTTTTATAAAGAGTTTCCTTAATTTGACCCCACTTTTCATTTACTGTACAATTTTCTGGTGTATCAGTGAAAGCGTCTTCAAGTTGCTGTTGAAACTGAAAGCACTTTTCAGGATCATGAGTGTTAATAATATTAATCCTGAGGCTAGATTTGTGTTTAGCTGTGTAGATTCTCTTTGGTCTCAGTCTAACCCTTGCAACAACCAAAGAATGATCCGTATCACAGTCAGCACTGTGGTAACTACGAGTCAATGATATATGGTTCAGATGTTGTCTCCGTGTGATGATGAAGTCCAGCTGGTGCCAATGGCCGGATCTTGGATGTTTCCATGTGACCTTATGCATCTCTTTTGTTTTAAAAAAGGAGTTTGTAATACATAGGTCATTACTGGTGCAATGCTCCAGCAGCCTTTGCCCATTTCCATTCATGCGACCGATGTTGTATTTTCCAAGGCACACTGGCCATGAACTCGAGTCCTTGCCCACACGAGCATTGAAATCACCGAGCATATAAATGTAGTCGGATTTTGGAACTGTCTTGATCACGGAGTCTAACTCCTCATAGAACGAATCCTTCACATCATCAGAGGAATCGAGTGTCGGTGCATATGCAGTAATAATGGTAGCAAACCCACAAGAGGTTGCCAAGCGCAGGGATAATAGTCTTTCATTTCCTCCTGCTGGAATTTCAATCATTCCCAGTAGCGAATTCTTCACTGCAAAGCTCACACCGTGTTGCCTTTTTTCTGCCTGCCCTCTACCCTTCCAGAAAAAGGTGTAGTTGTTTTCCCTGAGTGACCCTTCCTCAGCGAGGCGAGTCTCCTGCAGGCCAGCAATATCAATGTTTAGACGATTGAGTTCGGCATCAATCACAGCCGTTTTTCTCACATCGTCAATATTGGTCAAGTCAGTGGAAAATCCTGGACACATGGTTCTCACGTTCCAGGTTCCAGGTTGCAAGCCGTAGGGGTGTATCACGATATATATGTATACCTGAATCACGATATATATGTATACCTGAATCACGATATATATGTATACCCGAATCACGATGTGATTACCTAGTTAGTTAGTCGACAGATCATCTTCATTGCACATCAAACCATTCAGTCCATAAGTGCTCGGATCCCCTCCTCAGCAAATTCCGCAACGTGTAGTGGCTAACGACGCCAGTTCTGTGTTGGTTTATAAATCTTCTTTGGCTTCCTGCGTAGTGTTCTTTTTCGGCCACACCTCTTTTAATTTGCTGTTCTCGCAGTCTGGCCATGGTTGTAGATTCACAGTCATCACTTGGTTCTCGCAAAAGTCTTACTTCCCGTAGAGCATTCAGAATGCCAGCCTGGTCCATGGTGCGTCCGCCCTCCACCGTAGCCTCACCTGCGAGCTTGTCAGCCCGCTCATTTCCTTGTACTCCCGCATGCCCTGGCACGAAGATGAACCTAATCTTTGCCAGCCGAGACCGCTCCAGAGACAGCAACCACTCTCTTCGGATCCACCCCATCTCTATCCTCTTGAGCATGCTCATTGAGTCGCTAAGGAAACCTGCCCTAGTGAATGTCTGTGTCTCGAGCCGTGTTATTGCTTTTAATTACTGCCATGACTTCCATAGTCAGGCTACTTGTGTTTTCAACAGAGCCGTAAAGGCCCAAGAGCTTCTCACATGTCGGACGACCGACCCACCTGTGTAGATGACAGCATCACCGTCTAACGAATTCTCGAAAATCAACGCTTGTACTTCCGCCCCCACAGCAGCCGGATTTTCTTGTCTGCATTTTCTGTCTAGTTGATGCAAACAGAAAAGGACATACAGAAATTTGTTGGCACTTGTACCCACTCCTCGCCAGGTTCTAAGTCCTCAAGTGAACACACCTGTTGAAGAATGTCTTCGGCTTGACTCATCCACGACCTTCCTCTTTTTAACCTGCTGCCCTTCACCTTCCTAATTTCACTATGCAGTGGATAGTTTGTGTTTGCGTTAACTCTGAGATAGGCACGTGTTCTGCAAATTTGTATTCTGTCTTCAATGGTTGGAAAATCAAGACGTTAGGACATTACCTTGCATGCTATATCTCTTGTACATCCAAATGCGCATAGCTTCGTTCTGTATCCTTTCCATCCTTTTTATCTGCTTATCCTGAGAGTCAGGATCGCCATTGCATACTCAAAAACAGACATGACTAGCCCCTCGCATAGAAGACATAGATGGCGCTGCTCACAGTTTGCTGCCGCCATCACCCGCATCGCAGCCAAACCCCGCTTGTCTTTTGTTATCACCTGGTCTATGTGCTCATTATAAGCAAGGCTTCGATCAAAACGTATCCCCAGGTAATTCATTGCCTGCGTTCTTTCCACAGTCTCTGAACACAGATTTACCTTGGTGTTGGAGTGTTGACAATAGTTCCACAGCAACCTGATCTCTATCCTTACCCTGACGATACACTAAAACATCGTCGGCATATGACAGTGTCCTTCCCGGTCCAGTGATCTGCTCACTGGTGATTCTCACAGTGTAGGCGTTGAAAAGCACCAGAGACAATTGTGATCCCTGTGATAGGCCAGGATATATTGTTGTTGGTTCCGAAGTCCAACTGCCACATCTGAAAACTGCTTTCCGTTGGAAGAGGGCTGCGGCGATCCAACTAAGGAGGAAAGGACTTATCTTGAGTTCAAGAAGCTGAAGCATTAAGAAATCCAATGATACTCTGTTGTACGCATCCTCAAGATCAATCGCTGCAGCAAAGGTTTCAATTCCTGAGTGGAAACCTTCATAGACATCATGGGCAAAAACTGCTGCATTGGTCCAGGTTTCTCTTTTTGGATGGTACCCTCCCTGGGTAGGTGGGAAAACACCTTGCCTCTCTAGCTGGCTTGATATTTTCCTGGCAATAAACTTCTCCAGCAGCTTACCTATTGTATTCTGCATGGTTATTACACGATATCCCTGAATTTTTGTGTGGTCTTTGCCAGTCTTCGGCAAGGGAATCAGATAGCTGATGTGAATACCTGAATCACTCTGTGTATACCTGAATCACTCTGTGTATACCTGAATCACGGTATGTATGTATACCTGAATCACGGTATGTATGTATACCTGAATCATGATGTGTATACCTGAATCACGGTATGTATGTATACCTGAATCACTCTGTGTATACCTGAATCACTCTGTGTATACCTGAATCACTCTGTGTATACCTGAATCACTCTGTGTATACCTGAATCACTCTGTGTATACCTGAATCACTCTGTGTATACCTGAATCACTCTGTGTATACCTGAATCACGGTATGTATGTATACCTGAATCATGATGTGTATACCTGAATCACGGTATGTATTCAGTTCTTCTTCTTCTGCGTTCATCCGGAGTTTTTTTTTCTTTTCCGGACGTGATTGCGTTGTGCGTGTTTACAGCAGAGCTGCGTTCTTTCGCCGTTAGGCCGACACATCCTACTTCTGCGGGCATTTGTTGACCGGGTTAACCTTCCCGGGGGTATTCAGTTCAATTCAGTTCAACTTTATTTTAAAAGAGGTGCAAATTGGGCACGCAGACCCGTCTTAAATTCGGCCCTTCCAATCACTCATCTTTCATTCATCAATAGTGTATGATACATTATCAAATGAATGTTGTAAACATAAACAATGCACGATGCATATTACAATGTTTTGAGACACATCCTTCACCCACCTACACATCCCTCTCCCACCCACATAAACCCCCACCCACCCACACGCTACACCCAACCACATACACCCCACCCACCCATACACACACTCTCCATCTACCCACACACATCCCTATTTCCCATTCTGTTCTCCTCTATCCTACTTTCATCTCTTCATTTTCCGTTCTCCTCCATCCTACTTTCATCTCTTCATCTCCTTTTCTTCTTTATCCTACTTTCATCTCTTCATCTCTCTCTCTCTCTCTCTCTCTCTCTCTCTCTCTCTCTCTCTCTCTCTCTCTCTCTCTCTCTCTCTCTTCATCCTGCTTTCATCTCTTCATATTTCTCTCCCCTCCATCCTACTTTCATCTCTTCATCTTTCTTTCTCCTCTATCCTACTTTCATCTCTTCGTCTTCTTTTCACCTTCATCCTACTTTCATCTCTTCATCTGCCTTTCTCATCCATCCTACTCTCATGTCTTCATCTCCCTACCCCATCCTACTTTCTTCTCTTATCTCTTCTTGTTTCTCTCAACCGTGTCCGTGTAACTTTCTCCAGCCTTGATATGTAAAGACGCCCATGTCCAGCCTGCAGGCGTGGGGACATCATTTACACTGAAATAATGGCGCGCAGCCAGATCTGCTGTGATGATTCCACCATTTCTCCAGTTGTGTGTGTGATGTGTTGTTGATGATTGCACCACCTTTCCAGTTGTGTGTGTGTGTGTGTGTGTGATGTGTTGTTGATGATTCCACCATTTCTCCAGTCGTGTGTGTAATGTGTTGTTGATGATTCCACCATTTCTCCAGTCGTGTGTGTAATGTGTTGTTGATGATTTCACCACATCTCCAGTTGTGTGTGTGTGTGTGTGTGTGTGTGTGTGTGTGATGTGTTGTTGATGATTCCACCATTTCTCCAGTCGTGTGTGTAATGTGTTGTTGATGATTTCACCACATCTCCAGTTGTGTGTGTGTGTGTGATGTGTTGTTAAAGATTCCACCATCTCTCCAGTTGTATGTGTAATGTGTTGTTGATGATTCCACGATCTCTCCAGTTGTATGTGTAATGTGTTGTTGATGATGTCACCACCTCTCCATTTGTGTGTGTGTGTGTGTGTGTGTGTGAGAGAGAGAGAGAGAGAGAGAGAGAGAGAGAGAGACGTACTGTTAAGGATTCCACCATCTCTCCAGCTGTATGTGTAATGTGTTGTTGATGATTCCACCACCTCTCCAGCTGTATGTGTAATGTGTTGTTGATGATTCCACCACCTCTCCAGCTGTATGTGTAATGTGTTGTTGATGATGTTTGCTTGCAGATTTCCTGTACCCTGGCCCAGGTCATCATCTGCAGCCTCCCCCTCATCACTACCTACATCGACGACATCGTATGACGACACGGTCGACAGGTAAGCTACTTTCACATGCACTTTAAACAAATTACAGTGTCATGACACCTGTTTTCTGTAACTAGTCCAGCCGTGCCAGGTCTATTGCTGTTTCACCCTCACCTGTTCCTATATCCTTTAATGATTTGCCTCGCTTGGCTCTTAATGCGGGAACTCTGCACCTTCCTCTCGCCAACTGATGTTTCTGTGTGTGCACGCAGGCTCCTCACTGTCAGTAGCTCTTGTTTGTGTGTGCATGCTGGCTCATCACTGCCTATAGCCCAGTGCTTCAGACTCAGTTACGACTGAACCTTCCACCACATGTCAACACACAGATCACTTTTAGACATCTCGGCATGGAACACCTGTCATGTAATAGGCTGAATATGAACTGGTAGATTCACAACTACTGGTGCCACTCTAGGTGGTAGGTAGTCGATTGAGACTATGTCTCAGCCACATCAAGTGGCTGAATAAACATAGACTGTGGTTGAGAATCTCGAGGAATGGTACAATACACACAGATACGACATTTCCTTCAAAGTCTTTGTCAACAACAAAAACCAAACAATACACAGTTTATGAACACAAGCACAACTTGGAGGAATGCTTCCCTAAACAGTGTCCGGTCTAGGAGACCGCAAGCTTAAAACTGATCTACATTCCTAGAGTCAAAGTTGGATGTCTTGTGTTGTGTCACTCTACATTCCTAGAGTCAAACTTGGATGCCTTGTGTTGTATCACTCTACATTCCTAGAGTTACAGTTGGATGTCTTGTGTTGTATCACTCTACATTCCTAGAGTCAAAGTTGGATGTCTTGTGTTGTATCACTCTACATTCCTAGGGTTAATGTTGGATGTCTTGTGTTGTATCACTCTACATTCCTAGAGTTAAAGTTGGATGTCTTGTGTTGTATCACTCTAAATTCCTAGAGTTAAAGTTGGATGTCTTGTGTTGTATCACTCTACATTCCTAGAGTTAAAGTTGGATGTCTTGTGTTGTATCACTCTAAATTCCTAGAGTTAAAGTTGGATGTCTTGTGTTGTATCACTCTAAATTCCTAGAGTTAAAGTAGGATGTCTTGTGTTGTGTCACTCTACATTCCTAGAGTTAAAGTTGGATGTTTTGGGTTGTACCACTCTACATTCCTAGAGTTAAAGTTGGATGTCTTGTGTTGTATCACTCTACATTCTTAGAGTTAAAGTTGGATGTCTTGTGTTGTGTCACTACATTCCTAGGGTTAAAGTTGAATGTCTTGTGTTGTACCACTCTACATTCCTAGAGTTAAAGTTGAATGTCCTGTGATAAAGCCCGGGTCAGTGAAGTCTTTCTGGTGACTGCCGTTTCCATCGATGATGAACTGTATTTTTCGAGGAGGACTTTTGTGTTGGCATTCTGGCAGCGGCATTATGCACAGTATACCTGTGCAGGCTGAGACTCGTGTCTGTTCCACTTTTCACATTGGACAGTGAGGAGCATTTTGTGTGATCATCACTGGCACGGGAACGGAGCATAATGGGGACGAACCGTTGCCGTGAAGTTGGAACCGCGACCGACTAACTAACTAACTAACTAACTACCTAACTAACTAACTAACCAACTAACCAACTAACTAACTAAGTAATTAACTAACTAACCACATCGTGAGTTGGAATAAAGTAGATCACCACATCGTGAGTTGAGATGAGGTACATCACCACATCGTGAGTTGAGATAGTATAGATCACCACATCGTGAGTTGAGATAGTATAGATCACCACATCGTGAGTTGAGATAGTATAGATCACCACATCGTGAGTTGATGAGGTAGATCACCACATCGTGAGTTGATGAGGTAGATCACCACATCGTGAGTTGATGAGGTAGATCACCACATCGTGAGTTGAAATAGTATAGATCACCACATCGTTAGTTGATGAGGTAGATCACCACATCGTGAGTTGATGAGGTAGATCACCACATCGTGAGTTGAGATAGTATAGATCACCACAGTGTGAGTTGAGATAGTATAGATCACCACATCGTGAGTTGAGATAGTATAGATCACCACATCGTGAGTTGAGATAGTATAGATCACCACATCGTGAGTTGAGATAGTATAGATCACCACATCATGAGTTGAGATAGTATAGATCACCACATCGTGAGTTGAGATAGTATAGATCACCACATCGTGAGTTGAGATAGTATAGATCATCACATCGTGAGTTGATGAGGTAGATCACCACATCGTGAGTTGAGATAGTATAGATCACCACATCGTGAGTTGAGATAGTATAGATCACCACATCATGAGTTGAGATAGTATAGATCACCACAGTGTGAGTTGAGATAGTATAGATCACCACATCATGAGTTGAGATAGTATAGATCACCACATCGTGAGTTGAGATAGTATAGATCACCACATCATGAGTTGAGATAGTATAGATCATCACACCGTGAGTTGAGATGAGGTAGATCATCACATCGTGAGTTGAGATAGTATAGATCACCACATCGTGAGTTGAGATAGTATAGATCATCACATCGTGAGTTGAGATGAGGTAGGTCACCACATCGTGAGTTGAGATAGTATAGATCACCACATCGTGAGTTGAGATAGTATAGGTCACCACATCGTGAGTTGAGATAGTATAGATCACCACATCGTGAGTTGAGATAGTATAGATCACCGCATCGTGAGTTGAGATAGTATAGATCACCACATCGTGAGTTGAGATAGTATAGATCACCGCATCGTGAGTTGAGATAGTATAGATCACCACATCGTGAGTTGAGATGAGGTAGATCACCACATCGTGAGTTGAGATAGTATAGATCACCACATCGTGAGTTGAGATGAGGTAGATCATCATATCGTGAGTTGAGGTAGTATAGATCACCACATCGTAAGTTGAGATAGTATAGATCACCACATCGTGAGTTGAGATAGTATAGATCACCACATCGTGAGTTGAGATAGTATAGATCATCATATCGTGAGTTGAGATAGTATAGGTCACCACATCGTGAGTTGAGATAGTATAGATCACCACATCGTGAGTTGAGATAGTATAGATCACCGCATCGTGAGTTGAGATAGTATAGATCACCACATCGTGAGTTGAGATAGTATAGATCACCGCATCGTGAGTTGAGATAGTATAGATCACCACATCGTGAGTTGAGATGAGGTAGATCACCACATCGTGAGTTGAGATAGTATAGATCACCACATCGTGAGTTGAGATAGTATAGATCACCACATCGTGAGTTGAGATGAGGTAGATCACCACATCGTGAGTTGAGATAGTATAGATCACCACATCGTGAGTTGATGAGGTAGATCACCACATCGTGAGTTGAGATGAGGTAGATCACCACATCGTGAGTTGAGATAGTATAGATCACCGCATCGTGAGTTGAGATGAGGTAGATCATCATATCGTGAGTTGAGGTAGTATAGGTCACCACATCGTGAGTTGAGATAGTATAGATCACCACATCGTGAGTTGAGATAGTATAGATCACCGCATCGTGAGTTGAGATAGTATAGATCACCACATCGTGAGTTGAGATGAGGTAGATCATCATATCGTGAGTTGAGGTAGTATAGGTCACCACATCGTGAGTTGAGATAGTATAGATCACCACATCGTGAGTTGAGATAGTATAGATCACCACATCGTGAGTTGAGATGAGGTAGATCATCATATCGTGAGTTGAGGTAGTATAGGTCACCACATCGTGAGTTGAGATAGTATAGATCACCACATCGTGAGTTGAGATAGTATAGATCACCGCATCGTGAGTTGAGATAGTATAGATCACCACATCGTGAGGTGAGATGAGGTAGATCACCACATCGTGAGTTGAGATAGTATAGATCACCACATCGTGAGTTGAGATGAGGTAGATCATCATATCGTGAGTTGAGGTAGTATAGGTCACCACATCGTGAGTTGAGATAGTATAGATCACCACATCGTGAGTTGAGATAGTATAGATCACCGCATCGTGAGTTGAGATAGTATAGATCACCACATCGTGAGTTGAGATAGTATAGGTCACCACATCGTGAGTTGAGATAGTATAGATCACCACATCGTGAGGTGAGATGAGGTAGATCACCACATCGTGAGTTGAGATAGTATAGATCACCACATGGTGAGTTGAGATGAGGTAGATCATCATATCGTGAGTTGAGGTAGTATAGATCACCACATCGTGAGTTGAGATAGTATAGATCATCACATCGTGAGTTGAGATGAGGTAGATCATCACATCGTGAGTTGAGATGAGGTAGATCATCATATCGTGAGTTGAGGTAGTATAGATCACCACATCGTGAGTTGAGATAGTATAGATCACCACATTATAGTATCAGACTGGATGAATCACCGCCTCTTTAGCTGAGATTGGATACATGACGACAGAATGCGTTCAGGTTGAATAGATTAGCGATAGATGACGTATGACTGAGTTTAGATTGAACGGATTAGCGATAGATGACGTCTGACTGAGTTTAGATTGAACGGATTAGCGATAGATGACGTCTGACTGAGTTTAGATTGGACGGATTAGCTATAGATGACGACTGAGTGCGTTTAGATTGATCAGATTAGCGATAGATGACGACTTAGTGCGTTTAGATTGAACGGATTAGTGATATATGACTACTGAATGCGTTTAGATTGAACGAATTAGCGATAGATGACGTCTGACTGGGTTTAGATTGAACGGATTAGCGATAGATGACGTCTGACCGAGTTTAGATTGAACGGATTAGCGATAGATGACGTCTAACTGAGTTTAGATTGAACGGATTAGCAATAGATGACGACTGAGTGCGTTTAGATTGATCGGATTAGCTATAGATGACGACTGAGTGCGTTTAGATTGATCGGATTAGCTATAGATGACGACTGAGTGCGTTTAGATTGATCGGATTAGCTATAGATGACGCGATTCGCACGGTGTTGAGTTTCCATATTTGCCGTCATGTTTCTGTCGAAGATATCTCGGCTAGAAATGTTAATGCTTGGTTGAATGAAGAAAGCTGGGTGAATGAGGCCATAGCTAGGTGAATGAGACCATAGCTGGGTGAATGAGGCCATAGCTAGGTGAATGAGGCCATAGCTGGGTGAATGAGACCATAGCTAGGTGAATGAGGCCATAGCTAGGTGAATGAGGCCATAGCTGGGTGAATGAGGCCATAGCTGGGTGAATGAGGCCATAGCTAGGTGAATGAGGCCATAGCTGGGTGAATGAGGCCATAGCTAGGTGAATGAGGCCATAGCTGGGTGAATGAGGCCATAGCTAGGTGAATGAGGCCATAGCTGGGTGAATGAGGCCATAGCTAGGTGAATGAGGCCATAGCTGGGTGAATGAGGCCATAGCTAGGTGAATGAGGCCATAGCTGGGTGAATGAGGCCATAGCTAGGTGAATGAGGCCATAGCTAGGTGAATGAGGCCATAGCTGGGTGAATGAGGCCATAGCTAGGTGAATGAGGCCATAGCTAGGTGAATGAGGCCATAGCTAGGTGAATGAGGCCATAGCTAGGTGAATGAGGCCATAGCTAGGTGAATGAGGCCATAGCTGGGTGAATGAGGCCATAGCTGGGTGAATGAGGCCATAGCTAGGTGAATGAGGCCATAGCTGGGTGAATGAGGCCATAGCTGGGTGAATGAGGCCATAGCTAGGTGAATGAGGCCATAGCTGGGTGAATGAAGCCATAGCTAGGTGAATGAGGCCATAGCTGGGTGAATGAGGCCATAGCTGGGTGAATGAGGCCATGGCTAGGTCGATGAACAGCCGGTTAACTCCACAAGTTGGATAGATTGATGTTTGTACGGATCAGCTGATGAATCACCGAGTGAGCAGGCAGTGGATGCGTGGGTGCATACTTTGAGTAAACGCCGGGTCCTGTAGACACATGTATGCTTGGGTTGGTGCAAGAGAGAGAACTTTCCAGAAAATCCACGGCTTATAAACAAATCCTAGAGTGGTTTACGTTTCCAGTGAAAACATCCTCCAGAGATTAGACTTACAGAGCTTGCCCGGAGATTAGACTGCAGATATGCCAGCTGGGATGTTGTCAGATATTTGAATAATTGCAACCAGGCGCAGCTTTTGCAAGGTCACCCAGAAATCCGCTCCCAGTATTAGTTACTGCTCTTTTGTTATCTCTATATGTTTATATCGGTCTCTCGTATTCACTTTGTCTCGGTCTCCGTCTCTTTCTTTCTCCACCTTCATCTCGCCTACTCTCTCTCTCTCTCTCGCTTTATCTCTCTCTCGCTTTATCTCTCTCTCTCTCGCTCTCCCCCTCCCTCCCTCACTCTTTCTCTCTCTCTCTCTCTCTCTCTCTCTCTCTCTCTCTCTCTCTCTCTCTCTCTCTCTCTCTCTCTCTCTCTCTCTTTTAGCCGTGGTCATTCTTTCTATCACACTAAGACGAATGTTTACCTTTTTCTGTCTCTATTTCTCTCTCCATCTTGATCTCTCCATACCCACCCTTCTCTCTCATTCTTCGTCTTTCTCTCTGTCTTCGCACGTTCACTTATTCTCTCTTTCTCTCTCCCTCTCTCTCCCTATATTCCCGTCTACGCTCGTCTTTGTTACTAGTTTCTCTAGATCTTCGTCTCTTTTTCTATCTGTCTGTCCGTCTGTCTGTCTGTCTGTCTGTCTGTCTGTCTGTCTGTCTGTCTGTCTGTAGGCAGTGCACTGAACACTGACTTGTATTCAGGTGACCAGCAGGGCGGTGGACACAGGACACTAAAGACGAGCCCGGCGTGAGCAAGCATGAGGCCAGGGCTAGTGTTTCCAGCGGGGCGTGATGAACGCCACCTTCTGCAGGGGACCCGCTAGATGATGATGTCATCAGACGTAGTCTCCGTGGCCTAGTGGTCAAGCCATCTGACTCGGGCTCCGAAGGTTGTGGGTTCGATTGTGGTCGCGTCTTTCGGTTCACGGGAGCATTTTTTTCTGAGATTCCTGGGGGTCGTCGCTGGAGCTACGGAGTTCGTGCTTTGTGCGACGCTTTCGGCAGTTCGCTTCAGAAAGAGATTGAGCCATATGGGATACAACGCGGTGCTATGAAGTCAACCCTGTAGACTTTCAAGCGAATTTTTGCCCGACATAACTTGTTGTATGTGAAGATATCCGGATTCCTATCCCAGCAGAATTATCTATCCTGGGATAATGTTCCATACTTATGTATCTGTGTCATATCTCTGTCACGTCGTCACTGCCCGCGAGAGAGCCATATCTATCCTGTGATAATGTTCCATACTTATGTATCTCTGTCACGTCGTCACTGCCCGTGAAAGAGCCGTATCTATCCTGGGATAAACTGCCACATTAGTTTAAGTATCCCTGTCACATATTTACTTTAAGTTACATAAATTTACGTTCCATAAATTTACGTCACTTTACATACATTTACGTTGCTTTACTTAAATTTACTATTGCCTTTACTTGTACTTAATTAAGACAATTCCCCCCCCCCCCCCCCCAATCCCGAATTTCTTCCAGTGCATGCTCCTTTGTGTGTTTGTTTTCTTCATATATCCTCTATCCTGTTGCCTCTTTGGCTGAGAAAATTCCTTGGAATGCCTGCAACCGTGAGATGGCTGATAGTGCATCAACTCCGGCCCGTGTTTTTGTATATTTGATTTTGGTTTTACTTTCGTTGCAACCTGGCCTCTAGAGCAAACATGGCAGGAACAGAGCAGCGAGACGAGTAGATTCTTACCACATGTAGCACTGTGGGCTGGTATCTGGGGTGCTTTTCATTTTAATCGACTCCAGTTTGTACTCTAATACACTTAATATCCCTGCGTGCTTCTGTTTGGTGGTGAAGCTTGGGTGAGTGTTGGTAGTGTTGACTGGGTGAGTGTTGGTAGTGTTGACTGGGTGAGTGTTGATAGTGTTGACTGGGTGAGTGTTGGTAGTGTTGACTGGGTGAGTGTTGTTGGTGTTTCTTGGTGAGTGTTGGTAGTGTTGACTGGGTGAGTGTTGTTGGTGTTTCTTGGTGAGTGTTGGTAGTGTTGACTGGATGAGTGTCAATGGTGTTTCTTGGTGAGTGTTGGTAGTGTTGACTGTGTGAGTGTTGTTGGTGTTTCTTGGTGAGTGTTGGTAGTGTTGACTGGATGAGTGTTCTTGGTGAGTGTTGGTAGTGTTGACTGGGTGAGTGTTGTTGGTGTTTCTTGGTGAGTGTTGGTAGTGTTGACTGGGTGAGTGTTGTTGGTGTTTCTTGGTGAGTGTTGGTAGTGTTGACTGGATGAGTGTCGGTGGTGTTTCTTGGTGAGTGTTGGTAGTGTTGACTGTGTGAGTGTTGGTAGTGTTGACTGGGTGAGTGTTGGTAGTGTTGACTGTGTGAGTGTTGTTGGTGTTGACTGGGTGAGTGTTGGTAGTGTTGACTGGGTGAGTGTTGTTGGTGTTGACTGGGTGAGTGTTGGTAGTGTTGACTGGGTGAGTGTTGTTGGTGTTGACTGGGTGAGTGTTGGTAGTGTTGACTGGGTGAGTGTTGGTAGTGTTGACTGTGTGAGTGTTGTTGGTGTTGACTGGGTGAGTGTTGGTAGTGTTGACTGGGTGAGTGTTGTTGGTGTTGACTGGGTGAGTGTTGGTAGTGTTGACTGGGTGAGTGCTGGTAGTGTTGACTGTGTGAGTGTTGTTGGTGTTGACTGGGTGAGTGTTGTTGGTGTTGACTGGGTGAGTGTTGGTAGTTTTGACTGGGTGAATGTTGGTAGTGTTGACTGGGTGAGTGTTGGTAGTGTTGACTTGGTGAGTGTTGGTAGTGTTGACTGGGTGAGTGTTGTTGGTGTTGACTGTGTGAGTGTTGGTAGTGTTGACTGGGTGAGTGTTGTTGGTGTTGACTGGGTGAATTTTGGTAGTGTTGACTGGATGAGTGTCGGTGGTGTTTCTTGGTGAGTGTTGGTAGTGTTGACTGGGTGAGTGTTGGTAGTGTTGACTGGGTGAGTGTTGGTAGTGTTGACTGGGTGAGTGTTGGTAGTGTTGACTGTGTGAGTGTTGGTAGTGTTGACTGTGTGAGTGTTGGTAGTGTTGACTGGGTGAGTGTTGTTGGTGTTTCTTGGTGAGTGTTGGTAGTGTTGACTGGGTGAGTGTTGTTGGTGTTGACTGGGTGAGTGTTGTTGGTGTTTCTTGGTGAGTGTTGGTAGTGTTGACTGGATGAGTGTTGTTGGTGTTTCTTGGTGAGTGTTGGTAGTGTTGACTGGATGAGTGCTGTTGGTGTTTCTTGGTGAGTGTTGGTAGTGTTGACTGGGTGAGTGTTGGTAGTGTTGACTGGGTGAGTGTTGGTAGTGTTGACTGGGTGAGTGGTGGTAGTGTTGACTGGGTGAGTGTTGGTAGTGTTGACTGGGTGAGTGTTGGTAGTGTTGACTGGGTGAGTGTTGGTAGTGTTGACTGGATGAGTGTTGTTGGTGAGTGTTGGTAGTGTTGACTGGGTGAGTGTTGTTGGTGTTTCTTGGTGAGTGTTGGTAGTGTTGACTGGATGAGTGTCAATGGTGTTTCTTGGTGAGTGTTGGTAGTGTTGACTGGATGAGTGTCAATGGTGTTTCTTGGTGAGTGTTGGAAATGTTGACTGGATGAGTGTCAGTGGTGTTTCTTGGTAAGTGTTGGTAGTGTTGACTGTGTGAGTGTTGGTAGTGTTGACTGGGTGAGTGTTGTTGGTGTTTCTTGGTGAGTGTTGGTAGTGTTGACTGGGTGAGTGTTGTTGGTGTTTCTTGGTGAGTGTTGGTAGTGTTGACTGGATGAGTGTCAATGGTGTTTCTTGGTGAGTGTTGGTAGTGTTGACTGGGTGAGTGTCGGTGGTGTTTCTTGGTGAGTGTTGGTAGTGTTGACTGGGTGAGTGTCGGTGGTGTTTCTTGGTGAGTGTTGGTAGTGCTGACTGGATGAGTGTCAGTGGTGTTTCTTGGTGAGTGTTGGTAGTGTTGACTGGATGAGTGTCAATGGTGTTTCTTGGTGAGTGTTGGTAGTGTTGATTGGATGAGTGTCAGTGGTGTTTCTTGGTGAGTGTTGGTAGTGTTGACTGGATGAGTGTCAGGTGTGTTTCTTGGTGAGTGTTGGTAGTGTTGACTGGATGAGTGTCAATGGTGTTTCTTGGTGAGTGTTGGTAGTGTTGACTGGATGAGTGTCAATGGTGTTTCTTGGTGAGTGTTGGAAATGTTGACTGGATGAGTGTCAGTGGTGTTTCTTGGTGAGTGTTGGTAGTGTTGACTGGGTGAGTGTCGGTGGTGTTTCTTGGTGAGTGTTGGTAGTGCTGACTGGATGAGTGTCAATGGTGTTTCTTGGTGAGTGTTGGTAGTGTTGACTGGGTGAGTGTTGTTGGTGTTGACTGGGTGAGTGTTGTTGGTGTTTCTTGGTGAGTGTTGGTAGTGTTGACTGGATGAGTGTTGTTGGTGTTTCTTGGTGAGTGTTGGTAGTGTTGACTGGGTGAGTGGTGTTGGTGTTTCTTGGTGAGTGTTGGTAGTGTTGACTGGATGAGTGTCGATGGTGTTTCTTGGTGAGTGTTGGTAGTGTTGACTGGATGAGTGTCGGTGGTGTTTCTTTGTGAGTGTTGGTAGTGTTGACTGGGTGAGTGTTGGTAGTGTTGACTGGGTGAGTGTTGGTAGTGTTGACTGGGTGAGTGTTGGTAGTGTTGACTGGGTGAGTGTTGTTGGTGTTTCTTGGTGAGTGTTGGTAGTGTTGACTGGATGAGTGTCAATGGTGTTTCTTGGTGAGTGTTGGTAGTGTTGACTGGGTGAGTGTCGGTGGTGTTTCTTGGTGAGTGTTGGTAGTGTTGACTGGGTGAGTGTCGGTGGTGTTTCTTGGTGAGTGTTGGTAGTGTTGACTGGATGAGTGTCAGTGGTGTTTCTTGGTGAGTGTTGGTAGTGTTGACTGGATGAGTGTCAATGGTGTTTCTTGGTGAGTGTTGGTAGTGTTGATTGGATGAGTGTCAGTGGTGTTTCTTGGTGAGTGTTGGTAGTGTTGACTGGATGAGTGTCAGTTGTGTTTCTTGGTGAGTGTTGGTAGTGTTGACTGGATAAGTGTCAATGGTGTTTCTTGGTGAGTGTTGGTAGTGTTGACTGGATGAGTGTCAATGGTGTTTCTTGGTGAGTGTTGGAAATGTTGACTGGATGAGTGTCAGTGGTGTTTCTTGGTGAGTGTTGGTAGTGTTGACTGGGTGAGTGTCGGTGGTGTTTCTTGGTGAGTGTTGGTAGTGTTGACTGGATGAGTGTCAATGGTGTTTCTTGGTGAGTGTTGGTAGTGTTGACTGGATGAGTGTCGGTGGTGTTTCTTGGTGAGTGTTGGTAGTGTTGACTGGATGAGTGTCAATGGTGTTTCTTGGTGAGTGTTAGAAATGTTGACTTGATGAGTGTCGGTGGTGTTTCTTGGTGAGTGTTCATAGTGTTGACTGGATGAGTGTCGGTGGTGTTTCTTGGTGAGTGTTGGTAGTGTTGACTGGATGAGTGTCGGTGGTGTTTCTTGGTGAGTGTTGGTAGTGTTGACTGGATGAGTGTCAATGGTGTTTCTTGGTGAGTGTTGGAAATGTTGACTGGATGAGTGTCGGTGGTGTTTCTTGGTGAGTGTTGGTAGTGTTGACTGGATGAGTGTCAATGGTGTTTCTTGGTGAGTGTTGGTAAGTGAGGTTGGAAGTTGGGGCCTATTGTGAGTGAGCGAACTTTTGTCTCATAATGCTGGGCTGGGCTGGGTCAGGGCGGCTGAGCCGGAAACTTGAGCGCCGCACGTCTCTGGGCTGTTTCTGTTGATGACTTTACACAGTTGATGGATAGTTTGTGTGGGGGGGGGGGGGGGGGGAATTGCACGAGGTAGATAGCCAGTTGGTGGGTAGAGTGTTGTTTGTGGGGTTGCACCAGGTAGATCGACGGGCCGGTCCATTTACAGACGGATGGGTGAAATGGATAGATGTATAAGTGTATGGACATAATTGGATGATACAGACATTCGTGGATGGACAGAATTGGATGATACAGAAATTCTTGGATGGACAGAATTGGATGATACAGAAATTCTTGGATGGACTGAATTGGATGATACAGAAATTCTTGGATGGGCAGAATTGGATGTTACATAAATTCTTGGATGGACAGAATTGGATGATACAGAAATTCTTGGATGGAGAGAATTGGATGATACACAAATTGTTGGATGGACAGAATCGGATGATACACACATTCTTGGATGGACAGAATTGGATGACAGAAATTCTTGGAAGGACAGAATTGGATGATACAGAAATTCTTGGATGGATACAGTTGGATGATACAGAAATTCTTGGCTGGACAGAATTGGACGATACAGACAATCATGGATGGATGGAATGGATAGAAGAATGGAATTGGGTCAGCATGTGGAGGGAGTGAGGCAAGTGGTTAGGAAATGATATGCCTGGGTCCCAGCTCTCACAACCTAATAGGTCGTCGGCACAGCCCTTCCCTGTGTCTGTCTCTTCCTTAATCTCTCTCTCTCTCTCTCTCTCTCTCTCTCTATCTCTCTCTCTCTCACTCTCGTCTCTCTCTCTCTGTCACTCTCGTCTCTCTCTCTCTCTCTCTCTCTCTCTCTCTCTCTCTCTCTCTCTCTCTCTCTCTCTCTCTCGTCTCTCTCCTGTCTTCTATGAACGCCGTTTACATCAGGGCCTACTAGATGTGGGCATGTCGGGTGCTGGAGACCGTGGTCATCTCATGCTACAACCGAGACCATCAACACTGGAACCATCAACACTGGAACCATCAACACTGGAACCATCAACACTCATATTCCCACGCCGCTCTCTGTCATCAGCCACTCCCACAAGTGTGTAAGATACTACTTCCTGTTTCTAGCCACTCCCACAAGTATGAAGATATTACTTCCTGTCCTCAGCCACGCCCACAAATGTGTAGATATTACCTCCTGTCTCAGCCACGCCCACGCGTGTGTAGATATTACCTCCTCCCTCAGCCACGCCCACACGTGTGTAGATACTACCTCCTGTCCTCAGCCACGCCCACACGTGTGTAGATACTACCTCCTGTCCTCAGCCATGCCCACAAGTGTGTAGATATTACCTCCTGTCCTCAGCCACGCCCACACGTGTAGGTACCACCTACTGTCCTCAGTGTGTCGATACTACTTCCTGTTCCTAGCCACTCCCACAAGTATGTAGATATTACTTCCTGTCTCAGCCACGCCCACGCGTGTGTAGATATTACCTCCTCCCTCAGCCACACCCACACGTGTGTAGATACTACCTCCTGTCCTCAGCCACGCCCACACGTGTGTAGGTACCACCTCCTGTCCTCAGCCATGCCCACAAGTGTGTAGATATTACCTCCTGTCCTCAGCCACGCCCACACGTGTGTAGGTACCACCTCCTGTCCTCAGCCATGCCCACAAGTGTGTAGATATTACCTCCTGTCCTCAGCCACGCCCACACGTGTGTAGGTACCACCTCTTGTCCTCAGCCATGCCCACAAGTGTGTAGATATTACCTCCTGTCCTCAGCCACGCCCACACGTGTGTAGGTACCACCTCCTGTCCTCAGCCATGCCCACAAGTGTGTAGATATTACCTCCTGTCCTCAGCCACGCCCACACGTGTGTAGGTACCACCTCCTGTCCTCAGCCATGCCCACAAGTGTGTAGATATTACCTCCTGTCCTCAGCCACGCCCACACGTGTGTAGGTACCACCTCTTGTCCTCAGCCATGCCCACAAGTGTGTAGATATTACCTCCTGTCCTCAGCCACGCCCACACGTGTGTAGGTACCACCTCCTGTCCTCAGCCATGCCCACAAGTGTGTAGATATTACCTCCTGTCCTCAGCCACGCCCACACGTGTGTAGATACCACCTCCTGTTCTCAGCCATGCCCACAAGTGTGTAGATATTACCTCCTGTCCTCAGCCACGCCCACACGTGTGTAGGTACCACCTCCTGTCCTCAGCCATGCCCACAAGTGTGTAGATATTACCTCCTGTCCTCAGCCACGCCCACACGTGTGTAGGTACCACCTCTTGTCCTCAGCCATGCCCACAAGTGTGTAGATATTACCTCCTGTCCTCAGCCACGCCCACACGTGTGTAGGTACCACCTCCTGTCCTCAGCCATGCCCACAAGTGTGTAGATATTACCTCCTGTCCTCAGCCACGCCCACACGTGTGTAGATACCACCTCCTGTTCTCAGCCATGCCCACAAGTGTGTAGATATTACCTCCTGTCCTCAGCCACGCCCACACGTGTGTAGGTACCACCTCCTGTCCTCAGCCATGCCCACAAGTGTGTAGATATTACCTCCTGTCCTCAGCCACGCCCACACGTGTGTAGGTACCACCTCCTGTCCTCAGCCATGCCCACAAGTGTCTAGATATTACCTCCTCCCTCAGCCACGCCCACACGTGTGTAGATACCACCTCCTGTTCTCAGTGTGTCGATACTACTTCCTGTCTCTCTCGGTGCTAGTTATGTTTCCGTGCTAGGTTTACCTCCGTATTATGTCTTATATATATATATATATTATGTCTCTTATATACTGTTGGATCCTTGCCAGTGCTGGGTCTGTCTCCGTGCTAGATCTATTTCTCTGATATACCGGCCGGTGGTAAGTTTGTCTCGTCGAAGGTAATACACTGGTAACTGGTAATGTTTCATGGTGGCTATACCCTGGCCCGGGAGCTTCTTCTGCCACGTCGTCTGCTACAGACAGAGTTCAGCCAAGAAGAGGAGACCCAGAAAGGAGCTGATCTCGTGGCAGCCGGGCAAACGTCAGGCCTCATTTCTCGGTTCACCCTTTATCACTGAGAAACCTCTACTGCATAGTTAGTTAGTTAGTTAGTCGACAGATCATCCTCGTTGCACATCGAACCATTCAGTCCATAAGTGCTCGGATCCCCTCCTCAGCAAATCCCGCAGCGTGTAGCGGCTAACGACGCCAGTTCTGTGTTGGTTTATCAATCTTCTTTGGCTTCCTGCGTAGTGTTCTTGTTTGGCCACCCCTCTTTTAATTTGCTGCTCTTGCAGTCTGGCCATTTTTGTAGATTCACAGTCATCACTTGGTTCTCGCAAAAGTCTCACTTCTCGTAGAGCATTCAGAATGTCAGCCTGGTCCATGGCGCGTCCGCCCTCCACAGTAGCCTCACCTGCGAGCTTGTCAGCCCGCTCATTCCCTTGTACTCCCGCATGCCATGGCACGAAGATGAAACTAATCTTTGCCAGCCGAGACCGCTTCAGAGGCAGCAACCATTCTCTTCGGATCGACCCCTCCTCTATCCTCTTGATCATGTTCATTGAGTCGCTAAGAAAACAAGCCCTAGTGAATGTCTGTGTGTCGAGCCATGTTATTGCTTTACTTACTGCCATGACTTCCATGATCAGGCTCTTGTGGTTTCAGTGAAAGCACCAGAGTCCTCCTTCACAATTCTCCCTCCGGCCCGAGCTGTAAAGGCCCATGAGCTTCTCACATGTCGGACGACCGACCCATCTGTGTAGATGACCGCGTCACCGTCTAGCGAATTCTCGAAAATCAACGCGTGTACTTCAGCCTCAACTGCAGCCGGATTTTCTTGTCTGCATTTTCTATCTAGTTGGATGCAAACTGAAAAGGATGTGCAGAAGTCTGTTGGCACTTGCACCCCTCCTCGCCAGGTTCTAAGTCCTCAAGTGAACACACCTGTTGAAGAATGTCTTCGGCTTGACCCATCCACGACCGTCCTCTTTTTAACCTGCTGCCCTTCACCTTCCTAATTTCACTATGCAGTGGATGTTGTGTGTTTGCGTTAATTCTGAGGTAGGCGCGTGCCCTGCAAACTTGTATTCTCTCTTCAATGGTTGGAAAATCAAGAAGGTAGCGCATCGCCCTGCATGCTGTATCTCTTGTACATCCAAGAATAATGCGCATAGATTCATTCTGTATCCTTTCCATCCTTTCTATCTGCTTATGGCTGAGAGTCAGGATTGCCATTGCATACTCCAAAACAGACATGACCAGCCCCTCGTACAGAAGACATAGATGGCGCTGCTCACAGTTTGCTGCCGCCATCACCCGCATCGCTGCCAAACCCCGCTTGGCCTTTGTTATCACCTGGTCTATGTGCACATTATAAGCAAGGCTTCGATCAAACCGTATCCCCAGGTAATTCATTGCCTGCGTTCTTTCCACCGTCTCTGAACACAGCATTACAGTTGGTGTTGGATTGTTGACAATATGATTATTCAACGAGAACCAAGTCACTGTTGCCTTTGTTGGGTTGACCATTGCCCCAGCTTCATCACACCAAGTACTTATGCGATTGAGTTCGGTTTGTAGTTCCACAGCAACCTCCTCTCTACCCTGACGATACACTAACACATCATCGGCATATGACAATGTCCTGCCAGGTCCAGTGATCTGCTCACTGGTGATTCTCACTGTGTAGGCGTTGAACAGTACCGGAGATAATGGTGATCCCTGTGGTAGGCCAGGATATATTGTTGTTGGTTCCGAAGTCCAACTGCCACATCTAAAAACTACTTTCCGTTGGAAGAGGGCTGCAGCGATCCAACTAAGGAGGAATGGACTTACGTTTAGTTTAAGAAGCTGAAACATTAAAAAATCCAGTGGTACTCTGTTGTATGCGTCCTCAAGATCAATCGCTGCAGCAACGGTTTCAGTGCCTGAGTGGAAACCTTCATAGACATCATGGGCAAAGACTGCTGCTGCATAGGTCCAGGTTTCTCTTTTTGCATTGTGAGAAGTACACTTGGCTGTGGTGTTCAGCACATGTGTTCTTGCAGCTTTATCCTTGTGCAACAGCTTCAAGTCGGCTTTACAAGCTTCCACAGCCGGGCTGAAATAAGTATAGTTCCGGCTTTGGGGAATCTCGGGAAACTTCAGCTGGGATAGAGTTTGGGAACTTTGCCAGATCGGATACACTCAGTTGGCTCACTAGCAAAGATAGGATAATCACACTTCATCGGTTGGAATAGGATTATCAAACTTCATCAGCTGGGATAGGATTATCAAACTTCATCAGCTAGGATTTGATTATCAAACGCCATCAGCTGGGATATGATTATCAAACGCCATCAGCTGGGATATGATTATCAAACGCCATCAGCTGGGATAGAATTATCACACTTCGTCAGCTGGGATATGATTATCAAACGCCATCAGCTGGGATATGATTATCAAACGCCATCAGCTGGGATAGAATTATCACACTTCGTCAGCTGGGATATGATTATCAAACGTCATCAGCTGGGATATGATTATCAAACTTCGTCAGCTGGGATATGATTATCAAACGCCATCAGCTGGGATATGATTATCAAACGCCATCAGCTGGGATATGATTATAAAACTTCATCAGCAGTGATAGGATAATCACACTTCGTCAGCTGGGATATGATTATCAAACTTCATCAGCAGTGATAGGATTATCACACTTCGTCAGCTGGGATATGATTATCAAACGCCATCAGCTGGGATATGATTATCAAACGCCATCAGCTGGGATATGATTATCAAACGCCATCAGCTGGGATATGATTATCAAACTTCATCAGCAGTGATATGATTATCAAACGTCATCAGCTGGGATATGATTATCAAACTTCATCAGCAGTGATAGGATTATCACACTTCGTCAGCTGGGATATGATTATCAAACGCCATCAGCTGGGATATGATTATCAAACGCCATCAGCTGGGATATGATTATCAAACTTCATCAGCAGTGATAGGATTATCACACTTCGTCAGCTGGGATATGATTATCAAACGCCATCAGCTGGGATATGATTATCAAACGCCATCAGCTGGGATAGAATTATCACACTTCGTCAGCTGGGATATGATTATCAAACGCCATCAGCTGGGATATGATTATCAAACGCCATCAGCTGGGATATGATTATCAAACGCCATCAGCTGGGATAGAATTATAACACTTCGTCAGCTGGGATATGATTATCAAACGCCATCAGCTTGGATATGATTATCAAACGCCATCAGCTGGGATATGATTATCAAACGCCATCAGCTGGCATAGAATTATCACACTTCGTCAGCTGGGATATGATTATCAAACGTCATCAGCTGGGATATGATTATCAAACTTCATCAGCAGTGATAGGATTATCACACTTCGTCAGCTGGGATATGATTATCAAACTTCATCAGCAGTGATAGGATTATCACACTTCGTCAGCTGGGATATGATTATCAAACGCCATCAGCTGGGATATGATTATCAAACTTCATCAGTTGGGATATGATTATCACACTTCGTCAGCTGGGATATGATTATCAAACTTCATCAGCAGTGATACGATTATCACACTTCGTCAGCTGGGATATGATTATCAAACTTCATCAGTTGGGATAGGATTATCACACTTCATCAGCTGGGATATGATTATCAAACTTCATCAGCTGGGATATGATTATCACACTTCATCAGCTGGGATAGGATTATCACACTTCATCAGCTGGGATAGGATTATCACACTTCATCAGTTGGGATAGGATTATCACACTTCGTCAGCTGGGATATGATTATCACACTTCATCAGCTGGGATATGATTATCACACTTCATCAGTTGGGATAGGATTATCACACTTCGTCAGCTGGGATATGATTATCACACTTCATCAGCTGGGATATGATTATCACACTTCATCAGCTGGGATAGGATTATCACACTTCATCAGTTGGGATAGGATTATCACACTTCATCAGCTGGGATATGATTATCAAACTTCATCAGCTGGGATAGGATTATCACACTTCATCAGCTGGGATATGATTATCACACTTCGTCAGTTGGGATAGGATTATCACACTTCGTCAGCTGGGATATGATTATCAAACTTCATCAGCTGGGATATGATTATCAAACTTCATCAGCTGGGATATGATTATCAAACTTCATCAGCAGTGATAGGATTATCACACTTCGTCAGCTGGGATATGATTATCAAACGCCATCAGCTGGGATATGATTATCAAACTTCATCAGCTGGGATATGATTATCACACTTCATCAGTTGGGATAGGATTATCAAACTTCATCAGCTGGGATATGATTATCAAACTTCATCAGCAGTGATAGGATTATCACACTTCGTCAGCTGGGATATGATTATCAAACGCCATCAGCTGGGATATGATTATCAAACTTCATCAGCAGTGATACGATTATCACACTTCGTCAGCTGGGATATGATTATCAAACTTCATCAGTTGGGATATGATTATCAAACTTCATCAGCTGGGATATGATTATCAAACTTCATCAGCTGGGATATGATTATCAAACTTCATCAGCTGGGATATGATTATCAAACTTCATCAGCAGTGATAGGATTATCACACTTCGTCAGCTGGGATATGATTATCAAACTTCATCAGCAGTGATAGGATTATCACACTTCGTCAGCTGGGATATGATTATCAAACGCCATCAGCTGGGATATGATTATCAAACTTCATCAGTTGGGATATGATTATCACACTTCGTCAGCTGGGATATGATTATCAAACTTCATCAGCAGTGATACGATTATCACACTTCGTCAGCTGGGATATGATTATCAAACTTCATCAGTTGGGATAGGATTATCACACTTCATCAGCTGGGATATGATTATCAAACTTCATCAGCTGGGATATGATTATCACACTTCATCAGCTGGGATAGGATTATCACACTTCATCAGCTGGGATAGGATTATCACACTTCATCAGTTGGGATAGGATTATCACACTTCGTCAGCTGGGATATGATTATCACACTTCATCAGCTGGGATATGATTATCACACTTCATCAGTTGGGATAGGATTATCACACTTCGTCAGCTGGGATATGATTATCACACTTCATCAGCTGGGATATGATTATCACACTTCATCAGCTGGGATAGGATTATCACACTTCATCAGTTGGGATAGGATTATCACACTTCATCAGCTGGGATATGATTATCAAACTTCATCAGCTGGGATAGGATTATCACACTTCATCAGCTGGGATATGATTATCACACTTCGTCAGTTGGGATAGGATTATCACACTTCGTCAGCTGGGATATGATTATCAAACTTCATCAGCTGGGATATGATTATCAAACTTCATCAGCTGGGATATGATTATCAAACTTCATCAGCAGTGATAGGATTATCACACTTCGTCAGCTGGGATATGATTATCAAACGCCATCAGCTGGGATATGATTATCAAACTTCATCAGCTGGGATATGATTATCACACTTCATCAGTTGGGATAGGATTATCAAACTTCATCAGCTGGGATATGATTATCAAACTTCATCAGCAGTGATAGGATTATCACACTTCGTCAGCTGGGATATGATTATCAAACGCCATCAGCTGGGATATGATTATCAAACTTCATCAGCAGTGATACGATTATCACACTTCGTCATCTGGGATATGATTATCAAACTTCATCAGTTGGGATATGATTATCAAACTTCATCAGCTGGGATATGATTATCAAACTTCATCAGCTGGGATATGATTATCAAACTTCATCAGCTGGGATATGATTATCAAACTTCATCAGCAGTGATAGGATTATCACACTTCATCAGCTGGGATATGATTATCAAACGCCATCAGCTGGGATATGTGAGCAAACCTCACTGACTAGTGGTGCGCTAAGTTTGGGGTGAGCTTAGGGAAATGATTTATCTGGAAGTAATCTGGGCAAGCTGATGTAGCCTGAAGTGAGCTGAACCTCTCAACCATGGCGCGCATTGGGTGTGTGAGACACCGCAACCTGTCAGATTGCGCAATCGCATCATCTCCTCAGCCAGACATCACAACGTGCGTTCATTCCCCGCAGTTTTGTTGTTTCTGTTCACTTGATGCCGCTTGCAAGAATAGAATACCGCCTCCAGACAGAGTCTGACTCCCGCGGTGTTTAGTGTTGCAATATTGTCTTCTGTCTTTGTAGTTTACCTTTCAAATTAGACTTGAATACGGCAACGTAGGAGATGAGGGAAGCAGAGGAAGGTAGCAAGACACACAGGACTTATGTTGAAATTGTCTATAGACTCATTTGTCGTGGCGCTTTCAAGAAACAGAGATACAGTTGTTCACGTCTGTGGATCAGATGTGTACGTGTCCTAGTGGTCAAGGGACATGTGGACAACTAGTCCACATAGTCAGTACACAGCACTAATGTACGAGGGGAAGTCAATAAGTAAGTCACAAATGGCTGTAGAAAAATAACTAAATATAACTTGAAACCAGTTTATTTTTATACATACATTGTCCCTTTATTTCTCAAAATAATTTCCACCAAAATTGATGCACTTATCCCATCGTTTTATCAGTCCTCCCAAACCGGCTGCACAGAACTCCGTGCTCTGTTTTCTAAACCACGTTTTCACTTCACATTCAATTTCGGCGTCATTCGCGAAATGTCTCCCACCAAGGTGAGTTTTCTGTGGACCAAAAGGTGGAAATCACTAGGGGCTAAGTCGCGGTTGTAACGTGGATGTTCCAGAACTTCCCACCTTAGTTGGTTAATTTACTCCTGAGTTAATCGAGCCGTATGTGGTCTGGCATTGCCATGAAGAAGCAACACTTCCATGGTCAGCAGTCCTGGAAATTTCAATCCATCATGCATTATGCTGTATGATGAACCATTTGAGCACCCCATTGCAGATGCTACAGAGTCTATCGTTACTCGCCTGTCACCTCTAATCATCTCCACCCGCTGCACGGATGCTTCTGTAGCAATCTCAACAGGACGACCAGATCGGATTTCATCAACAATTTTAGAGCGTACTTGAGCAAATTTTTCTGCCCAACTAAGCACCGCTTTACGGGACAAACATTTGTCAGCACAAACAGGAAGAGCATTTCCTTATGAATGTCCTTTGTAGGCAGTCCTTTTTCCCACACACACAAAAAAACGCACAACAGCACGTTGCTCTTTGGTTGTACACTCCGTAAGTACAGTACGCCATTTTGTTTATGCGCTGCACATGCGCATGAGACACTTAGCGCTACATGACTAACGGGAATATAAAGTTCGATGTTGGTGTCACCTAGTGACACCTATAGAAAACACCAATTACATTACCTGCCATCCCACAGAACTGTGTGACTTACTTACTGACTCGCCCTCATATGTGTCCTAGTGGTGAAGTGACTTGTACATGTCGACAACTGTCCACATACAGTCAGTTAACCACACTAATGCAAGTAGGGAGAATCAGCTTTACAAGTAGAAATTATCAGCTTTATAAGAACTTTGGTGACATAATAGTCATTTCAGCGACAAAGATTTCATCAGCACTTACAACGGTATACATGAACTGACAGGTCACTTCTTAGAGAAGTGACACCGTATATTTAATATTCTTAACCGGCAGGCTGGTGGGTTCAGTCCCCACATCAGTCTGTTGGGCTTAAACGTTGACTTCTGGTTCAGAAAGCAATGACAAAGTATTGAGCGTAAAATTGCCTGTACTATCCACCTGGGTTGACCGCATGCAGCAGTTTTAGCCTGTACCAGGACTGGGTCAGACTTCAGTTGCTGTGGTGGCCTTGTACTACCAACAGTGAGGTGGCGAACAGTTGGTCCAAGTATAGATCCGCTTAAATGTTATATACTGCCGACTGGAACGTGTCCTAATATTCAGTCATGTAGAACCACACAAGATCGAAGGGAAGAGACCAAGGGGAAGACCGAGAAGAAAATACCTGGATGGCCTGGGCACGTGGCATGGTAGAGACAGAAACACGGAGCTGATCCGCGACTCTGGTGATCGAGTGAGATGGCAAAACATGACCGCTCACGCTTATCGGTATGGCACATGATGGATGGATGGAGAACCGCACAGATAGGGGCGATATTTAGGCGACAGAACCATCTTTAAGCTCTCGTACATGAAGAACCACACAGATAGGGGCGATATTTAGGAGACAAAACCATGTTTAAGCTCTTGTACATGAAGAATCACACAGATAGGGGCGATATTTAGGAGACAAAACCATGTTTCAGCTCTCATACAGGAAGAAGAACTGTTCACAAAATGGAGAGAATGTGTCGCTTCAGAACAAACGAACTGCCAGCTTGGCATCACTATGTAGTTTCACTGAAGATGGTGTCACGGGTGAAGTAGCAACGTTTTCCCCGAGACATTCAAGAATAGAGAATACCTGGAGCGGAAAACAATCCAGTACCATGTTACCCAGACACGTGCACGCCTGAACAAAGTATCATCCATGTGGCCGTGGATTCTATTCAACCTTCCGTGTGAGCTATCCATTGTGATGCTGGTGTTTGTATTGTGCGTGCTACATCTGCCAGGAGCCTTTGCTTCATTTACATCTCCACAGAGCAGGACTTTGCTCGGCTCATGCTCAGCACAAATAATGAACAAACTGCGGTCTGTGGCAACATGGTGCTCTGTGTGTGTGTGTGTGTGTGTGTTGTTGTTGACACGGTGCAGTCTGTGCGTGTCCGACCGTATCTGTGCGTGTTCGGGCGTGTCCGACAGCGTGCTAGCATATTTAAAACCAGACAACACCCTGTGATGTCACACGTGAAACAAAAGATGTTTGGCGCGATTAATTGAAGCGAGAAATAAGTCAAGCAAGCCGGCTCCTGAAACCTGGTAACCTGGGAGAGGCGGGATCAGGGGGCACATAATGGCCTGGCAGATACTGCCAGCTGTTCTCTCTCGTCTACTTGTTCCATGCGACTACATGCCACTAACACATACACAGGCTCATATACCCCGTGGCGCAGTAGCTAGTGTGCTCTCTCACAGAGGCAGTGGTCCCGGTTCAATCACCAGAGTTGCGGCGTTTTGTGTCCAGCGATAGAGCTCCAGGTTTAGCCAACCGTGTATATTACATAGCCAATCATGTTGTGTCCAGCGATAGAGCTCCAGGTTTAGCCAACCGTGTATATTACATAGCCAATCATGTTGTGTCCAGCGATAGAGCTCCAGGTTTAGCCAACCGTGTATATTACATAGCCAATCATGTTGTGTCCAGCGATAGAGCTCCAGGTTTAGCCAACCGTGTATATTACATAGCCAATCATGTTGTTTCCAGCGATAGAGCTCCAGGTTTAGCCAACCGTGTATATTACATAGCCAATCATGTTGTGTCCAGCGATAGAGCTCCAGGTTTAGCCAACCGTGTATATTACATAGCCAATCATGTTGTTTCCAGCGATAGAGCTCCAGGTTTAGCCAACCGTGTATATTACATAGCCAATCATGTTGTGTCCAGCGATAGAGCTCCAGGTTTAGCCAACCGTGTATATTACATAGCCAATCATGTTGTGTCCAGCGATAGAGCTCCAGGTTTAGCCAACCGTGTATATTACATAGCCAATCATGTTGTGTCCAGCGATAGAGCTCCAGGTTTAGCCAACCGTGTATATTACATAGCCAATCATGTTGTGTCCAGCGATAGAGCTCCAGGTTTAGCCAACCGTGTATATTACATAGCCAATCATGTTGTGTCCAGCGATAGAGCTCCAGGTTTAGCCAACCGTGTATATTACATAGCCAATCATGTTGTTTCCAGCGATAGAGCTCCAGGTTTAGCCAACCGTGTATATTACATAGCCAATCATGTTGTGTCCAGCGATAGAGCTCCAGGTTTAGCCAACCGTGTATATTACATAGCCAATCATGTTGTTTTCCAGCGATAGAGCTCCAGGTTTAGCCAACCGTGTATATTACATAGCCAATCATGTTGTGTCCAGCGATAGAGCTCCAGGTTTAGCCAACCGTGTATATTACATAGCCAATCATGTTGTGTCCAGCGATAGAGCTCCAGGTTTAGCCAACCGTGTATATTACATAGCCAATCATGTTGTGTCCAGCGATAGAGCTCCAGGTTTAGCCAACCGTGTATATTACATAGCCAATCATGTTGTTTCCAGCGATAGAGCTCCGGGTTCTAGCCAACCTATATTACTACTATTACATTACATAGCCAATCATGTTGTTTCCAGCGATAGAGCTCCGGGTTCTAGCCAACCTATTACATTACATAGCTTGCTAGCTTGCTTGTGTTCGCTGGCTGTGAACTCCAGCGTGAAGTCCTGCTTGTCGGATGAAGACATTCTGTTGTCCAACATCAGTGTGATGTCATACCGGACCTGAGGTTTGCGTGAGTATCCGTTGTCCCATGTCTGGCTTATTGGTGTGCAGACGGGTGGTTCCTCGCCATGCAGGCAGATACTTTCCGACTTCGGAGGAATCAAATGCCCCCGGCCCTGGTGCCTTGGAAACACCTCTGCGTCCCATTACATAGCTAATCATGTTTTCAGTGACAGAGCTCTGGGTACTAGCCAGCCTATTACATTACATAGCTAATCATGTTGTTTCCAGTGACAGAGCTCCTGGTTCTAGCCAACACTGTACACACTACGTAACTTCTTCCGTTGTAAAATATTGTGGAAATAATCTAGAAAGGACTCGTGACGACGTAACGGGACTGATCGCTCCGCCTGATAATCCCATGATCTAGTATGTGTGACCTTGGTATCACCATCATTGTATAAACAGACTGTTTTAAAGGACATACGGTATAGAGATAATACATGCATACCAACACAGCCTCTCTTAGTCTCTCTCTCTCTCTCTCTCTCTCTCTCTCTCTCTCTCTGTCTCTCTCTCTCTCTCTCTCTCTCTCTCTCTCTCTCTCTCTCTCTCTCTCTCTCTCTCTCTCTCTCTCTCTCAAACACAAAAAGCGAGACAACCATCTTTCAGGATGAGCGAGCGCTAGTTTCCTCTACACCCACATCTGACTTGATGAAGGCACAGAGGACAGTGAGCATGTGGGGGATGAGACTACAGTTGAGGATCACGTGGATGGAGAAGACATCACTGATGTGTCGAGAGCTGTCGGAGTGGGGCCATCACCGCACGGCCAGGACATAACGTGTATGGCACACATCAACAGTGGGCTCAGTCGTTTGCTGTATCTTGCGTTGTAGTCAAACAACGACCAAAATTAACTTGGAGCAGAGCAAGACAGAGATAGGTGTATGTGGAACTGAAGTAGGTGGGAAACAAACCATAATATAGGCAATTTTAACTTCATGACAATAAACAATCGCAGAATGGGATAGTCGGGATCGCCCAAGTCAGTGGCACACCTGACATCTGAGACAGAAGACACCCACATCACTAGTGTAGGAAGATGTACTACAGACACGACAGACGCACACCTGACATCTGAGACAGAAGACACCGCACATCACTAGTGTAGGAAGATGTACTACAGACACGGCAGACGCACACCTGACATCTGAGACAGAAGACACACCACATCACTAGTGTAGGAAGATGTACTACAGACACGACAGACGCACACCTGACATCTGAGACAGAAGACACCGCACATCACTAGTGTAGGAAGATGTACTACAGACACGACAGACGCACACCTGACATCTGAGACAGATGACACCCCACATCACTAGTGTAGGAAGATGTACTACAGACACAACAGCCCTGACATCTGAGACAGAAGACACCGCTCACCACTAGTGTAAGAAGATGTACTACAGACACGACAGGTGCACACCTGACATCTGAGACAGAAGACACACCACATCACTAGTGTAGGAAGATGTACTACAGACACGACAGGTGCACACCTGACATCTGAGACAGAAGCACACCACATCACTAGTGTAGGAAGTAGTAATACAGGCACGACAGACGCACACCTGACATCTGAGACAGAAGACACCCTACATCACTAGTGTAGGAAGATGTACTACAGACACAACAGCCCTGACATCTGAGACAGAAGACACCGCTCACCACTAGTGTAAGAAGATGTACTACAGACACGACAGACCTGACATCTGAGACAGAAGACACCGCACATCACTAGTGTAAGAAGATGTACTACAGACACGACAGGTGCACAACTGACATCTGAGAAGAAGACACCGCACATCACTAGTGTAAGAAGATGTACTACAGACACGACAGACGCACACCTGACATCTGAAACAGAAGACACCGCACATCACTAATGTAAGAAGATGTACTACAGACACGACAGGTGCACAACTGACATCTGAGACAGAAGACACCCCACATCACTAGTGTAGGAAGATGTACTACAGACACGACAGAATTGACATCTGAGACAGAAGACACCGCACATCACTAATGTAGGAAGATGTACTACAGCACGACAGACGCACACCTGACATCTGAGACAGAAGATACCGCACATCTCTAGTGTAAGAAGATGTACTACAGACATGACAGGCGCATACCTGACATCTGAGACAGAAGACACCCCACATCACTAGTGTAGGAAGATGTACTACAGACGCACACCTGACATCTGAGACAGAAGACACCGCACATCACTAGTGTAGGAAGATGTACTACAGACACGGCAGACGCACAACTGACATCTGAGACAGAAGACACCCCACATCACTAGTGTAGGAAGTTGTACTACAGACACGACAGACGCACACCTGACATCTGAGACAGAAGACACCCCACATCACTAGTGTAGGAAGATGTACTACAGACACGACAGAATTGACATCTGAGACAGAAGACACAACACACCACTACGACATGACAGAATTGACATCTGAGACAGAAGACACCGCACATCACTACGACACGACAGAATTGACATCTGAGACAGAAGACACCCCACATCACTAGTGTAGGAAGATGTACTACAGCACGACAGACGCACATTTGACATCTGAGACAGAAGACACCCTACATCACTAGTGTAGGAAGATGTACTACAGCAGACAGACGCACACCTGACATCTGAGACAGAAGACACCCCACATCACTAGTGTAGGAAGTTGTACTACAGACACGACAGACGCACACCTGACATCTGAGACAGAAGACACCCCACATCATTAGTGTAGGAAGATGTACTACAGACACGACAGAATTGACATCTGAGACAGAAGACACAACACACCACTACGACACGACAGACGCACACAAAGATCTTATACCACGCCTGGCTGTTTACTTAATCCTGCGATCAATCTAACCATACTTCCGTCTAGGACACTGCTAATCGTCCTTGTCCTACTTAGAATGCGATCTAAAAGCGATGACTGCTGGTCTGATATTGGCATCCGATGACGTCCGCGGTGACTGATGACGGTCGTGTCCATGCTGTTATTGTTGAAGGGACCCACCAACAATCAGTGGTAATCTGCACAGACGGCTGCATCACCCGGGGAATTAGCTTTGTGATGGTGTGTGCTATATTTGTACACAGTAAAACACCCTGGCTGATTAGTCTCGCTATAGTATTGGTTTACTGCGCTTCGACAGCGAAAATAGAATGCATTACAGTAATGTGGGATAATGCGTGTCTTACAGCATTTCAATCACTGGCGGATGGTAGTTGAAAATGGTAGGTATTATATTTAGTTTGTTTAGACGTGATCTGTTATGTGTCTGTCTGTCTGGGTAATCAGGAGGTAAACAGCATCTATGACAGCGCTGACACCCGTTATCTGCACGGCAGACCTGGCTACAGCTGACAGAGTGTGTCAGTACCTTTCTTCTATTTCTTCTCTTCATCCACCGACAAGTGTTGGGAGATATGTCTAGATCTTTTAGGTGCCTTTTCTATTGCTGTTTGTCAAGTAGGCATTCATTTCTCTAAGGTTGTTCTTGTTCCACCGTCAAATGTTGGGAAGAGATGGCAAGATCTTTTAGATGCCTTTTCTATTTCTGTTTGTAAGTTGGCATTCACTTCTCTAAGGTTGGTCTTGACTATATTACTCCATCATTTTCGTGGTCTTCCGATTGCTGTATATCCTTTATATTTCTTCATTGTGGCAGATGGTAGCAGGGTGTTCTTGTGAGATGGCCAAACCATTGAATATGTTGTTGTTTCATGAACAGCATGAGTGGTGTCAGAGCTAGTCGTCTTCTAAGGTCATTCCTAATTCAATCTCTTCATAAGCTGTTTCCGCAGCTCTTCTACATATCACATCTCTGTTATGGTGTTGCTCTCATTATTGTGGGAATCAGTTGTTGTCTGAGATATGAACATGGGCACTCCCAGTCTCAGGGGATGGGTGCCTGAGATAGGAGCATGGGCATTCCAAGTCTCACAGGATGGGTGCCTTAGATAGGAGCATGGGCACTCCAAGTCTCACGGGATGAGTGCCTGACATGGGTACTCCAAGTCTCGTGGAATGAGTTATGGAGGCTGCAGCCAGCAAGTGGCCCAGCGAACGGGGATGGGATAGACCGAATGTTAATGGGATAGACTGAACGGGGGTGGGATAGACTGAACGTTGGTGGGATAGACAGAACTGTGATGTGATTGATTTAATGGTGATGGGATAGAACGTTTGAACTGTCAGAAGTAGCATGTCTACAACATGAGGTTAGTTCAACAGCGCAGCTATCCTCTCCTGACGTATATGTGTACAACAGCGCAGCTAACCTTTCCTGACGTATATGTGTACAACAGCGCAGCTAACCTCTCCTGACGTATATATGTTCAACAGCGCAGCTATCCTCTCCTGACGTATATGTGTACAACAGCGCAGCTATCCTCTCCTGGCGTATATGTGTTCAACAGCGCAGCTATCCCACAATTACCGCGATTGCATGAATTGCACTGGTCTGATTACTTATGCAGTCAATCATTGGCTTTCAGCGATAATATAACTAGCCTTTGTTAGCACCAAATTGAGCTCATTTAGCGGATTATCTTAAGCTCATTTAATGGAGTATCTTAAGTTCATTTAGCAGAGTATTTTAATCTCATTTAGCGGAGTATATCAGCTGCTTTCAAGCGCCTATTTTATCCCAAAAATTTGCTTACAGGCTGACCAGGCAGCATGTGGACATGATGATATAAATATTCAGAAGTGGTGGCAAACGTTTGGTGGTGAGAGTACAAAGGACACCCACCTCACGAATCATGTAAAGAAGTCACACACCTCGGCAGAAGGAACGAACGAACGAACTTTATTTTCAAAGGCACGCAGGCCCGTCTTACATTCGGCCCTTCCAATCACTCATCTTTCGTTCATCAGTGCATAGTGCATTCACATAGGGGAAAAAAAAACATTGTCAAATGAATGTTGTAAGCATAAACAATGCATGTTACCATGTTATGAGACAAATCCCCCACCCAACCACCCATCCCCTATCCATCCGCGTGTCTCCCACCCACACATCCACCACCCAACCACATAATACCCACAGGCACATACATTCCCCCATCCATCCACCCATCCCCAAACCCACACCCTCCCCTGACATACACCAAATCCCCACCCACCACACATCCCTCCACACACACCCCCCACCTACCCACACACAAACCCAGGCATACATGCATGCATCCACCCATGCATCACCCACCCACACACAAACCCAGGCATACATGCATGAATCCACCCATGTATCACCTACCCACACACAAACCCAGGCATACATACATGCATGCATCCACCCATGTATCACCCACCCACACATCCCATAACGTACCAACACTCACTCACCCACATATCTTCCACCACCCACCCACACACCCCAACCACTCAGCCATACACACATCCCCCAACCACATATCCAACACCCACACACACATATTCCCGCCAACTCACATATCCCGCACCTATCCACACACAAAACCCACACCCACCCACACATTCCCCACTTACACACATCCCTTACCCACAAATCTCCACCACCCACACATCCCGCACCCACACACACATCCTCCACCCACCACCAACTACACACACTCACCCTCCCACACATCCTCCACCCACCCACTCGCCAAGCACCCCCTCCCCCCGATCTCCAATCCACAATCACACATCCATTAACTACACATCTCACCACCCATGCACTCACACACACATCCCCACACCCATACGCACATCCCCACTCACCAACACATTCCTCATCCAAAAACACACACCCCACCACCCGCATATACCCCACCCATACACATCCGCCGCTCACACACATTTTCTCACCCACACACACAGATCCCCCACCCAAACACTAATCTCTCACACACATCCACCCACTCACGTACTCATCCATCAACCACTCACACCCACACATCACCCACCCACCCATCAACATATGCATCTCTCTACCCTACCTACAGTTTGCGAGCAACCGTATGGCTGGGTGCGTGATGTGCCTGGGCAGGGAGATCCCGTCCACTCATTGGAAGTGGGGGGTGGGGGGGGGGGCTGATTGGTCTCGAGGTATAGTGTCCGCCTCGAGTGCTGGAGGTCCCGGGTTCAAGCCCCAGTGAGGGTCGGGATTTTTTCACGTGGACTTCTAGTAACAAAATTTCCCCTGGTCTCTGGGTAGTGAGATCGGACGCCCGTGTGTATTGTTGCGCACGTAAAAAATCCCTTGGCAGTTGGAAATCGAAAAAAAAAAAAGAGTAGCCTAACGACGATGCTCGGGCAAAATTTCGAGTTAAAAATCTACCTAAAGTATTTCAGAATTCTCGCTGGTGCTACAGAGTTCGTGCACTGAGCTGAGATTCTGCCGACTCAGGCTTGAGTTAGGAGTAGAATTGAGCATTTATGGGTGACACCCGTGTGCCGTGATGTTGATCCTTCGACCACAAGTGTACAGAGAAATAAAGAGAGCGGTCTCATGGATGAGTGTATGTGGAGAGAGAGAGAGAGAGGAGAGAGAGAGAGAGAGAGGGAGAGAGGTATATATGTCGATGTAAGGCAATTGACTTCATAGATGATAGGCAGTATTTGCAGTCCAGGTTTAGATTGGCACTATATCGGCAGGCTAATTGCTAGACGTGGTAATGTCACAACTTGCGCACGCTCGCGTCTGCGGAGCGGGTTCGCACCAGCCACATCCAGTCGTGTCTGCTACAGACATCTTCGTGCAAAGTTTGCTTTCACGCCTGCAGACAGCACCAGGGAGACATCCTACGGGCGCCGCGGCTGTGAGGTGTGCCACTTTCGCCGGTAGTTCTGGAGCAGCGTGGATCATGTTGAGAGGTGTTTGAGTTTTTGCTGTGGAAACTTCTATACGACTGTGACGCGGGAATGTGCGGTCGTGTGAGCTGTAAAGATTTCCTATATGAATCTGTGCATGCAGGCAGGCATCAGTTTCGGGTGATTTTTGCGTAATGACATCTGCCGGCCCGATTCGTATCCAGAGAGGAGTTCTCCCAGGCAATTACAACAGTTTACTTTCGATCCGCGCATCCAGGAAGCCAGCTGACGTCACTGCCCGCTGTGGTAGCCTGCTAGTTTTGGTACAATCACTTGACGCGCACGCACAATGATTGCTATCTTGTGGAATGATACGGCGTTTAAGGCTATTTGTGTCGTGTTTATACACATACGCACATGCGCGCGCACACATGCAAGTGTATATTCGTAATGTAAGAAACGTTGAGTCATAAATCACAAGTTTATCGTCGGCATTGACAGCTGAGGATTGACGGCTTCCCCGTGGGGCACTGTCTTGCCAGCGTTCGCTGTGCCGAGCCTTCCATCTCCACGATCCCCTGGTGTTCCTTATGCTAGACGTGTCTATTATTGTGGTTGTGCGACAGCAACAGATGAGAAGTAAAAGACGCCGCTTCCTGCTGACCAGAGATCACCACCGTAGAGGCTGTAGCCCCACTTTGTACATCCCTGACATTGTCCGCCCAACGGAAATGGTGATCCTGTCGGGAAAAAAGTGACTAATCGACGCGACACAAATCCTGACAGATGATGGCGGAGTCAGATCACGTGATCATGCCCGGCATCTCGAGAATTAAAACCCAGGAGAACTGGCCGGAATGCGAGTTCACTTGGCTGAACACGAGTGTTGTCTACAGCGCGTGCTAGACCACACTTGGAGACACCAAGACACCGACTCCAGTCATGGCTGAGCGATGGGGACGCTGGGAATGTGCCGCTGATTGCCCGTGTGGCTACTGGACGTCCGTGTCACACCCAGCCTGGAGCAGGTTGCCCGTGTGACTGCAGGACGTCCGTGTCTGCACACCCAGCGTAGAGCAGGTGGCCCGTATAACTGCAGGACGTCCGTGTCACGTGCCTGCACATCCAGCCTGGAGCAGCAGACGGCAGACATGACAGTTCCTGCATAATTGATGGCCATGTCCGTCCATCTGGGCCAAAGTGGTTAATCCGGCCAAATGAAACACTCCGTGTAGCGCTGGCAGTTCATTGCAGGAAACAAATCTATATGCTAGTCTACCGGACGCTGTCGTCTGTGTTGTAGCCGAGCATGGATGTCTGGTGGTACAGCGCGATAATGACTGGGATTACGTTGTCAGACTCTGCTAGCCCCGAACTCATCCATCTCCTTGTGGTGCAGCTGTGTCTGTAGCTCTTGGTGACGTCTCCAGCTTCTCTAGCTGGCTGGCTACCGCGTGTAGTGTGTGGGCAGTTGGCATGCATTGCTGCAGCTAGCTGTGTGTGGGCGGCTTGTTCCTCTGATAGATGGGTGGGTCGCTGTGGGGGGTGTGGGTGGGAGGGCTGTCTTACGCTGTAGCTGTAAGTGGGGTCCTATATTGTTGGAGTGATGTGGGTGGGTTGTGAGATGTCTGACTGAGTCGCTGTATCTCTCTCTCTCTCTCTCTCTCTCTCTCTCTCTCTCTCTCTCTCTCTCTCTCTCTCTCTCTCTCTCTCTCTCTCTCTATCGCTGTGTGTGTGAGAGAGAGAGAGAGAGAGAGGAGACGTCTTACACTAACTGGGAGGGGGGGAGGGGGGGTTCCTTCACTAAAGCTGTACATGGAGTCCTATATTGCTGGAGTTATGTGGGTGGCTTGTTTTCCACCGCTGTGTGACTGGGTCGTTGTATCCGCGTGTGTGTATGCATATATGCGTGGATCGACACCGCTGTGTGACTGGGTCGCTGTATCCGCGCGTGTGTATGCATATATGCGTGGATCGACACCGCTGTGTGACTGGGTCGTTGTGTCCGCGTGTGTGTATGCATATATGCGTGGATCGACACCGCTGTGTGACTGGGTCGCTGTATCCGCGCGTGTGTATGCATATATGCGTGGATCGACACCGCTGTGTGACTGGGTCTCTGTATCCGCGCGTGTGTATGCATATATGCGTGGATCGACACCGCTGTGTGACTGGGTCGCTGTATCCGCGCGTGTGTGTGTGTGTATGTGTGCTGGATGTGTTCACCGCTGTGACTGGGTCGTTGAAGCTGTGTAGGTGGGGCTTTAGGCTGCGACTGAGAAAGGGGTCCAACACTTTAGCTATAAATGGGTTCCTACATTGTAACTGTGACTGGGCCTCTACATTACAGTTATAAATGTGCTTCTACATTCTGATCGTGGGTGGAGCACTTCGCGGTGGTTGTGTACGTGGGTCGTACTCAGAAGCAGTGTAGACAAACTTCAGCACTGCAGTTGTGGGTGGAAGAGGAGGAAGGGAGGAGGCACATTAACTTGAGCCATGATGAGTATGTTAGCTTGACTTTGTGCAATGTGTTTCCCCCAGCCGTGATCCTAACATGTGTGTTCAGTTGACTGTGAGTGTGTGTGGGCGTGTGTGTTTTTTTTTCCCCCAAACAGACATGGATTCTATCATGTTAACTTGGCTGCATGTGTTTTGTTTCCCTCGGCCATGTATTCTATCATGTATGTTACCTTGTCGTTGCTGACATTTCCTTCCTCCTCTCTCACTCTCTCTCTCTCTCTCACACACACACACACACACACACACACAGAGAGACGTGCGGGAAACCAGAAGCGAAATAAACATAATTTATCAGAAGAAGAACACAGAATGCTAGAGGAGCTGTTTTAACACCGGTAAATCTGTGGACGTCACGAGTAATTCATCTGATCACCAACCAAGCTTGAGCTGTTCGATGCTAACATTAAATCAGCACTGCTGCATGCACCAGGAGCACGGAGAACAACTACAGCGATTACAAACAAGTTACAAACATGTATTAACTGATGTCTGGGCAAAATAGAAGGAGTAAAGCGGTGTGACAGAATCTACAGCTCACGGAGAGAACTAGACAAGTGCCCGTGAACCTAGAGGTGAAAGACAAGACGATTCCGCTGAGTGGGGCCTCGCTGAGACAATCTGGAAATAGTTTCACTAGAAAGGCTTTAGTCTGGAATTCACAGGGCAAAAGAAGTGACGGGAAACACACGGGGACGAGACGTGGACATGAATAATATGTGGAGGGGCATGGACGGAGCTGTATGGGACAGTTGAGGGCTGGAGGTTTCCGGGTGAGTGGATTTGGGGCCTTTGATAATAGTTCTATGTGTGTTAACTCGACTCTGGCTTTTATTTTTTTATCCATGAATTACATCATGTTTGTGGACTCTGTCATGTATGTTATCTTAACTCTCTGCGGTTTGTTCCCACAGCCATGGATTCTAACATAACGCTGTGGCAGTTCCTTCTAGAGCTGTTGCTAAGCAACCAACACCAGAACATCATCCACTGGACCAGCCAGGAGGGCGAGTTCAAGCTGGTTAATGCCGAGGAGGTGGCCCGGCTGTGGGGACTTCGCAAGAACAAACACAACATGAACTATGACAAGCTGAGCCGTGCTCTGCGATACTACTATGACAAGAACATTATCAAGAAGTCCCTGGGCCAGAAGTTTGTCTACAAGTTTGTCTCCTTTCCTGAGATCGTGAAGACTGAGACCAAAGTGCCTTTCAAGGTAAGCTGATGTTGTGTTGCTGCTGTTCCGTGTGGGTATGTGTGTTGTGACGCGTCCTCCCGGCCAGCACCGAGTACAGGGCCCTTCTACCTGCCTTCACTGGGGATATGGTACACAGCAGCATCACCAGGCCGGTCTTGCAGAACGTCGCTCTCATCGGGGCACGTCGGAAAGCCTCTCGATCTTGGCCAGATCTCGTCCATGCTCATGCCCCGGGTGTCTGCAATATCCTGTGTCCATCTCCCGCTGGTCATCTGCTGCTGCTTCTCGCAGAAACCACCACTCCCATCACTGACCTTTCCCCCAGCCACTGTAACGTTTGATGTGGTCAGAGTATTCCAGTGTCTGAGACATGATACTGCTGACCTGGGTGCGTCTACACTAGCCGTAGACTGTCTTATGATTACACTGTGTCTTACCAGCCCTAGACTGTCTTATGATTACACACACGTGAGCGCACACACAAACACACATCTCTCTCTCTCTCTCTCTCTCTCTCTCTCTCTCTCTCTCTCTCTCTCTCTCTCTCTCTGTCACTCTGTCTGTCTCTCTCTTCCTCTCGCTCGTTCGGTTTCAGTGGCTGTCTTTGACCCTATCTCTTTTTGTATGTTTTTCTCTCATTGTCTCTCTGTTCCTTTCTCTATTTTCTTTCTGTCTGTCTCTCTCTTACTCTCTCTCTCTCTCTCTCTCTCTCTCTCTCTCTCTCTCTCTCTCTCTCTCTCTCTGTTTGTCTGTCTCTCTGTCTCTGTCTTTCTCTCTCTCATTCTATCTCGTTCTCTCTCGCTCTTGCTTTCTCTCTCTCTCTCTCTGTCTCTCTCTCTCTCTCTGTTTGTCTGTCTCTCTGTCTTTGTCTTTCTTTCTCTCATTCTATCTCGTTCTCTCTCGCTTTCTCTCTCTCTCTCTATCTCTCTCTCTCTCTCTCTCTCTCTCTCTCTCTATCTATCTATCTATCTATCTATCTATCTATCTCTCTTGCTCTCTCTCTCTCTCTCTCTCTCTTTATATATATATATATATATATATATATATATATATATATATATATATATATATATATATATATATATATATATATCTTCGTCCCTTCTCATTTGTTATATTATCATTTCTATTATTATCTCTGCCTGGTGAGTTCACCAACACTGGGCCCTTCACCACACAGGCTGTAAAGTCAGGTAGTCAATGATCATATATTCCGTGTGACGGTGGCAGTGATTCATCTTGTCCGTGTGCATGCTCAAGTTGCAGCACCGCGTGGCTGTCAGTACATCAACTGTCCATGTCAGGTTTGAACACAGTCCTTTGTCTTCTACAGGTGAAGATGGAATCTCTGGCCCACGAGTACGGTCAGAGAGTGTTGCCACATTTCGCATCCTACAACGCCCACGACATCAAAGCCAGCCAAGACGCAGCCTTGAAGTACTCCGTACACAAGCAGCAGCAGCAGTCCACACAGCATGGCCGCAAGGATGAGGACAGCAGTCATGGCAGTCCCAGGTCAGCACTGGGCAAACACAGAAGCTCAGACCTGTCCAGGCAGTCCAGCGAGCTGTACATGCAACGGGAGAAGGAGAGGGATCGGGAGATACGGGAGAATCTGGACCCGCATAGGAGCTCACACTCTTCTAGCCAGGTGTCATCTTCTCTCCTACAGCCTCCCCCATCACATAGCCACGCCCACCACCAGCCTCACTATCATTCCCATCACCTGCACATGTCACACCACCACCCTGCTCACTCGCACCTCTCTGCCCACCGCCACCGGCTGGAGGATGAGGACCGGGACCGCATCAGCAGGAGCGCCTGGTCGGCCTTATATCTGGGCAGTGATTCTCACCGGTCAGCCTTGTACCGCGACAGGGAGCCATTGAACGCGCCGCCCCGGACATCCAGCAGTGGGAGCACCTGTGGCAGCAGCTTGAGCCTAGCCCATAGCTCTCTCTACAACAGCAGCCTGAACCCAGAGATCCGGGTGTCCACCCCCAGAGGGCGCAGTGCCAGCCCGGTCATCAGCCACAGACGGCGTGACTACTCCCCTCAACGTTTGAACCCCTCACCTCCCATGACGGCCATGAACTTGGTCAAGATCCCCTCTTCCACACCCACCTCTCTGTCGACCCCGTCGTCTTCAGCATCTCCAACATGCCGCTCTCCATCCATCTCACCACTACCATCGAGTTACAGCAGCAGAAACCACAACACCAACTCAGCGATCACATCATCGTCTCGCCTGACGCCCAGCGCCGCCTCGGTCACAGCTGCCTGCAGCAAACCAAAACCCAGTCCTATATCTCTGGGCGTGCCATCACTCGCGGCTGGATCGCTGACTGGCTCGCCTCTAACCCCAGTCACCTCCCACATGTCAATCATCTCCCCCTCGGGCAAACATCCAATTTCCGCCTTCCACGGCATCCCCACCCCGCTGTTTCTACCGAGCCCTATGCACCCGGTTCACTTCTGGAGCTCGCTGAGCCCGGTGACAACTCTCAGCCCACGGCTCAACTCCTCCGGCTCAGCCTTCCAGTTCCCCGCGTTCTTCAACGGACCCCTGGCCTTCTCCCCTCTGGTAGGGACATTCGCCGCCTCCAGCAGTTCGGGCGTGGACAACCTCGGCACCCCGGGTCTGGTCTCTACCCCGACACGGACTATTCCAGTCCTTTGACAATGAATGGACACGCCCGGCCTGCAACAGTCGATGCCACCATGACACGGCGATATGGCTTGTGAGCTTGCTAACTGTTGGCTGGAGGCACCTTCCACTTGACCTAACTGTGAGTACGCGAGTGACTGTTGCACTGGATACATGTACACAACTAAGGAAGTCGCTGCGCACTCAGAGACTGGCATCCCAAAATGTGTTTCATGGGAAACAGTCGCAGACAGGAGAATTCATGCTAACAGCTGATCTGTTATTGAAGTTGACGAAGTTAGTCTTGACTGAAGAGGAAGTGTGCTGGGTATCTCATATCTTCCTCAACAAGTGCCGCTAGGTCATGAACTGAGTGACTGTATATTGTGTTGTGAGTTAGTACACCCAACTGGACGTATATGCCCCAGCACTCCGGGTAAACCTCCACTAGCAGATTTGACAATGTGTGCCGCAGACATCCAGCCAACTGTAAAACATGTACATAGGAAGACTTGCTTGTGTAGAATAGCTATTGCAACACGGACCTCCTGCAGCCGCGCTGGTCCACGAAGTTTACCTGCTAATATTTTGTTTCTAACCTCACTTCTCATGGCAGTAGTGTCATACACGCATCGTGACATGATTGGCTATAATCACCAGCACACGCTGTCAATCACTATTGCTCATTACCCACGCCCAGGCAGCCCTTCTGTTAATATTCTTAAACCCATTCCAGCACAGAGAGACAAGACAGCAGCTCAGTCCTCACGCAAACACCCACACCGAGAGACAAGACAGCAGCTCAGTCCTCACGCCAACACCCACACCGAGGACGCTGTGGGCCGATGTCTCACCCCCGCCGTGCATCACTGACCCAGACACCAGAACCGCCAGGCAGGTTCCACAACCGTGCCTGTTTTCACATCATCCGTTCAGAGTGGATCGGCACACCCCAGTGACACTGTGTGCCAGCATTGAAGCAGTTCTTCCCAAGCCCATTAATGCCGGAGAAGCTGGCCCACAGTCAAGCCTACTCGTGCTTGGCGAAACAGGAGGCAACGTCTTTCTCAAGTCAGGGCTCACTTTTGTACAAGAATAGTTTTATCTTACAATAATGTGACTGCCCAATGAAAAATGCATCTCTGTCTCTATCCATCTCCTTCTCTCTCTCTCTCTCTCACTCTCTTTATTTGTCTCTATTCCTCCATCTCTACCTGCCCCACCGTTTTTTTTAAATCTCTCTTGATTTGTATGCCTGTCTTAATGTGCCCTTACCTTGCTTTCTCTTCCCCGTTCTCTGTTTGATGCTATTTCCTGCATACATGAATTGCTGAGGACATCAGTTGCTGAAGGCATCAGTTTCTAAAGGCATCAGTTTGATGTCTGTGAGTTGGCCGCCATTGTTTCTGATTTATTTATGCAGCAAATATTTGACGATTGTCCCTCACTGGGACAGCCATAAACTCATTGTCATACACATGTAACCCTGCACTGGTCTACATGGCAGCTTAATATTTGCATTGTCTCACTGCACATTTTACATGTATGGTTGGATGAGTGCGGGATACTCCGTACACTATTCGACATGTATGGTTAGATGACTGCGGGATACTCGCTACACTACTCAACATGAATCATTAGATGACTGCGGGATACTCGCTACACTACTCAACATGAGTCATTAGATGACTGCGGGCTACCTGAATGACTGCCGGGCTAGGCTAGAGGTAGCTTCAGTTCTGAAATGCCCTCACGTGGTCCATCTAAACTCCTCAACCATGTGCCACGGAACGCCCAACCAGCAGCCTTGACACACTTCCAACCTCCTGTCTCCCGTGGACATTCCTGAAATGCCCTCGTCTTGTCGCTAGTCATTTTTGACACACAACAAGGAAGTGTGAGCACTTGTGGCCCATGTTAGCACTGCTGTTCCTAGGGCAACGAACCCCCGCACCATGTATTTAGCGTGTCTTCTGGCGTGTACATTATTTATGCCAGGGCTGTGTTGGTTGAGCCACAGCTGAGCCGTCTGTTGCGTGTAGTTCTCTTAGGGATGTGTTGATAGTATACCTGGCTGGCTGGCTCCCAGATTAACGTTGAGACTAGCCCACTCTCCGCGTCATCCGGGGATGGTCCATGGACGCAAGTTTGCATGTGGCTAGAACAGCTGTAGAGGAAACTGCGGGAATATCTGGAGATTTCTTACCTCATGGTGTGTTTGGTTTTCTACTCAGTACACCGACATTCATCATCTCATAGTATCCGCCTCTGAGCTGGTCGTGAAGATTCCTGATCATCCCATTGTATGGCTGTCTGTCTTGTGGTGCTCGAGGTATGTCTGCATGGACACATCTGCGCAAGCTCGCTTTAGAATGGTGTCCTTGGTTTTACTCTTAGCCCTGTATTTGGCTTCTTGTACTCACTGATGTCTCCGATTGCCTGAGAACGTGCAGAAAATGTTAAAACCTCTTCATTACAGGCTTAGACAATGCATTGTGACCGTCAGATCGTCAATGACGGGATTTTCTGAAGTCCTACATTCGTCCGTGAGACGACTTTTTGAAGTTATACATTCGTGTCTGTGAGGGGACTTTCTGAAGTCATACATTCATTTCTGTGAGGGAACTTTCTGAAGTCATACATGTGTGTCTGTGACGGGACTTTCTAAAGTCATACATTCGTGCCTGTGACGGGACTTTCTGAAGTCATACATGCGTGTCTGTGAGGGAACCTTCTGAAGTCATAGATGCGTGTCTGTGACGGGACTTTCTGAAGTCATACATTCGTGTCTGTGAGGAGACTTTCTGAAGTCATACATGCGTGTCTGTGACGGGACTTTCTGAAGTCATACATTCGTGTCTGTGAGGGGACTTTATGATGTCATACATGCGTGTCTGTGAGGGAAATTTCTGAAGTCATACATGCGTGTCTGTGACGGGACTTTCTGAAGTCATACATTCGTGTCTGTGACGGGACTTTCTGAAGTCATACATGCGTGTCTGTGACGGGACTTTCTGAAGTCATATATTCGTGTCTGTGAGGGGACTTTCTGAAGTCATACATGCGTGTCTGTGAGGGAACTTTCTGAAGTCATACATGCGTGTCTGTGAGGGAACTTTCTGAAGTCATACATGCGTGTCTGTGACGGGACTTTCTGAAGTCATACAATCCGTAGAGCTGGACATTCAAAGAGACATGCTAGTCCAGTACGTTCACGAAATGAATATATAAATGTATATGCTCTCGGTGTGAGGGTGTGGCAGTGTCTGGTGTGAGCAGGCCTCAACACTGGGCTAGGCTTGATATCAACGTCCAGCACAGTAGCACCGTCATCTACATGGCCGTGAGATGAACCAGTTCCAGAAATGTGTGTCCGACTTCAGCTGTCAGCAAACCTCCGACTTACAGCGTCTGTTGCTGGCGAGGGCGCCAGTCTTCTGGGCAGTGCTGCTGTGCTGATTGTCGACCACGTCATCGGGAACTGTGCTCTCTAGATGACTCACTTTGATTAGAGAGTTCAGCAGCCACACATCACGCGTCCTTGACATTGTCTGTGTTATTTGCGTCATCTCTCTCTCTCTCTCTCTCTCTCTCTCTCTCTCTCTCTCTCTCTCTCTCTCTCTCTCTCTCTCTCTCTCTCTCTCTCGTCTTTTCCTGTGCTCGCATATAGTTCTGCACTTCCGTCATTCATACATCACTGTTGACATTGTCAATATTTTCTATAAGTTCACCTGTTCTGATGTTCTTGGACTTTACAATACCCCGCAGGGCGGTCCTGATTTGACATTCCCAATATGATTATTTCGGGGGATGATGATCTGTTGTTATGTTTCTTCTATCCAAAGTACTCCAATCTACTTGAACAAGTCCACCTCATCTCAGTTTATGTGGTTAGTAATACCTTCCCCAGCTGTGTCTACCTATCCCGGGACTGCTTCCTTCATGGGGGTAGTTGGCGCTGGATGTTGTGGTGTCTGGGGTAAGACTGTGTCCCACACTCGTTAGACGGAGACGGGCTGGGGGGAGTTGTGTTATCCCTCAGACAGGGGTTGTGAACACAACCTGCTGTGTAGATGTACAGCCACGCCCCCCACAATGTGCTGAATCATTGGGAAACTCTTGAGGCCGCCAGAATACACCTGGTCACATGAATGTATTGACTGGTTCTTACAGCAGATGATGGGGTGCTGCATATCTAGGACACTGTAGCCAGCAGTCTAGCCTTGTTCTGCCAGGAGAGTCTTCATTCCTGTAGCTGTGCACGCATGTCTGGGATGCAGCTATAACCTCTGTCATAGTTGTTGGTTCACTTGTCAGAAATACCCACATTGTCTGGTTGTCCGAGTTTAGTAACACTCTTTGTTCCTGCACCAAGACAGAGGCACCATCATGTATATGCTTGTAGCTTGTTCGTTTCTTTGTTGTCTGGGTTCACCTCTCTCACCGGTTCTTTGTTATGGTGTTGCATATCACTTGATGAATTATTATCAGTGCCAGTTCACGAGTGAACTCCCGTGTAGCCCCGTTGACATGTCTGACAACTCCGCTGTCATTCAGCTAGAAATAGCCACAGCAATAGTAAACAGCATCAGCACACATTGATGAACTATATGCAGCAATGTCCTCTCCCAGTCCAGCCAGGCAGAGATTTGTGCACCAGCCATAGTACATCGTGCACCAGCCATAGTACATCGTGCACCAGCCATAGTACATCGTGCACCAGCCATAGTACATCGTGCACCAGCCATAGTACATCGTGCACCAGCCATAGTACATCGTGCACCAGCCATAGTACATCGTGCACCAGCCATAGTACATCGTGCACCAGCCATAGTACATCGTGCACCAGCCATAGTACATCGTGCACCAGCCATAGTACATCGTGCACCAGCCATAGTACATCGTGCACCAGCCATAGTACATCGTGCACCAGCCATAGTACATCGTGCACCAGCCATAGTACATCTCAACGGTTCCTGACATTTTGTGGGAGTATTTAGTTAACTTCTTATGTGACAAAACTCACAGCACAAACTTGACAAGTCAAATCTCAAATTAGCTGCATAAATAAGAGATATATGCCTGGCCAACACGACACCACCTGGAGATGTGATACAGAGGAGGAGGACATGTGAATGGTTTTTCACTGTTACAACTATAATCTAACAGTCGGTCAGTGAATAGAACATGGCTGTTGTGTCATTGATCCTGGTGTCCTGTGATGATGATGATTTGGCACTGTGTATTCCCGACCGTTTCATTGTGCCAACCCATCCCTATCATTGTTTTCCTCATCTATTTTTGTTCTTTTAATTTCTGTGACCATTGTTGGACTGTTTATGTCAATTATTAGTGATCACTTTACAACCGTGCCCTGTACTTTTGTAACCATTGTTGGACTGTTTACGTCACATTTAGTGATCACTTTACAACTGTGCCCTCACGTACATGTCAGCCCATGGAGTGTTGGTCACGGTTCGCTTGGTGCCATCTCTGTTCAAGCCATGCCAGGTTTATTAATGTGACAACTTTTTTTTTTTTTTTTGCACTTGCTGGGAACATTAATATAGTGGTTAGCCCTTGCCTTCCACATCCACACAAAGGCTTATATGTTATAAAGATGTTATTACGAGCCTTCTGTGGGTGCCTGTACTGGAGCAGAACTTGGCAAACATGACTCTCCAATCCTGTCTCTTTCATCGCCTGATGTAAGGAAGTGGCCATGACTCTTCAATCCTGTCTCTTTCATCACCTGACTTGAGGAATTGGTCATGACTCTCCAATCCTGCCTCTTTCATCTGATGATGTGAGGAAGTGGCCATGACTCTCCAACCCTACCTCTTTCATCGCCTGATGAGGAAGTGGTTATGGTGTATATTATTGCTTGTAGTCCAGCTGTTCCAGCCATCCACAGACATCTCTCTGTCCCTGCCATCCACAGACATCTCTCTGTCCCTGCCATCCACAGACATCTCTCTGTCCCTGCCATCCACAGACATCTCTCTGTCCCTGCCATCCACAGACATCTCTCTGTCCCTGCCTAGTCTAGTGTTTTCACTTCTGTTGTCCCTTCTATCCATGTGCCTCATACATTTCGTTTGTCTTGTATTTACAGTTTTGATGAGTCATCCAGCCTCACTGGTAACTGTCATTCATACTTCAGCATTAGTTTTCTTCTCTCTACAGTACTCTCAGTTATTGTGGGTTAGTTCAGCTAGTTGCATATAATTTACAGGACCTTGCAGTCAACCCCAGCATTTTTTGGCTGTTTGAGATTTTTGAAGTTTACGTTCTGTAGTTTGCCATTGTTTTCTGAACGATTTCCATTTGTGGTTTTATGAAAACCAATGCGAGGTGGTCTGCTGCCACATTGCCTGCATCTATGTGTCGAACACGGTATGCGGAATTATGAGTTGCTTCCGTAACAACTTTGTCACAGTGCCGGCTATTGTGGGTAGCTTCTGAAAATTCTGAGTTTCATCAGGGTAATGTTTAACCACTGCCTGCCTGGATTATCCATTTATTTATGACCATATCTGTGAAATTTCAGCATGGGATACACTACCCCATGGTGAGTGGGGAATACGACTGCCACTGAACCCTTACCCTCTCTGTCACACAAAGTCCATGTTTGTTAACATTTATGCCCATGTTACTGTTAACAGTATGCGTTATGTTGCAGCTCTTGTACATTTAACACTGGACCCTGGTCATGGCGATTGTTTTGTCACATGATCGGCGGGTACAGTGCTGGTAGTGTGTGCCTTTGTGACACCGTCATTGGAGTTCTCACAACGACCGCCTTACGTGTCAGGGTTTGATATTTGCCCACCAGTGGCCCGCCGCTGGGTCACTTCTTGTATTTCATAATGGCATGTTTCCGCACATATTTTCTCATGATTATTGTTGTTATACAGTTTTTGGATACATATTTTTGGACTGAATAACTGACGTGAGGTTACTTCCCTTGTTGATATGTTGGTGTTTCAAGTACATTACAGTTGTCAGTGTTACTTATAGTAATATTGGATTGTATCATGTTTAGACAGGTCACGTTTCATTGTAGAATATACCACCTGGCAATGTTTGATTGTATAATATTCAGGCAGGTGGTATTTAATTGTATGATGTAGGTCATTTCATTTCTACTGCCGGTAGAAGGGTTGTTCTAAGGGTTAAGGTGTCCAGTACCATGACAGTCAATATTATATCACAGAAGACACATCTCATATTGGGAGTCAATATTATATCACTGAAGACACTTCTCATATTGGGAGTCAATATTTTATCACTGAAGACAATTCTCATTCTGAGCGTCAATATTATGTCAGTGGAGACACTTCTCATACTGAATAGTCAAAATTATGTCACTGAAGACACTTCTCATTCTGAGAGTTCAATATTATGTTACTGAAGATACTTATCATACTGAATAATAAAAATTATGTTACTGACGACACTTCTCATTTTGGGAATCAGTATTATATAACTAAAACAATTCTCATTCTGAGAGTCAATATTATGTCACTGAAGACACTTCTCATTCTGAGAGTCAATTTTATGTCAATGAAGGCACTTCGCATACTGAATTGTCAATATTATGTCATTGAAGAAATTCTTATACTGAATAGTCAAAATTATGTTACTGAAGACACTTCTCATTCTGGGAATCAATATTATATAATTGAAGACACTTCTCATTACTGAGAGTCAATATTGTATCACTGAAGACAATTCTCAAATTGGGAATGAATATTATGTCATTGAAGACACTTCTCAAACTGAGAGTCAATATTATATCACTGGAGACATTTCTCATTGTTAATGTAAAACACTACCTTATTGCGCTATGAAGGACAGTACTGACTGCCATGAAGGACATTACTGACTTTCATAAATTAACGGTTCCATGTTAATGTGTTTGCTGTCTCCTGTACAGCCAGTCCTGGCACGTGGAATTCTCTTTGGTCAGTCCTGGTTCTGGTGCTTGTCTTCCTGAGTTGTGGTTATCCTAGTTTAGTACAGCCATACCTGAGCACTAATTGACTTAGCTGTATCATAACTGACTTACCTGAGTTAGATTGACTAACTTGAGTTGTAATTTTGATCTACCTGATTTATAACATAGACCTGCTTAAAACAGTATACCTGTAATATAATATCAAACCTTTCATAGTGCCATGAAAACCTATTTATTGTTCAATCTGCAGTCATGTGACATACATAGCAAACGTGTGGATAGTGTAGCCAGGGATAGGTGTGGCTGTGTTGTTGTCTGTTCTGTGATAGAGCACTGAGATACTGACCTAGTACACAGGCAGTCTGGAGCTGGCTTCCCTTTACCAGGCAACCTTTGGTCTCGATGGACACACCAAGACCGTGTGTGCTAGATTGTCCATATGAAGCCAGTGTGATACAGTGTGCATCAGCATGAAATATTTAACAATAATATACAGATTAGCTGCAGAACTGTTGATAAAATTAATCCAGTCGTCCCACAGGGCAGTAGCCCCAGAGGGCAGTCAGTTGTGGCCTCCTCTCTGAGCACGCCATGTTTTCAAGGGAAGTAACTCTTCAAGCGACTTGATTGATCATGAACTGTTGGTGTTACTGTGTTGTTGATACCTTGTTTGTTATAATGATCGACATATATCTATCTATATTCACTTGTATTATATTATACATAACACATTGACTGGCTCTCTAGCATCTGAGAGCTCAACATCTTTATAGAGTGATTCTTCTTGAATTGTTACCCTGTTCCTTTCAGTGATTTTCATTATTCTTCAATTGTTATACATTTTCTCTTTCACTGACTCTTGTACTATTTTTGTTACAAATTTGTTATTTATACCTAAACATAACTATATTTATATATTTACTAGCAGACACGAGTCAGCATCATGAGAGAGTTCATTATGACTCAGTTTATTTAGTTGAGTTTGTTACTGTATGAATGTGTTACATTGTCATGTTGTGACATTTTGTGCCAAATATCGGTGGCTAGATTTCTGGCAGGGTCCGTCAATCTTATACTGGTTTCTGGACACTGGTCAGAAGATTGACCACTCTAGACTTGACCAGCGGGAACAGTTGTGATATAATTGGGTAGCCATGCAAGTGTGGCTTCAATACCATGTAACCTTGACTGCAGCTGATGCAGACGTGGAGAAATTAAAGCAGATACGTTGCACAGAAGAATAGTTTACAAAATAAAGCAATACAATTAGAGTTGCCATGAATAATTAATTTATAGCAAATGAAAATAGGGTTTATTAACAACAGTTTGTAGGGTGGAATACATTGACCAGTGTGAGCCACTTGTCATGCAGGCTGCAACAGAAAGAGCACTAGAGTAAGTTGATGAAGTGGGTGATACGTATGTCAGCAGATGCTAATGATGGATCTGTTTGTGGAGTTAGTCAGCATGTACATGCAGGAATCATTACAAGTGATTCACCGGAAGATCTGTTTGCTGGTTCCTGTGTGGATGAGGTGAAACACCATTTTTGTATTTCTGGAACTGAAGTTCAGGGTGAACTTCACAGAGGTTTAGCATTCTGTGTCGTGACTGGGGTTTCCACTCATACATGGGGAAACACCTGCATCCAACACCACCTGCACCAGGCCCGTTGCTATCACCTGGGTTTACCTTATTGGGAGATAGAACACAGCACATATACATATATATGTACATGATATTTGACTGAGAGTTAGAACAAAATACGTAAACATGAATATGTAAATGAGATTTGACTGGGAGATAGAACAAAACACATAAACATATATACGTAAATGATGATATTTGACTGGGAGATAGAACAAAATAGCACACATACGTATATAAATCACGATATGAGGGGGGAGACAGGATAATGAATCTATATACATATAAAAATGTCTATGTTTGACAACAAGCATTTGTGTGCCAGACTTCACGTGATTTTAGCACAGTGTATTTGTTAGAAACAACCATACAGGAAGGGAGAGTATTACAGTCATAGTGCAATCGCCTCCCCCTGTACAAGGTAGAGAACCCTAGTTTCAGTCCATGAGCTAGTGTATGTGTGAGTGACATGCACCCTGCCACCTGCACATCGCTGGCTTGATGCTCACAACAAAGTGACACGCAACTGTAGGACTGTTTAGTGCCATTTGTTTGGGATCAGGACAGTTTAGTGCCAGACAAAGGTAGGTTTAGGCCAGACTTGGTACAGAATCAAATGAACAAGTATTATAATGTGAGTTTCCATTCACCGAGTATTACAATGAAACAAAACAAATAACACCCCGACCCTAGTATGGCGATATATCACCCTTCTGTCCAAATGGGAGGTCACATGTGACGTTATATTATCCATTTCCATTGAATCAGTTAGCAGTGTCTGTTGTTTGGAACAACTGCAAGACTTGAATATTTTCTGTTGTTTGCGAAGCTGCCAGACATATATTGTCTGTTGTTTGGGACAACTGCATGAATTATATTGTCTGTTGTAGCAAGAGGCCAGCTGGTGAGAAGACGTTGTTATGAGTGATTGATTCTGTTGCACATGCCATGGTTGATTTTTTATTATAATTTTATGAATTTTTGTTTAATGTTTCAGTTGTTGTTATTTTATGTTTCATTTACTTGTTAGTTTGCTCACACTGCAGTAATTTAGTGCCGTTTACGTGTTATATTTTATTTGACTCGCTCTTGTTTTGAGAGGTTGTTGTATCTTTGATTTAGTTATACATATGTTTACCAACACCATTGGTGTGGGGTTGCACCGGGGATGTGTGGGTGCTGTAGTCGACCACCACGATATCATTGATGTGTGTTAGTGATTGTTCTCACTTGATGTGCCTCGGCCAAACCTGACCTATCTGCTGCCAGTGAGACACGGCATCCAGCGGCAGGACAGTGGACTGTCTGACTCAGTGGACTGACAGATGATACCTGGATGTAACAGATGATACCTGGATGTGACAGATGATACCTGGATGTGACAGATGATACCTGGATGTGACAGATGATACCTAGATGTGACATGATACCTGGATGTAACAGGTGATACCTGGATGTGACAGATGATACTGGATGTGACAGATGATACCTAGATGTGACATGATACCTGGATGTAACAGATGATACCTGGATGTGACTGATTATATCTGGATGTGACAGATGATACCTGGATGTGACAGATGATACTTGGATGTAACAGAGGATATCTGGATGTGACAGATAATACCTAGATGTGACCTGATACCTGGATGTGATGTGATACCTAGATGTGACAGATGATACCTAGATATGATGAGGATACCTGGATATAATATATGATACCTAGATGTGATAATGATACTTGACTTTGACAGATGATTCCTGGATGTGATAGATGATTCCTGGATGTGGTAGATGATACCTGGATGTGACAGATGATACCTAGATGTGACAGATGATACCTAGATGTGACAGATGATACCTAGGTATGATGAGGATAACTGGATATGATGGATGATACTAGGACAGATGATTTCTGGATGTGGCAGATGATTCCTGGATGTGGTAGATGATACCTGGATGTGGTAGATGATACCTGGACGTGACAGATGATACCTGGATATGATGGATGATACATGGATATAATGATGATACCTGGATGTGACAGATGATACCTAGATGTGACAGATGATATCTAGATGTGACATGTGATACCTAGGTATGATGAGAATAACTGGTTACGATGGAAGATATCTAGATGTGATAATGATACCTGGATGGGACAGATGATACCTGGATGTGACAGATGATACCTAGTTGTGACATGTGATACCTAGGTATGTTGAGAAAACTGGATATGATGGAAGATGTCTAGATGTGATAATGATACCTGGATATGACAGATGATACCTGGATATGGAGGTGATACATGGATGTGACAGATGATACCTGGATGTGACGATGATGCAAGGTGGATCTCTGGATATAATGATGTTACCTGCTAGGTACTTAAATATGATGATGATTATTGCTTGGTGCCCAGATTATGGTGAGTACCTGGTTCTGATAGCGATGGCACCTAGGTACATGGAACACAAAAACACTTGCCTGGCCAACAGTGAACAGTGCGTGGCATGGAGACTACTGAGTCACATGGAGACTACTGCAGTGGTACAGCTGGTCTGTGACTGTCCACAACGTGTTGGACTGAAGTCCGGTAATGGATCCTTACAGTCCACGACAGGCAAGAAAGAGATGACCACATATTTAAGCAGTTGAATACAGAATGTGAGGGACGGCTTGTGGACACAATACCATGATGACAGGTAGACACGGCCATGGCAGGGCCATCAGTTCTTGGCAGGGGCTGCACAAGGCTGCTCATTGTCACAACTAGAATTGTCCATGGCAGGGACTGCAGAGCAACCTAGACATGGTCATCAGAGCTGTCTATGGATGGACTGTAGTAGTGACATAGACATGGTCATCAGAGCTGTCTATGGATGGACTGTAGTAGTGACATAGACATGGTCATCAGAGCTGTCTATGGATGGACTGTAGTAGTGGCATAGACATGGTTATCAGAGCTGTCAACGGATGGACTTATGTAGAGATCCAGAAACTGTCATTGGGACTGTCCATGGCGTGGATTCTTGGAGAAGGGACAGAGAGAGAGAGGTGAAGCAAAGATAAGCTCTGACTTGCACAACGTACGTCGTCCGAGTCCAACATAGTGCATCACTACCTATCTTCCCTAAGGCGCAGTAGTGGCGGTATGCGGGACAGATGATTGTCCACATCCAGGCCAGCAAGCGTTCACATACCCCGGATATGTGGATGATTGTCCACATCCAGGCCAGCAAGCGTTCACATACCCCGGATATGTGGATGATTGTCCACATCCAGGCCAGCAAGCGTTCACATACCCCTGATATGTGTTGTGAGATAAATAACAGCAGTCAACACTGGGCATCCAGTCCGTGTTTACCGTGACCTCACCGAGTTGATGCCCTTGTCATGCGCCTGCTGCCATGTTATCACTGGTGGAGATACAGGATGTCAGGTTTGGCCGTAGATTTCTCCAGCTTGTCTGTGTTGAACTGATGTACCTCCGCTGATGCATGTTTTACCATTACCGGATGTGCTTTTGTGGTTGCAGGCTGGGAGTTTGCCATTAGCTGTCCCGTGTATGGTGTTATGACTGTTTTCAGTGTGTGTTGTTTGTTGCCCGGCTCCACGTGATGCTGTCTCGAATGTGTGGTTAGGCTTGTAGGCCTACAACTGACACACCCGCTTTTGGGCATGTTTGTAATTCTTTGATAACTCGACTTTCATGGCAGAGTCTCTGAATTCATTCTCCACAGCTCGGGGATTTCCTGCTGCAGGAATAGAGTATCAGGAATATCCACTTTATAACATCAGATTTGTACTGACAGTTGGGGGAGAGATGGATGCTTGTGTGTTATGTAGAGGACTTGTGTCTACGTTGTGACTGACTGACGTGTTGGTGGAATAGAGGGCCCCAGGTTGTCTGATAGACTAGACGTGTTGGTGGAATAGAGGGCCAAGATTGTCTGATAGACTAGACATGTTGGTGGAATAGAGGGTCAAGATTGTGTGATAGACTAGACGTGTTGGTGGAATAGAGGGTCAAGATTGTGTGATAGACTAGACGTGTTGGTGGAATAGAGGGCCAAGATTGTCTGATAGACTAGACCTGTTGGTGGAATAGAGGGCCAAGATTGTCTGATAGACTAGACCTGTTGGTGGAATAGAGGGCCCAGATTGTCTGATAGACTAGACCTGTTGGTGGAATAGAGGGCCCAGATTGTCTGATAGACTAGACGTGTTGGTGGAATAGAGGGCCCAGATTGTCTGATAGACTAGACGTGTTGGTGGAATAGAGGGCCCAGATTGTCTGATAGACTAGACATGTTGGTGGAATAGAGGGCCCAGATTGTCTGATAGACTAGACATGTTGGTGGAATAGAGGGCCCAGATTGTCTGATAGACTAGACGTGTTGGTGGAATAGAGGGCCCAGATTATCTGATAGACTAGACGTGTTGGTGGAATAGAGGGCCAAGATTGTGTGATAGACTAGACATGTTGGTGGAATAGAGGGCCCAGATTGTCTGATAGACTAGACATGTTGGTGGAATAGAGGGCCCAGGTTTTCTGATAGACTAGACGTGTTGGTGGAATAGAGGGCCCAGATTGTCTGATAGACTAGACGTGTTGGTGGAATAGAGGGCCCAGATTATCTGATAGACTAGACGTGTTGGTGGAATAGAGGGTCAAGATTGTCTGATAGACTAGACGTGTTGGTGGAATAGAGGGTCAAGATTGTCTGATAGACTAGACGTGTTGGTGGAATAGAGGGCCCAGATTATCTGATAGACTAGACGTGTTGGTGGAATAGAGGGCCCAGATTATCTGATAGACTAGACGTGTTGGTGGAATAGAGGGCCCAGATTGTCTGATAGACTAGACGTGTTGGTGGAATAGAGGGCCCAGATTATCTGATAGACTAGACGTGTTGGTGGAATAGAGGGCCCAGATTGTCTGATAGACTAGACGTGTTGGTGGAATAGAGGGCCCAGATTATCTGATAGACTAGACGTGTTGGTGGAATAGAGGGCCCAGATTATCTGATAGACTAGACGTGTTGGTGGAATAGAGGGCCCAGATTGTCTGATAGACTAGACGTGTTGATGGAATAGAGGGCCCAGATTGTCTGATAGACTAGACGTGTTGGTGGAATAGAGGGCCCAGATTGCCTGATAGACTAGACATGTTGGTGGAATAGAGGGTCAAGATTGTTGCTAGACTAGACGTAGTACCTGTCTGTCTGTGTTGGTAGTACCTGTCTGTTTATGTTGGTAGTACCTGTCTGTTTATGTTGGTAGTACCTGTCTGTTTATGTTGGTAGTACCTGTCTGTTTATGTTGGTAGTACCTGCCTGTTTATGTTGGTAGTACCTGTCTGTTTATGTTGGTAGTACCTGTCTGTTTATGTTGGTAGTACCTGTCTGTTTATGTTGGTAGTACCTGTCTGTTTATGTTGGTAGTACCTGCCTGTTTATGTTGGTAGTACCTGTCTGTTTATGTTGGTAGTACCTGTCTGATTATGTTGGTAGTACCTGTCTGTGATGTTGACTGTGTTGTGATGACCGTATTGTTTGCTATTGACATCAACTGTGAGTCTTCTGTGGATGTTTAGTTTTAACATATATTTGTTACAGTTTGTTTAAATACTTTGTTGCCATGGTGGATGTAGTCATGTATTGTCATGGTTGATGTAATCATGATATTGTCATTGTACATTTCATCATGGTATTGTCATGGTTTGTGTTATCATGGTATTGTCATGGTTGTTGTAATCATGTTATTGTCATGGTTTGTGTAATCATGGTATTGTTATTGTACATGTGATCATGGTATTGTCGTGATTGATCTGATCATATTATTCCTATGATTGATGTAATCGTGGTGTTGTTATGGTTGGTGACAGCATGATTAATCAGCCAGTCATAGGCTAATGTTACATCTAGACTAACGTCATGACTAGAATATCTTCACACATAGGCTAATGTTACATCTAGACTGACGTCATGACTAGAATATCTTCACACATAGGCTAATGTTACATCTAGACTGACGTCATGACTAGAATATCTTCACACATAGGCTAATGTTACATCTAGACTGACGTCATGACTAGAATAACTCCAACCACAGGCTAATGTTACATCTAGACTGACGCGATGACTAGAATATCTTCACACATAGGCTAATGTTACATCTAGACTGACGTCATGACTAGAATATCTTCACACACAGGCTAATGTTACATCTAGACTGACGTCATGACTAGAATAACTCCAACCACAGGCTAATGTTACATCTAGACTGACATCATGACTAGAATAACTTCACACATAGGCTAATGTTACATCTAGACTGACGTCATGACTAGAATAACTCCAACCACAGGCTAATGTTACATCTAGACTGACGTCATGACTAGAATAACTCCAACCACAGGCTAATGTTACATCTAGACTGACGTCATGACTAGAATATCTCACACAAGGCTAATGTACATAGAACGTCATGACTTAATACTCCAACCACAGGCTAATGTTACATCTAGACTGACGTCATGACTAGAATAACTCCAGTCATATGCTAATGTTACATCTAGACTGACGTCATGACTAGAATAACACCAACCACAGGCTAATGTTACATCTAGACTGACGTCATGACTAGAATAACTCCAGTCACAGGCTAATGTTACATCTAGACTGACGTCATGACTAGAATAACTCCGGTCATAGGCTAATGTTACATCTAGACTGACGTCATGACTAGAATATCTTCACACATAAGCTAATGTTACATCTAGACTGACGTCATGACTAGAATATCTTCACACATAGGCTAATGTTACATCTAGACTGACGTCATGACTAGAATGACACCAACCACAGGCTAATGTTACATCTAGACAGACGTCATGACTAGAATAACTCCAACCACAGGCTAATGTTACATCTAGACTGACGTCATGACTAGAATAACTCCAACCACAGGCTAATGTTACATCTAGACTGACGTCATGACTAGAATAACTCCAACCACAGGCTAATGTTACATCTAGACTGACGCGATGACTAGAATATCTCCACACACAGGCTAATGTTACATCTAGACTGGCACGATGACTAGAATATGTTCACACACAGGCTAATGTTACATCTAGACTTACGTCATGACTAGAATATCTTCACACACAAGCTAATGTTACATCTAGACTGACGTCATGACTAGAATAACTTCACACATAAGCTAATGTTACATCTAGACTAATGTCATGACTAGAATAACTTCACACATAGGCTAATGTTACATCTAGACTGACGTCATGACTAGAATAACACCAACCACAGGCTAATGTTACATCTAGACTGACGTCATGACTAGAATAACTTCACACATAGGCTAATGTTACATCTAGACTGACGTCATGACTAGAATAACACCAACCACAGGCTAATGTTACATCTAGATTGACGTCATGACTAGAATAACTCCAACCACAGGCTAATGTTACATCTAGACTGACGTCATTACTAGAATATCTTCACACACAGGCTAATGTTACATCTAGACTGACGTCATGACTAGAATAACTTCACACATAGGCTAATGTTACATCTAGACTGACGTCATGACTAGAATAACTTCACACATAGGCTAATGTTACATCTAGACTGACGTCATGACTAGAATAACACCAACCACAGGCTAATGTTACATCTAGACTGACGTCATTACTAGAATATCTTCACACACAGGCTAATGTTACATATAGACTGACGTCATGACTAGAATAACTTCACACATAGGCTAATGTTACATCTAGACTGACGTCATGACTAGAATAACTCCAACCACAGGCTAATGTTACATCTAGACTGACGTCATGACTAGAATAACTTCACACATAGGCTAATGTTACATCTAGACTGACGTCATGACTAGAATAACTTCACACATAGGCTTATGTTACATCTAGACTACCGTCATGACTAGAATAACACCAACCACAGGCTAATGTTACATCTAGACTGACGTCATGACTAGAATATCTTCACACACAGGCTAATGTTACATCTAGACTGACGTCATGACTAGAATAACTCCAACCACAGGCTAATGTTACATCTAGACTGACGTCATGACTAGAATAACTTCACACACAGGCTAATGGTACATCTAGACTGACGTCATGACTAGAATATCTTCACACACAGGCTAATGTTACATCTAGACTGACGTCATGACTAGAATAACACCAACCACAGGTTAATGTTACATCTAGACTGACGTCATGACTAGAATAACTTCACACATAGGCTATGACGTCATGACTAGAATAACTTCACACACAGGCTAATGACGTCATGACTAGAATAACTTCACACATAGGCTAATGATACATCTAGACTGACGTCATGACTAGAATAACTTCACACATAGGCTAATGACGTCATGACTAGAATAACTTCACACATAGGCTAATGTTGCATCTAGACTGACGTCATGACTAGAATAACACCAACCACAGGTTAATGTTACATCTAGACTGACGTCATGACTAGAATAACTTCCCACATAGGCTAATGACGTCATGACTAGAATAACTTCACACATAGGCTAATGACGTCATGGCTAGGATAACTCCAGTCATAGGCTAATGATACATCTAGACTGATGAACTAAACGCACGCACACATAAGCTCACTCAATTGGGCTACAGATAGCCACTCCTTGGCCTAGCTAGGCATCTAGATCAACTATGGTGGACCTCAGACTAGGTCATGTTTTCTGTTGTTTGGTGCTAGCAGTGTTGCCACGTGGTTGTGGTTGTTGTTGTTGTTGTTATTGTCGTTGCTGCACATGTTTGACAAAGGCTGTTTATCTGTTTGATAGCTGTTGATTTCGTGACACTGTTCACCGGCCGCTTATCTCTTGTTGCACAGAGGTTACAGAGGCAGACAGACGAGCATTCTGTGTTTTCTTCTGTACTCTTTCTATCCTTGACAACGATTGTGATAATAAAGATACTGGAATATACGTGCTTAACTGCGTTCATTGCTTGTGACTGGGTCGCGGTTAATGATTGTTGGTTGTATGATTGTTGGTGACTGAGTCGCGGTTTATGATTGTTGGTTGTGTGATTTGTTCCGTTTCTAGATGTTTTCTAGCCAGCTACGCCATATTTTCCGAACACACCTCGGACAGACGTAAAAACATTTCACTGCACTGTACACAATGGCGTTGCCAGAATGCCAACACGAAAGTACTCCACGAAAATATAGTTTGTCGTCGATGGAAGCGGCAGTCACTAGAAGACTAATATTTCCCATGCTACAGTAGCCAACTAATAGTTCCCGTGCTGATGGTGCACTAGAGACATCCCCACAAGTGCTCAGTCCCCGTCTACAGTAGCCAACTAATAGTTCCCGTGCTGATAGTGCTATGGCAGTCTGCTTGCTCGCTTGCCTGTATTCTCTACCTCGTGAGTGTTGTTCAGAACCTCTGCTCACTGCCCGCTGAACCAACCCGTCAAAATAACCACTTGGGGGATGAACTATATAGTTTCAGATGGCGAGGCGCGCTACTCCGGTTAGGCTGGCAGATCTTCGGCTCAGGCAGCCCAACATGTCACTGCTGAGCGTTTGTGTGTCTGTGCTGATGAGATAGGCCAACTTTGGGTGCTTCAGAACAAGTAATCATTAGCATCAAGTGCCGTCGCCACGTTTATGGTCGGCTGTAATCAGTCTCCAACACTCTCTTCTGTCTCTTCACATATGCAGCCTTCTCTAGACCATCTCTTGATGGTGTACAACCACATGTAACATTGTCTTCCAGTCCATCTCTTGATGTTGTTCACTCACATGTAACGTTGTCTTCCAGTCCATCTCTTGATGTTGTTCACTCACATGTAACATTGTCTTCCAGTCCATCTCTTGATGTTGTTCACCCACATGTAACATTGTCTTCCAGTCCATCTCTTGATGTTGTTCACCCACATGTAACGTTGTCTTCCAGTCCATCTCTTGATGTTGTTCACCCACATGTAACATTGTCTTCCAGTCCATCTCTTGATGTTGTCCATCCACATGTAACGTTGTCTTCCAGTCCATCTCTTGATGTTGTTCACCCACATGTAACATTGTCTTCCAGTCCATCTCTTGATGTTGTTCACCCACATGTAACAGTTGTCTTCCAGTCCATCTCTTGATGTTGTCACCCACATGTAACATTGTCTTCCAGTCCATCTCTTGATGTTGTCCAGCCACATGTAACGTCTTCCAGTCCATCTCTTGATGTTGTTCACCCACATGTAACGTTGTCTTCCAGTCCATCTCTTGATGTTGTTCACCCACATGTAACGTTGTCTTCCAGTCCATCTCTTGATGTTGTTCACCCACATGTAACATTGTCTTCCAGTCCATCTCTTGATGTTGTTCCACCACATGTAACATTGTCTTCCAGTCCATCTCTTGATGTTGTCCACCCACATGTAACGATGTCTTCCAGTCCATCTCTTGATGTTGTCCACCCACATGTAACATTGTCTTCCAGTCCATCTCTTGATGTTGTCCACCCACATGTAACGTTGTCTTCCAGTCCATCTCTTGATGTTGTCCACCCACATGTAACGTTGTCTTCCAGTCCATCTCTTGATGTTGTCCACCCACATGTAACATTGTCTTCCAGTCCATCTCTTGATGTTGTCCACCCACATGTAACGTTGTCTTCCAGTCCATCTCTTGATGTTGTCCATTCACATGTAACAGTTGTCTTCCAGTCCATCTCTTGATGTTGTCCACCCACATGTAACATTGTCTTCCAGTCCATCTCTTGATGTTGTCCACCCACATGTAACATTGTCTTCCAGTCCATCTCTTGATGTTGTCCACCCACATGTAACGTTGTCTTCCAGTCCATCTCTTGATGTTGTCCACCCACATGTAACATTGTCTTCCAGTCCATCTCTTGATGTTGTCCACCCACATGTAACTATGTCTTCCAGTCCATCTCTTGATGTTGTCCACTCACATGTAAGTGTGTCTTCCAGGTCCATCTCTTGATGTTGTTCCACCCACATGTAACATTGTCTTCCAGTCCATCTCTTGATGTTGTCCACCCACATGTAACGTTGTCTTCCAGTCCATCTCTTGATGTTGTCCACCACATGTAAATTGTCTTCCAGTCCATCTCTTGATGTTGTCCACCCACATGTACGTTGTCTTCCAGTCCATCTCTTGATGTTGTTCCACCCACATGTACATTGTCTTCCAGTCCATCTCTTGATGTTGTCCACCCACATGTAACGTTGTCTTCCAGTCCATCTCTTGATGTTGTCCACCCACATGTAACGTTGTCTTCCAGTCCATCTCTTGATGTTGTCCACCCACATGTAACGTTGTCTTCCAGTCCATCTCTTGATGTTGTCCATCCACATGTAATGTTGTCTTCCAGTCCATCTCTTGATGTTGTTCCACCCACATGTAACGTTGTCTTCCAGTCCATCTCTTGATGTTGTCCACCCACATGTAACGTTGTCTTCCAGTCCATCTCTTGATGTTGTCCACCCACATGTAACGTTGTCTTCCAGTCCATCTCTTGATGTTGTCCACCCACATGTAACGTTGTCTTCCAGTCCATCTCTTGATGTTGTCCACCCACATGTAACGTTGTCTTCCAGTCCATCTCTTGATGTTGTTCACCCACATGTAACATTGTCTTCCAGTCCATCTCTTGATGTTGTCCATCCACATGTAATGTTGTCTTCCAGTCCATCTCTTGATGTTGTCCATCCACATGTAACGTTGTCTTCCAGTCCATCTCTTGATGTTGTCCACCCACATGTAACGTTGTCTTCCAGTCCATCTCTTGATGTTGTCCATCCACATGTAACGTTGTCTTCCAGTCCATCTCTTGATGTTGTCCATCTACATGTAGTGTTGTCTTCCAGTCCATCTCTTGATGTTGTCCACCTACATGTAATGTTGTCTTCCAGTCCATCTCTTGATGTTGTTCACCCACATGTAACATTGTCTTCCAGTCCATCTCTTGATGTTGTCCATCCACATGTAACGTTGTCTTCCAGTCCATCTCTTGATGTTGTCCATCCACATGTAGCGTTGTCTTCCAGTCCATCTCTTGATGTTGTCCACCCACATGTAACATTGTCTTCCAGTCCATCTCTTGATGTTGTCCACCCACATGTAACGTTGTCTTCCAGTCCATCTCTTGATGTTGTTCCACCCACATGTAACGTTGTCTTCCAGTCCATCTCTTGATGTTGTCCACCCACATGTAACGTTGTCTTCCAGTCCATCTCTTGATGTTGTCCACCCACATGTAACATTGTCTTCCAGTCCATCTCTTGATGTTGTCCACCCACATGTAACGTTGTCTTCCAGTCCATCTCTTGATGTTGTCCACCCACATGTAACGTTGTCTTCCAGTCCATCTCTTGATGTTGTCCACCACATGTAACATTGTCTTCCAGTCCATCTCTTGATGTTGTCCATCCACATGTAACGTTGTCTTCCAGTCCATCTCTTGATGTTGTCCACCCACATGTAACGTTGTCTTCCAGTCCATCTCTTGATGTTGTCCACCCACATGTAACGTTGTCTTCCAGTCCATCTCTTGATGTTGTCCACCCACATGTAACATTGTCTTCCAGTCCATCTCTTGATGTTGTCCACCCACATGTAACGTTGTCTTCCAGTCCATCTCTTGATGTTGTCCACCCACATGTAACATTGTCTTCCAGTCCATCTCTTGATGTTGTCCACCCACATGTAACGTTGTCTTCCAGTCCATCTCTTGATGTTGTCCATCCACATGTAACGTTGTCTTCCAGTCCATCTCTTGATGTTGTCCACCCACATGTAACGTTGTCTTCCAGTCCATCTCTTGATGTTGTCCATCCACATGTAACGTTGTCTTCCAGTCCATCTCTTGATGTTGTCCACCCACGTGTAACTTGTCTTCCAGTCCATCTCTTGATGTTGTCCACCCACATGTAACGTTGTCTTCCAGTCCATCTCTTGATGTTGTCCATCCACATGTAACGTTGTCTTCCAGTCCATCTCTTGATGTTGTCCACCCACATGTAACGTTGTCTTCCAGTCCATCTCTTGATGTTGTCCACCCACATGTAACGTTGTCTTCCAGTCCATCTCTTGATGTTGTCCACCCACATGTAACGTTGTCTTCCAGTCCATCTCTTGATGTTGTCCACCACATGTAACGTTGTCTTCCAGTCCATCTCTTGATGTTGTCCACCCACATGTAACAGTTGTCTTCCAGTCCATCTCTTGATGTTGTCCACCCACATGTAACGTTGTCTTCCAGTCCATCTCTTGATGTTGTCCACCCACATGTAACGTTGTCTTCCAGTCCATCTCTTGATGTTGTTCACCCACATGTAACATTGTCTTCCAGTCCATCTCTTGATGTTGTCCACCCACATGTAACGTTGTCTTCCAGTCCATCTCTTGATGTTGTCCATCCACATGTAACGTTGTCTTCCAGTCCATCTCTTGATGTTGTCCACCCACATGTAGTGTTGTCTTCCAGTCCATCTCTTGATGTTGTCCACCCACATGTAACGTGTCTTCCAGTCCATCTCTTGATGTTGTCCACCCACATGTAACGTTGTCTTCCAGTCCATCTCTTGATGTTGTCCACCCACATGTAACGTTGTCTTCCAGTCCATCTCTTGATGTTGTCCACCCACATGTAACGTTGTCTTCCAGTCCATCTCTTGATGTTGTCCACCCACATGTAACGTTGTCTTCCAGTCCATCTCTTGATGTTGTCCACCCACATGTAACGTTGTCTTCCAGTCCATCTCTTGATGTTGTCCACCCACATGTAACGTTGTCTTCCAGTCCATCTCTTGATGTTGTCCACCCACATGTAACATTGTCTTCCAGTCCATCTCTTGATGTTGTCCACCCACATGTAACGTTGTCTTCCAGTCCATCTCTTGATGTTGTCCACCCACATGTAACGTTGTCTTCCAGTCCATCTCTTGATGTTGTCCACCCACATGTAACATTGTCTTCCAGTCCATCTCTTGATGTTGTCCACCACATGTAACGTTGTCTTCCAGTCCATCTCTTGATGTTGTCCACCCACAAGTAACGTTATCTTCCAGTCCATCTCTTGATGTTGTCCACCACATGTAACATTGTCTTCCAGTCCATCTCTTGATGTTGTCCACCCACATGTAACATTGTCTTCCAGTCCATCTCTTGATGTTGTCCATCCACATGTAACGTTGTCTTCCAGTCCATCTCTTGATGTTGTCCACCCACATGTAACATTGTCTTCCAGTCCATCTCTTGATGTTGTCCACCACATGTAACGTTGTCTTCCAGTCCATCTCTTGATGTTGTCCACCCACATGTAACGTTGTCTTCCAGTCCATCTCTTGATGTTGTCCACCCACATGTAACATTGTCTTCCAGTCCATCTCTTGATGTTGTCCACCCACATGTAACGTTGTCTTCCAGTCCATCTCTTGATGTTGTTCACCCACATGTAACGTTGTCTTCCAGTCCATCTCTTGATGTTGTCCATCTACATGTAGTGTTGTCTTCCAGTCCATCTCTTGATGTTGTCCACCCACATGTAACGTGTCTTCCAGTCCATCTCTTGATGTTGTTCACCCACATGTAACGTTGTCTTCCAGTCCATCTCTTGATGTTGTCCATCCACATGTAACTTGTCTTCCAGTCCATCTCTTGATGTTGTCCACCCACATGTAACGTTGTCTTCCAGTCCATCTCTTGATGTTGTCCATCCACATGTAACGTTGTCTTCCAGTCCATCTCTTGATGTTGTCCACCCACATGTAACATTGTCTTCCAGTCCATCTCTTGATGTTGTTCACTCACATGTAACGTTGTCTTCCAGTCCATCTCTTGATGTTGTACACCCACATGTAACGTTGTCTTCCAGTCCATCTCTTGAT
>JACEFZ010022867.1:330000-517500 GCA_014155875.1 Cepaea nemoralis
CAGCACATCACAGACCGGGGATTACTACATCACAGACCCGGGATCACTACATCACAGACCGGGATCAGCACATCACTGACCGGGGATCACTACATTACAGGCCGGGGATCACTACATTACAGGCCAGGGATCACTACATCACAGACCGGGGATCACTACATTACAGGCCGGGGATCACTACATCACAGACCGGGGATAACTACATCACAGACCAGGGATCACTACATCACAGACCGGGATCAGTACCTCACAGACCGGGGATCACTACATCACAGACCGGGATCACTACATCACAGACCGGGGATCACTACATCACTGACCGGGGATCACTACATACCAGACCGGGATCAGTACCTCACAGACCAGGGATCACTACATTACAGACCAGGGATCACTACATCACAGACCGGGGATCACTACATCACAGACCGGGGATCAGCACATCACAGACCTGTGATCACTACATCACAGACCGGGATCAGTACCTCACAGACCGGGGATCACTACATTACAGACCGGGATCAGTACATCACAGACCGGGGATCACTACATCACAGACCGGGGATCACTACATCACAGACCGGGATCAGCACATCACAGACCGGGATCAGCACATCACAGACCGGGGATCACTACATTACAGGCCGGGGATCACTACATCACAGACCGGGGATCACTACATTACAGGCCGGGGATCAGCACATCTCAGACCGGGGATCACTACATCACAGACCGGGGATCACTACATCACAGACCAGGGATCACTACATTACAGACCGGGGATCACTACATCACTGACTGGGGATCAGTACCTCACAGACCAGGGATCACTACATTACAGACCAGGGATCACTACATCACAGACCGGGGATCACTACATCACAGACCGGGATCAGCACATCACAGACCGGGGATCAGCACATCACAGACCGGGATCAGAACATCACAGGCTGGGGATCACTACATCACAGACCGGGGATCACTACATCACAGACCGGGATCAACACATCACAGGCCAGGATCACTACATCACAGACCGGGGATCACTACATCACAGACCGGGATCAGTACCTCACAGACCGGGGATCACTACATCACAGACCGGGATCAGCACATCACAGGCCGGGATCAGTACATCACAGACCGGGGATCACTACGTCACAGACGTGGGATCACTACATCACAGACCGGGGATCACTACATCACAGACCGGGATCAGCACATCACAGACCGTGGATCACTACATCACAGACCGGGGATCAGCACATCACAGACCGGGGATCACTACATCACAGACCGGGATCAGCACATCACAGACCGGGGATCACTACATCACAGACCGGGATCAGCACATCACAGACCGGGATCAGCACATTACAGGCCGGGGATCACTACATAACAGGCCGGAGATCACTACATCACAGACCGGGGATCACTACATTACAGACTGGAGATCAGCACATCACAGACCGGGGATCACTACATTACAGACCGGCGATCAGCACATCACAGACCGGGGATCACTACATTACAGACCGGCGATCAGCACATCACAGACCGGGGATCACTACATCACAGACCGGGGATAACTTCATCACAGACCGGGGATTACTACATCACAGACCGGGGATCACTACATCACAGACCGGGGATCACTACATTACAGGCCGGGGATCACTACATCACAGACCGGGGATCACTACATCACAGACCGGGATCAGCACATCACAGACCGGGATCAGCACATCACAGACCGGGGATCACTACATTACAGGCCGGGGATCACTACATCACAGACCGGCGATCAGCACATCACAGACCGGGGATCACTACATCACAGACCGGGGATCACTACATCACAGATCGGGATCAGCACATCACAGACCAGGGATCACTGCATTACAGGCCGGGGATCACTACATTACAGGCCGGGGATCACTACATCACAGACCGGGGATCACTACATTACAGGCCGGGGATCACTACATCACAGACCGGGGATCACTACATCACAGACCGGGGGTCACTACATCACAGACCAGGGATCACTACATCACAGACCGGGATCATTACCTCACAGACCGGGGATCACTACATCACAGACTGGGATCACTACATCACAGACCGGGGATCACTACATCACTGACCGGGGATCACTACATCACAGACCGGGATCAGTACCTCACAGACCAGGGATCACTACATTACAGACCAGGTATCACTACATCACAGACCGGGGATCACTACATCACAGACCGGGGATCAGCACATCACAGACCTTTGATCACTACATCACAGACCGGGATCAGTACCTCACAGACCGGGGATCACTACATTACAGACCGGGATCAGTACATCACAGACCGGGGATCACAACATCACAGACCGGGGATCACTACATCACAGACCGGGATCAGCACATCACAGACCGAGATCAGCACATCACAGACCGGGGATCACTACATTACAGGCCGGGGATCACTACATCACAGACCGGGGATCACTACATTACAGGCCGGGGATCAGCACATCTCAGACCGGGGATCACTACATCACAGACCGGGGATCACTACATCACAGACCAGGGATCACTACATTACAGACCGGGGATCACTACATCACTCACCGGGGATCACTACATCACAGACCGGGATCAGTACCTCACAGACCAGAGATCACTACATTACAGACCAGGGATCACTACATCACAGACCGGGGATCACTACATCACAGACCGGGATCAGCACATCACAGACCGGGGATCAGCACATCACAGACCGGGATCAGCACATCACAGGCTGGGGATCACTACATCACAGGCCGGGGATCACTACATCACAGACCGGGATCAACACATCACAGGCCAGGATCACTACATCACAGACCGGGGATCACTACATCACAGACCGGGATCAGTACCTCACAGACCGGGGATCACTACATCACAGACCGGGATCAGCACATCACAGGCCGGGATCGGTACATCACAGACCGGGGATCACTATATCACAGGCCGGGGATCACTACATCACAGACCGGGGATCACTACATCACAGACCGGGGATCACTACATTACAAGCCGGGGATCACTACATCACAGACCGGGGATCACTACATTACAGGCCGGGGATCAGCACATCACAGACCGGGGATCACTACATTACAGACCTGGGATCACTACATCACAGTACCGGGGATCAGCACATCACAGACCGGGGATCACTACATCACAGGCTGGGGATCACTACATCACAGGCCGGGAATCACTACATCACAGACCGGGATTAGCACATCACAGACCGGGATCAGCACATCACAGGCCGGTATCAGCACATCACAGACCGGGGATCACTACATCACAGACCGGGGATCATAACATCACAGACCGGGATCAGCACATCACAGGCCGGGATCAGTACATCACAGACCGGGGATCACTACATCACAGGCCGGGGATCAGCACATCACAGACCGGGGATCAGCACATCACAGACCAGGGATCAGCACATCACAGACCGGGGATCAGCACATCACAGACTGGGGATCAGCACATCACAGACCAGGGGATCAGCACATCACAGACCGGGGATCAGCACATCACAGACAGGGGATCAGCACATCACAGACCAGGGATCAGCACATCACAGACCGGGGATCAGCACATCACAGATCGGGGATCACTACATAACAGGCCGGGGATCACTACATTACAGGCCGGGGATCACTACATCACAGACCGGGATCAGTACCTCACAGACCGGGGATCACTACATCACAGACCGGGATCAGTACATCACAGACCGGGGAACACTACATCACAGACGTGGGATCACTACATCACAGACCGGGGATCACTACATCACAGACGTGGGATCACTACATCACAGACCGGGGATCACTACATCACAGACCGGGGATCAGCACATCACAGACCGGGGATCACTACATCACAGACCGGGATCAGCACATCACAGACCGGGGATCACTACATCACAGACCGGGATCAGCACATCACAGACCGGGGATCAGCACATCACAGACCAGGGATCAGCACATCACAGACCGGGGATCAGCACATCACAGACTGGGGATCAGCACATCACAGACCGGGGATCAGCACATCACAGACCGGGGATCAGCACATCACAGACCGGGGATCAGCACATCACAGACCGGGGATCAGCACATCACAGACCGGGGATCACTACATCACAGACCGGGATCAGTACATCACAGACCGGGGATCAGCACATCACAGACCGGGGATCACTATATCACTGACCGGGGATCACTACATCACAGACCGGGATCAGTACCTCACAGACCAGGGATCAGCACATCACAGACTGGGGATCAGCACATCACAGACCAGGGATCAGCACATCACAGACCGGGGATCAGCACATCACAGACTGGGGATCAGCACATCACAGACCAGGGATCAGCACATCACAGACCGGGGATCAGCACATCACAGACAGGGGATCAGCACATCACAGACCAGGGATCAGCACATCACAGACCGGGGATCAGCACATCACAGATTGGGGATCACTACATAACAGGCCGGGGATCACTACATTACAGGCCGGGGATCACTACATCACAGACCGGGATCAGTACCTCACAGACCAGGGATCACTACATCACAGACCGGGATCAGTACATCACAGACCGGGGATCACTACATCACAGACGTGGGATCACTACATCACAGACCGGGGATCACTACATCACAGACGTGGGATCACTACATCACAGACCGGGGATCACTACATCACAGACCGGGGATCAGCACATCACAGACCGGGGATCACTACATCACAGACTGGGATCAGCACATCACAGACCGGGGATCACTACATCACAGACGGGATCAGCACATCACAGACCGGGATCAGCACATTACAGGCCGGGGATCACTACATAACAGGCCAGAGATCACTACATCACAGACCGGGGATCACTACATCACAGACCGGCGATCAGCACATCACAGACCGGCGATCAGCACATCACAGACCGGGGATCACTACATCACAGACCGGGGATAACTACATCACAGACCGGGGATCACTACATCACAGACCGGGGATCACTACATCACAGACCGGGGATCACTACATTACAGGCCGGGGATCACTACATCACAGACCGGGGATCACTACATCACAGACCGGGATCAGCACATCACAGACCGGGGATCACTACATCACAGACCGGCGATCAGCACATCACAGACCGGGGATCACTACATCACAGACCCGGGATCACTACATCACAGACCGGGATCAGCACATCACTGACCGGGGATCACTACATTACAGGCCGGGGATCACTACATTACAGGCCAGGGATCACTACATCACAGACCGGGGATCACTACATTACAGGCCGGGGATCACTACATCACAGACCGGGGATAACTACATCACAGACCAGGGATCACTACATCACAGACCGGGATCAGTACCTCACAGACCGGGGATCACTACATCACAGACCGGGATCACGACATCACAGACCGGGGATCACTACATCACTGACCGGGGATCACTACATACCAGACCGGGATCAGTACCTCACAGACCAGGGATCACTACATTACAGACCAGGGATCACTACATCACAGACCGGGGATCACTACATCACAGACCGGGGATCAGCACATCACAGACCTGTGATCACTACATCACAGACCGGGATCAGTACCTCACAGACCGGGGATCACTACATTACAGACCGGGATCAGTACATCACAGACCGGGGATCACTACATCACAGACCGGGGATCACTACATCACAGACCGGGATCAGCACATCACAGACCGGGATCAGCACATCACAGACCGGGGATCACTACATTACAGGCCGGGGATCACTACATCACAGACCGGGGATCACTACATTACAGGCCGGGGATCAGCACATCTCAGACCGGGGATCACTACATCACAGACCGGGGATCACTACATCACAGACCAGGGATCACTACATTACAGACCGGGGATCACTACATCACTGACTGGGGATCAGTACCTCACAGACCAGGGATCACTACATTACAGACCAGGATCACTACATCACAGACCGGGGATCACTACATCACAGACCGGGATCAGCACATCACAGACCGGGGATCAGCACATCACAGACCGGGATCAGAACATCACAGGCTGGGGATCACTACATCACAGACCGGGGATCACTACATCACAGACCGGGATCAACACATCACAGGCCAGGATCACTACATCACAGACCGGGGATCACTACATCACAGACCGGGATCAGTACCTCACAGACCGGGGATCACTACATCACAGACCGGGATCAGCACATCACAGGCCGGGATCAGTACATCACAGACCGGGATCACTACGTCACAGACGTGGGATCACTACATCACAGACCGGGGATCACTACATCACAGACCGGGATCAGCTACATCACAGACGTGGGATCACTACATCACAGACCGGGGATCACTACATCACAGACCGGGGATCAGCACATCACAGACCGGGGATCACTACATCACAGACCGGGATCAGCACATCACAGACCGGGGATCACTACATCACAGACCGGGATCAGCACATCACAGACCGGGGATCAGCACATCACAGGCCGGGGATCAGCACATCACAGACCGGGATCAGCACTACAGACGGGGATCACACATCACAGACCGGGGATCACTACATCACAGACCGGGGATCAGCACATCACAGACCGGGGATCACTACATTACAGACCGGCGATCAGCACATCACAGACCGGGGATCACTACATCACAGACCGGGATCAGCACATCACAGACCGGGATCACACATCACAGACCGGGGATCACTACATCACAGACCGGGATCACTACATCACAGACCGGGGATCACTACATCACAGACCGGGGATCACTACATCACAGACGGGGATCACTACATCACAGACCGGGGATCACTACATCACAGACCGGGATCAGCACATCACAGACCGGGGATCAGCACATCACAGACCGGGATCAGCACTCACAGACGGGGATCACACATCACAGACCGGGGATCACTACATCACAGACCGGGATCAGCACATCACAGACCGGGGATCACTACATACAGCACAGACCGGGGATCACTACATCACAGACCGGGGATCACTACATCACAGACCGGGATCAGATCACAGACCGGGGATCACTACATCACAGACGGGGATCACTACATACAGACCGGGATCACTACATCACAGACCGGGGATCACTACATCACAGACCGGGGATCACTACATCACAGACCGGGGATCAGCTACATCACAGACCGGGGATCACTACATCACAGACCGGGGATCACTACATCACACGGGGATCACCTCAGCCGGGATCACTACATCACAGACCGGGGATCACTACATCACAGACCGGGGATCACTACATCACAGACCGGGGATCACACATCAGCCGGGATCACTCACAGACCGGGGATCACTACATCACAGACCGGGGATCACTACATCACAGACGGGGATCACTACATCACAGACCGGGGATCACTACATCACAGACCGGGGATCACTACATTACAGACCGGGGGGATAACTACATCACAGACCGGGGATCACTACATCACAGACCGGGATCAGCACATCACAGACCGGATCACAGCACATCACAGACCGGGGATCACTACATTACAGGCCGGGGATCACTACATCACAGACCGGTGATCACTACATTACAGGCCGGGATCAGCACATCTCAGACCGGGGATCACTACATCACAGACCGGGGATCACTACATCACAGACCAGGGATCACTACATTACAGACCGGGGATCACTACATCCACTGACACGGGGGATCACTACATCACAGACCAGGATCAGTACCCCACAGACCCAGGGATCACTACATTACAGACCAGGGATCACTACATCACGACCGGGGATCACTACATCACGGACCGGGAATACACTACATCACAGACCGGGGATCACTACAGTCACAGACCGGGATCAGCACATCACAGACCGGGGATCACTACATCACAGACCGGGGATCACTACATTACAAGCCGGGGATCACTACATCACAGACCAGGGATCACTACATTACAGACCGGGATCACTACATCACAGACCGGGGATCACTACATCACAGACCGGGGATCACTACATCACAGACCGGGATCAGCACATCACAGACCGGGATCAGCACATCACAGGCGGGGATCACTACATCACAGGCCGGGGATCACTACATCACAGACCGGGGATCACACATCACAGCCGGGATCAGCACATCACAGGCCGGGATCACTACATCACAGACCGGGGATCACTACATCACAGACCGGGATCACTACATCACAGACCGGGGATCACTACATCACAGACCGGGGATCAGCACATCACAGACCGGGATCACTACATCACAGACCGGGGATCACTACATCACAGACCGGGGATCACTACATCACAGACCGGGATCACACATCACAGACCGGGGATCAGCACATCACAGACGGGGATCAGCTCACAGCGGGGATCAGCTACATCACAGACCGGGGATCACTACATCACAGACCGGGGATCACTACATTACAAGCCGGGGATCACTACATCACAGACCGGGGATCACTACATTACAGGCCGGGGATCAGCACATCACAGACCGGGGATCACTACATTACAGACCTGGGATCACTACATCACAGACCGGGGATCAGCACATCACAGACCGGGGATCACTACATCACAGGCTGGGATCACTACATCACAGGCCGGGAATCACTACATCACAGACCGGGATTAGCACATCACAGACCGGGATCAGCACATCACAGACCGGGGATCACTACATCACAGACCGGGGATCATAACATCACAGACCGGGATCAGCACATCACAGGCCGGGATCAGTACATCACAGACCGGGGATCACTACATCACAGGCCGGGGATCAGCACATCACAGACCGGGGATCAGCACATCACAGACCAGGGATCAGCACATCACAGACCGGGGATCAGCACATCCCAGACTGGGGATCAGCACATCACAGACCAGGGATCAGCACATCACAGACCGGGGATCAGCACATCACAGACAGGGGATCAGCACATCACAGACCAGGGATCAGCACATCACAGACCGGGGATCAGCACATCACAGATCGGGGATCACTACATAACAGGCCGGGGATCACTACATTACAGGCCGGGGATCACTACATCACAGACCGGGATCAGTATCTCACAAACCGGGGATCACTACATCACAGACCGGGATCAGTACATCACAGACCGGGGAACACTACATCACAGACGTGGGATCACTACATCACAGACCGGGGATCACTACATCACAGACATGGGATCACTACATCACAGACCGGGGATCACTACATCACAGACCGGGGATCAGCACATCACAGACCGGGGATCACTACATCACAGACCGGGATCAGCACATCACAGACCGGGGATCACTACATCACAGACCGGGATCAGCACATCACAGACCGGGATCAGCACATTACAGGCCGGGGATCACTACATAACAGGCCAGAGATCACTACATCACAGACCGGGGATCACTACATCACAGACCGGGGATCACTACATCACAGACCGGGGATCACTACATCACAGGCCGGGGATCACTACATTACAGACCGGCGATCAGCACATCACAGACCGGGGATCACTACATTACAGACCGGCGATCAGCACATCACAGACCGGGGATCACTACATTACAGACCGGCGATCAGCACATCACAGACCGGGGATCACTACATCACAGACCGGGGATAACTACATCACAGACCGGGGATCACTACATCACAGACCGGGATCAGCACATCACAGACCGGGATCAGCACATCACAGACCGGGGATCACTACATTACAGGCCGGGGATCACTACATCACAGACCGGGGATCACTACATTACAGGCCGGGGATCAGCACATCTCAGACCGGGGATCACTACATCACAGACCGGGGATCACTACATCACAGACCAGGATCAGTACCCCACAGACCAGGGATCACTACATTACAGACCGGGGATCACTACATCACTGACCGGGGATCACTACATCACAGACCAGGATCAGTACCCCCAGACCAGGGATCACTACATTACAGACCAGGGATCACTACATCACAGACCAGGGATCACTACATCACAGACCGGGGATCACTACATCACAGACCGGGGATCACTACATCACAGACCGGGATCAGCACATCACAGACCGGGGATCACTACATCACAGACCGGGGATCACTACAATACAAGCCGGGGATCACTACATCACAGACCGGGGATCACTACATTACAGGCCGGGGATCACTACATCACAGACCGGGGATCAGCACATCACAGACCGGGGATCACTACATCACAGGCTGGGGATCACTACATCACAGGCCGGGAATCACTACATCACAGACCGGGATTAGCACATCACAGACCGGGATCAGCACATCACAGGCCGGTATCAGCACATCACAGACCGGGGATCACTACATCACAGACCGGGGATCATAACATCACAGACTGGGATCAGCACATCACAGGCCGGGATCAGTACATCACAGACCGGGGATCACTACATCACAGACCAGGGATCAGCACATCACAGACTGGGGATCAGCACATCACAGACCAGGGATCAGCACATCACAGACCGGGGATCAGCACATCACAGACAGGGGATCAGCACATCACAGACCGGGGATCAGCACATCACAGATCGGGGATCACTACATAACAGGCCGGGGATCACTACATTACAGGCCGGGGATCACTACATCACAGACCGGGATCAGTACCTCACAGACCGGGGATCACTACATCACAGACTGGGATCAGTACATCACAGACCGGGGATCACTACATCACAGACGTGGGATCACTACATCACAGACCGGGGATCACTGCATCACAGACGTGGGATCACTACATCACAGACCGGGGATCACTACATCACAGACCGGGGATCAGCACATCACAGACCGGGGATCACTACATCACAGACCGGGATCAGCACATCACAGACCGGGGATCACTACATCACAGACCGGGATCAGCACATCACAGACCGGGATCAGCACATTACAGGCCGGGGATCACTACATAACAGGCCAGAGATCACTACATCACAGACCGGGGATCACTACATCACAGACCGGGGATCACTACATTACAGACCGGCGATCAGCACATCACAGACCGGGGATCACTACATTACAGACCGGCGATCAGCACATCACAGACCGGGGATCACTACATTACAGACCGGCGATCAGCACATCACAGACCGGGGATCACTACATCACTGACCGGGGATAACTACATCACAGACCGGGGATCACTACATCACAGACCGGGGATCACTACATCACAGACCGGGGATCACTACATTACAGGCCGGGGATCACTACATTACAGGCCGGGGATCACTACATCACAGACCGGGGATCACTACATCACAGACCGGGATCAGCACATCACAGACCGAGATCAGCACATCACAGACCGGGGATCACTACATCACAGACCGGCGATCAGCACATCACAGACCGGGGATCACTACATCACAGACCGGGGATCACTACATCACAGACCGGGATCAGCACATCACAGACCGGGGATCACTACATTACAGGCCGGGGATCACTACATTACAGGCCAGGGATCACTACATCACAGACCGGGGATCACTACATCACAGACCGGGGATCAGCACATCACAGACCGGGGATCACTACATCACAGACCGGGATCAGCACATCACAGACCGGGGATCACTACATCACAGACCGGGATCAGCACATCACAGACCGGGATCAGCACATTACAGGCCGGGGATCACTACATAACAGGCCAGAGATCACTACATCACAGACCGGGGATCAATACATCACAGACCGGGGATCACTACATTACAGACCGGCGATCAGCACATCACAGACCGGGGATCACTACATTACAGACCGGCGATCAGCACATCACAGACCGGGGATCACTACATTACAGACCGGCGATCAGCACATCACAGACCGGGGATCACTACATCACAGACCGGGGATAACTACATCACAGACCGGGGATCACTACATCACAGACCGGGATCAGCACATCACAGACCGGGATCAGCACATCACAGACCGGGGATCACTACATTACAGGCCGGGGATCACTACATCACAGACCGGGGATCACTACATTACAGGCCGGGGATCAGCACATCTCAGACCGGGGATCACTACATCACAGACCGGGGATCACTACATCACAGACCAGGGATCACTACATTACAGACCGGGGATCACTACATCACTGACCGGGATCACTACATCACAGACCAGGATCAGTACCCCACAGACCAGGGATCACTACATTACAGACCAGGGATCACTACATCACAGACCGGGGATCACTACATCACAGACCGGGGATCACTACATCACAGACCGGGGATCACTACATCACAGACCGGGATCAGCACATCACAGACCGGGGATCACTACATCACAGACCGGGGATCACTACATTACAAGCCGGGGATCACTACATCACAGACCGGGGATCACTACATTACAGGCCGGGGATCAGCACATCACAGACCGGGGATCACTGCATTACAGACCGGGGATCACTACATCACAGACCGGGGATCAGCACATCACAGACCCGGGATCACTACATCACAGGCTGGGGATCACTACATCACAGGCCGGGAATCACTACATCACAGACCGGGATTAGCGCATCACAGACCGGGATCAGCACATAACAGGCCGGTATCAGCACATCACAGACCGGGGATCACTACATCACAGACCGGGGATCACTACATCACAGGCCGGGGATCAGCACATCACAGACCGGGGATCAGCACATCACAGACCAGCAGAGATCAGCACATCACAGACCGGGGATCAGCACATCACAGACTGGGGATCAGCACATCACAGACCAGGGATCAGCACATCACAGACCGGGGATCAGCACATCACAGACAGGGGATCAGCACAGACCAGGGATCAGCACATCACAGACCGGGGATCAGCACATCACAGATCGGGGATCACTACATAACAGGCCGGGGATCACTACATTACAGGCCAGGGATCACTACATCACAGACCGGGATCAGTACCTCACAGACCGGGGATCACTACATCACAGACCGGGATCAGTACATCACAGACCGGGGATCACTACATCACAGACGTGGGATCACTACATCACAGACCGGGGATCACTACATCACAGACGTGGGATCACTACATCACAGACCGGGGATCACTACATCACAGACCGGGGATCAGCACATCACAGACCGGGGATCACTACATCACAGACCGGGATCAGCACATCACAGACCGGGGATCACTACATCACAGACCGGGATCAGCACATCACAGACCGGCGATCAGCACATCACAGACCGGGGATCACTACATCACAGACCGGGGATCACTACATCACAGACCGGGATCAGCACATCACAGACCGGGGATCACTACATTACAGGCCGGGGATCACTACATTACAGGCCGGGGATCACTACATCACAGACCGGGGATCACTACATTACAGGCCGGGGATCACTACATCACAGACCGGGGATCAGCACATCACAGACCGGGGATCACTACATCACAGACCAGGGATCACTACATCACAGACCGGGATCAGTACCTCACAGACCGGGGATCACTACATCACAGACTGGGATCACTACATCACAGACCGGGGATCACTACATCACTGACCGGGGATCACTACATCACAGACCGGGATCAGTACCTCACAGACCAGGGATCACTACATTACAGACCAGGGATCACTACATCACAGACCGGGATTAGCACATCACAGACCGGGATCAGCACATCACAGGCCGGTATCAGCACATCACAGACCGGGGATCACTACATCACAGACCGGGGATCATAACATCACAGACCGGGATCAGCACATCACAGGCCGGGATCAGTACATCACAGACCGGGGATCACTACATCACAGGCCGGGGATCAGCACATCACAGACCGGGGATCAGCACATCACAGACCAGGGATCAGCACATCACAGACCGGGGATCAGCACATCACAGACTGGGGATCAGCACATCACAGACCAGGGATCAGCACATCACAGACCGGGGATCAGCACATCACAGACAGGGGATCAGCACATCACAGACCAGGGATCAGCACATCACAGACCGGGGATCAGCACATCACAGATCGGGGATCACTACATTACAGGCCGGGGATCACTACATCACAGACCGGGATCAGTACCTCACAGACCGGGGATCACTACATCACAGACCGGGATCAGTACATCACAGACCGGGGAACACTACATCACAGACGTGGGATCACTACATCACAGACCGGGGATCACTACATCACAGACGTGGGATCACTACATCACAGACCGGGGATCACTACATCACAGACCGGGGATCAGCACATCACAGACCGGGGATCACTACATCACAGACCGGGATCAGCACATCACAGACCGGGGATCACTACATCACAGACCGGGATCAGCACATCACAGACCGGGATCAGCACATTACAGGCCGGGGATCACTACATAACAGGCCAGAGATCACTACATCACAGACCGGGGATCACTACATCACAGACCGGGGATCACTACATCACAGACCGGGGATCACTACATCACAGGCCGGGGATCACTACATTACAGACCGGCGATCAGCACATCACAGACCGGGGATCACTACAATACAGACCGGCGATCAGCACATCACAGACCGGGGATCACTACATTACAGACCGGCGATCAGCACATCACAGACCGGGGATCACTACATCACAGACCGGGGATAACTACATCACAGACCGGGGATCACTACATCACAGACCGGGATCAGCACATCACAGACCGGGATCAGCACATCACAGACCGGGGATCACTACATTACAGGCCGGGGATCACTACATCACAGACCGGGGATCACTACATTACAGGCCGGGGATCAGCACATCTCAGACCGGGGATCACTACATCACAGACCGGGGATCACTACATCACAGACCAGGATCAGTACCCCACAGACCAGGGATCACTACATTACAGACCGGGGATCACTACATCACTGACCGGGGATCACTACATCACAGACCAGGATCAGTACCCCACAGACCAGGGATCACTACATTACAGACCAGGGATCACTACATCACAGACCAGGGATCACTACATCACAGACCGGGGATCACTACATCACAGACCGGGGATCACTACATCACAGACCGGGATCAGCACATCACAGACCGGGGATCACTACATCACAGACCGGGGATCACTACAATACAAGCCGGGGATCACTACATCACAGACCGGGGATCACTACATTACAGGCCGGGGATCAGCACATCACAGACCGGGGATCACTACATTACAGACCGGGGATCACTACATCACAGACCGGGGATCAGCACATCACAGACCGGGGATCACTACATCACAGGCTGGGGATCACTACATCACAGGCCGGGAATCACTACATCACAGACCGGGATTAGCACATCACAGACCGGGATCAGCACATCACAGGCCGGTATCAGCACATCACAGACCGGGGATCACTACATCACAGACCGGGGATCATAACATCACAGACTGGGATCAGCACATCACAGGCCGGGATCAGTACATCACAGACCGGGGATCACTACATCACAGGCCGGGGATCAGCACATCACAGACCGGGGATCAGCACATCACAGACCAGGGATCAGCACATCACAGACTGGGGATCAGCACATCACAGACCAGGGATCAGCACATCACAGACCGGGGATCAGCACATCACAGACAGGGGATCAGCACATCACAGACCGGGGATCAGCACATCACAGATCGGGGATCACTACATAACAGGCCGGGGATCACTACATTACAGGCCGGGGATCACTACATCACAGACCGGGATCAGTACCTCACAGACCGGGGATCACTACATCACAGACTGGGATCAGTACATCACAGACCGGGGATCACTACATCACAGACGTGGGATCACTACATCACAGACCGGGGATCACTGCATCACAGACGTGGGATCACTACATCACAGACCGGGGATCACTACATCACAGACCGGGGATCAGCACATCACAGACCGGGGATCACTACATCACAGACCGGGATCAGCACATCACAGACCGGGGATCACTACATCACAGACCGGGATCAGCACATCACAGACCGGGATCAGCACATTACAGGCCGGGGATCACTACATAACAGGCCAGAGATCACTACATCACAGACCGGGGATCACTACATCACAGACCGGGGATCACTACATTACAGACCGGCGATCAGCACATCACAGACCGGGGATCACTACATTACAGACCGGCGATCAGCACATCACAGACCGGGGATCACTACATTACAGACCGGCGATCAGCACATCACAGACCGGGGATCACTACATCACTGACCGGGGATAACTACATCACAGACCGGGGATCACTACATCACAGACCGGGGATCACTACATCACAGACCGGGGATCACTACATCACAGACCGGTATCAGCACATCACAGACCGGGATCAGCACATCACAGACCGGGGATCACTACATCACAGACCGGCGATCAGCACATCACAGACCGGGGATCACTACATCACAGACCGGGGATCACTACATCACAGACCGGGATCAGCACATCACAGACCGGGGATCACTACATTACAGGCCGGGGATCACTACATTACAGGCCAGGGATCACTACATCACAGACCGGGGATCACTACATCACAGACCGGGGATCAGCACATCACAGACCGGGGATCACTACATCACAGACCGGGATCAGCACATCACAGACCGGGGATCACTACATCACAGACCGGGATCAGCACATCACAGACCGGGATCAGCACTTTACAGGCCGGGGATCACTACATAACAGGCCAGAGATCACTACATCACAGACCGGGGATCAATACATCACAGACCGGGGATCACTACATTACAGACCGGCGATCAGCACATCACAGACCGGGGATCACTACATTACAGACCGGCGATCAGCACATCACAGACCGGGGATCACTACATTACAGACCGGCGATCAGCACATTACAGACCGGGGATCACTACATCACCTGTCTCTTATACACATCTCTACATTACAGACCGGGGATAACTACATCACAGACCGGGGATCACTACATCACAGACCGGGATCAGCACATCACAGACCGGGATCAGCACATCACAGACCGGGGATCACTACATTACAGGCCGGGGATCACTACATCACAGACCGGGGATCACTACATTACAGGCCGGGGATCAGCACATCTCAGACCGGGGATCACTACATCACAGACCGGGGATCACTACATCACAGACCAGGGATCACTACATTACAGACCGGGGATCACTACATCACTGACCGGGGATCACTACATCACAGACCAGGATCAGTACCCCACAGACCAGGGATCACTACATTACAGACCAGGGATCACTACATCACAGTCCGGGGATCACTACATCACAGACCGGGGATCACTACATCACAGACCGGGGATCACTACATCACAGACCGGGATCAGCACATCACAGACCGGGGATCACTACATCACAGACCGGGGATCACTACATTACAAGCCGGGGATCACTACATCACAGACCGGGGATCACTACATTACAGGCCGGGGATCAGCACATCACAGACCGGGGATCACTACATTACAGACCGGGGATCACTACATCACAGACCGGGGATCAGCACATCACAGACCCGGGATCACTACATCACAGGCTGGGGATCACTACATCACAGGCCGGGAATCACTACATCACAGACCGGGATTAGCACATCACAGACCGGGATCAGCACATCACAGGCCGGTATCAGCACATCACAGACCGGGGATCACTACATCACAGACCGGGGATCATAACATCACAGACTGGGATCAACACATCACAGGCCGGGATCAGTACATCACAGACCGGGGATCACTACATCACAGGCCGGGGATCAGCACATCACAGACCGGGGATCAGCACATCACAGACCAGGGATCAGCACATCACAGACCGGGGATCAGCACATCACAGACTGGGGATCAGCACATCACAGACCAGGGATCAGCACATCACAGACCGGGGATCAGCACATCACAGACAGGGGATCAGCACAGACCAGGATCAGCACATCACAGAACGGGGATCAGCACATCATAGATCGGGGATCACTACATAACAGGCCGGGGATCACTACATTACAGGCCAGGGATCACTACATCACAGACCGGGATCAGTACCTCACAGACCGGGGATCACTACATCACAGACCGGGATCAGTACATCACAGACCGGGGATCACTACATCACAGACGTGGGATCACTACATCACAGACCGGGGATCACTACATCACAGACGTGGGATCACTACATCACAGACCGGGGATCACTACATCACAGACCGGGGATCACTACATCACAGACCGGGGATCAGCACATCACAGACCGGGGATCACTACATCACAGACCGGGATCAGCACATCACAGACCGGGGATCACTACATCACAGACCGGGATCAGCACATCACAGACCGGCGATCAGCACATCACAGACCGGGGATCACTACATCACAGACCGGTGATCACTACATCACAGACCGGGATCAGCACATCACAGACCGGGGATCACTACATTACAGGCCGGGGATCACTACATTACAGGCCGGGGATCACTACATCACAGACCGGGGATCACTACATTACAGGCCGGGGATCACTACATCACAGACCGGGGATCAGCACATCACAGACCGGGGATCACTACATCACAGACCAGGGATCACTACATCACAGACCGGGATCAGTACCTCACAGACCGGGGATCACTACATCACAGACTGGGATCACTACATCACAGACCGGGGATCACTACATCACTGACCGGGGATCACTACATTACAGACCAGGGATCACTACATCACAGACCGGGATTAGCACACCACAGACCGGGATCAGCACATCACAGGCCGGTATCAGCACATCACAGACCGGGGATCACTACATCACAGACCGGGGATCATAACATCACAGACCGGGATCAGCACATCACAGGCCGGGATCAGTACATCACAGACCGGGGATCACTACATCACAGACTGGGATCACTACATCACAGACCGGGGATCACTACATCACTGACCGGGGATCACTACATCACAGACCGGGATCAGTACCTCACAGACCAGGGATCACTACATTACAGACCAGGGATCACTACATCACAGACAGGGATCAGCACATCACAGACCGGGGATCACTACATTACAGGCCGGGGATCACTTCATTACAGGCCAGGGATCACTACATCACAGACCGGGGATCACTACATTACAGGCCGATGATCACTACATCACAGACCGGGGATAACTACATCACAGACCGGGGATCACTACATCACAGACCAGGGATCACTACATCACAGACCGGGATCAGTACCTCACAGACCGGGGATCACTACATCACAGACCGGGATCACTACATCACAGACCGGGGATCACTACATCACTGACCGGGGATCACTACATCACAGACCGGGATCAGTACCTCACAGACCAGGGATCACTACATTACAGACCAGGGATCACTACATCACAGACCGGGGATCACTACATCACAGACCGGGGATCAGCACATCACAGACCTGTGATCACTACATCACAGACCGGGATCAGTACCTCACAGACCGGGGATCACTACATTACAGACCGGGATCACTACATCACAGACCGGGGATCACTACATTACAGGCCGGGGATCAGCACATCTCAGACCGGGGATCACTACATCACAGACCGGGGATCACTACATCACAGACCAGGGATCACTACATTACATACCGGGGATCACTACATCACTGACCGGGGATCACTACATCACAGACCAGGATCAGTACCTCACAGACCAGGGATCACTACATTACAGACCAGGGATCACTACATCACAGACCGGGGATCACTACATCACAGACCGGGATCAGCACATCACAGACCGTGGATCAGCACATCACAGACCGGGATCAGCACATCACAGGCTGGGGATCACTACATCACAGACCGGGGATCACTACATCACAGACCGGGATCAACACATCACAGGCCAGGATCACTACATCACAGACCGGGGATCACTACATCACAGACCGGGATCAGTACCTCACAGACCGGGGATCACTACATCACAGACCGGGATCAGCACATCACAGGCCGGGATCAGTACATCACAGACCGGGGATCACTACATCACAGACCGGGGATCACTACATCACAGACCGGGATCAGCACATCACAGACCGGGGATCACTACATCACAGACCGGGGATCAGCACATCACAGACCGGGGATCACTACATCACAGACCGGGATCAGCACATCACAGACCGGGGATCACTACATCACAGACGGGGATCAGCACATCACAGACCGGGATCAGCACATTACAGGCCGGGGATCACTACATAACAGGCCGGAGATCACTACATCACAGACCGGGGATCACTACATTACAGACTGGCGATCAGCACATCACAGACCGGGAATCACTACATTACAGACCGGCGATCAGCACATCACAGACCGGGGATCACTACATTACAGACCGGCGATCAGCACATCACAGACCGGGGATCACTACATCACAGACCGGGGATCACTACATCACAGACCGGGGATCACTACATTACAGGCCGGGGATCACTACATCACAGACCGGGGATCACTACATCACAGACCGGGATCAGCACATCACAGACCGGGATCAGCACATCACAGACCGGGGATCACTACATTACAGGCCGGGGATCACTACATCACAGACCGGCGATCAGCACATCACAGACCGGGGATCACTACATCACAGACCGGGGATCACTACATCACAGACCGGGATCAGCACATCACAGACCGGGGATCACTACATTACAGGCCGGGGATCACTACATTACAGGCCGGGGATCACTACATCACAGACCGGGGATCACTACATTACAGGCCGGGGATCACTACATCACAGACCGGGGATCAGCACATCACAGACCGGGGATCACTACATCACAGACCAGGGATCACTACATCACAGACCGGGATCAGTACCTCACAGACCGGGGATCACTACATCACAGACTGGGATCACTACATCACAGACCGGGGATCACTACATCACAGACCGGGGATCACTACATCACAGACCGGGGATCACTACATCACAGACCGGGGATCACTACATCACAGACCGGGATCAGCACATCACAGACCGGGATCAGCACATCACAGACCGGGGATCACTACATCACAGACCGGCGATCAGCACATCACAGACCGGGGATCACTACATCACAGACCGGGGATCACTACATCACAGACCGGGATCAGCACATCACAGACCGGGGATCACTACATTACAGGCCGGGGATCACTACATTACAGGCCAGGGATCACTACATCACAGACATCACTACATCACAGACCGGGGGATCAGCACATCACAGACCGGGGATCACTACATCACAGACCGGGATCAGCACATCACAGACCGGGGATCACTACATCACAGACCGGATCAGCACATCACAGACCGGGATCAGCACATTACAGGCCGGGGATCACTACATAACAGGCCAGAGATCACTACATCACAGACCGGGGATCAATACATCACAGACCGGGGATCACTACATTACAGACCGGCGATCAGCACATCACAGACCGGGGATCACTACATTACAGACCGGCGATCAGCACATCACAGACCGGGGATCACTACATTACAGACCGGCGATCAGCACATTACAGACCGGGGATCACTACATCACAGACCGGGGATAACTACATCACAGACCGGGGATCACTACATCACAGACCGGGATCAGCACATCACAGACCGGGATCAGCACATCACAGACCGGGGATCACTACATTACAGGCCGGGGATCACTACATCACAGACCGGGGATCACTACATTACAGGCCGGGGATCAGCACATCTCAGACCGGGGATCACTACATCACAGACCGGGGATCACTACATCACAGACCAGGGATCACTACATTACAGACCGGGGATCACTACATCACTGACCGGGGATCACTACATCACAGACCAGGATCAGTACCCCACAGACCAGGGATCACTACATTACAGACCAGGGATCACTACATCACAGTCCGGGGATCACTACATCACAGACCGGGGATCACTACATCACAGACCGGGGATCACTACATCACAGACCGGGATCAGCACATCACAGACCGGGGATCACTACATCACAGACCGGGGATCACTACATTACAAGCCGGGGATCACTACATCACAGACCGGGGATCACTACATTACAGGCCGGGGATCAGCACATCACAGACCGGGGATCACTACATTACAGACCGGGGATCACTACATCACAGACCGGGGATCAGCACATCACAGACCCGGGATCACTACATCACAGGCTGGGGATCACTACATCACAGGCCGGGAATCACTACATCACAGACCGGGATTAGCACATCACAGACCGGGATCAGCACATCACAGGCCGGTATCAGCACATCACAGACCGGGGATCACTACATCACAGACCGGGGATCATAACATCACAGACTGGGATCAACACATCACAGGCCGGGATCAGTACATCACAGACCGGGGATCACTACATCACAGGCCGGGGATCAGCACATCACAGACCGGGGATCAGCACATCACAGACCAGGGATCAGCACATCACAGACCGGGGATCAGCACATCACAGACTGGGGATCAGCACATCACAGACCAGGGATCAGCACATCACAGACCGGGGATCAGCACATCACAGACAGGGGATCAGCACAGACCAGGGATCAGCACATCACAGAACGGGGATCAGCACATCACAGATCGGGGATCACTACATAACAGGCCGGGGATCACTACATTACAGGCCAGGGATCACTACATCACAGACCGGGATCAGTACCTCACAGACCGGGATCACTACATCACAGACCGGGATCAGTACATCACAGACCGGGGATCACTACATCACAGACGTGGGATCACTACATCACAGACCGGGGATCACTACATCACAGACGTGGGATCACTACATCACAGACCGGGGATCACTACATCACAGACCGGGGATCACTACATCACAGACCGGGGATCAGCACATCACAGACCGGGGATCACTACATCACAGACCGGGATCAGCACATCACAGACCGGGGATCACTACATCACAGACCGGGATCAGCACATCACAGACCGGCGATCAGCACATCACAGACCGGGGATCACTACATCACAGACCGGTGATCACTACATCACAGACCGGGATCAGCACATCACAGACCGGGGATCACTACATTACAGGCCGGGGATCACTACATTACAGGCCGGGGATCACTACATCACAGACCGGGGATCACTACATTACAGGCCGGGGATCACTACATCACAGACCGGGGATCAGCACATCACAGACCGGGATCACTACATCACAGACCAGGGATCACTACATCACAGACCGGGATCAGTACCTCACAGACCGGGGATCACTACATCACAGACTGGGATCACTACATCACAGACCGGGATCACTACATCACTGACCGGGGATCACTACATCACAGACCGGGATCAGTACCTCACAGACCAGGGATCACTACATTACAGACCAGGGATCACTACATCACAGACCGGGATTAGCACATCACAGACCGGGATCAGCACATCACAGGCCGGTATCAGCACATCACAGACCGGGGATCACTACATCACAGACCGGGGATCATAACATCACAGACCGGGATCAGCACATCACAGGCCGGGATCAGTACATCACAGACCGGGGATCACTACATCACAGACTGGGATCACTACATCACAGACCGGGGATCACTACATCACTGACCGGGGATCACTACATCACAGACCGGGATCAGTACCTCACAGACCAGGGATCACTACATTACAGACCAGGGATCACTACATCACAGACAGGGATCAGCACATCACAGACCGGGGATCACTACATTACAGGCCGGGGATCACTACATCACAGACCGGGGATAACTACATCACAGACCGGGGATCACTACATCACAGACCAGGGATCACTACATCACAGACCGGGATCAGTACCTCACAGACCGGGGATCACTACATCACGACCGGGATCACTACATCACAGACCGGGGATCACTACATCACTGACCGGGGATCACTACATCACAGACCGGGATCAGTACCTCACAGACCAGGGATCACTACATTACAGACCAGGGATCACTACATCACAGACCGGGGATCACTACATCACAGACCGGGGATCAGCACATCACAGACCTGTGATCACTACATCACAGACCGGGATCAGTACCTCACAGACCGGGGATCACTACATTACAGACCGGGATCAGCACATCTCAGACCGGGGATCACTACATTACAGGCCGGGGATCAGCACATCTCAGACCGGGGATCACTACATCACAGACCGGGGATCACTACATCACAGACCAGGGATCACTACATTACATACCGGGGATCACTACATCACTGACCGGGGATCACTACATCACAGACCAGGATCAGTACCTCACAGACCAGGGATCACTACATTACAGACCAGGGATCACTACATCACAGACCGGGGATCACTACATCACAGACCGGGATCAGCACATCACAGACCGTGGATCAGCACATCACAGACCGGGATCAGCACATCACAGGCTGGGGATCACTACATCACAGACCGGGGATCACTACATCACAGACCGGGATCAACACATCACAGGCCAGGATCACTACATCACAGACCGGGGATCACTACATCACAGACCGGGATCAGTACCTCACAGACCGGGGATCACTACATCACAGACCGGGATCAGCACATCACAGGCCGGGATCAGTACATCACAGACCGGGGATCACTACATCACAGACCGGGGATCACTACATCACAGACCGTGATCAGCAACGAAGGGAATCACAGACCGGGGATCACTACATCACAGACCGGGGGATCAGCACATCACAGACCGGGGATCACTACATCACAGACCGGGATCAGCACATCCAGACCGGGGATCAATACATCACAGACCGGGATCAGCACATCACACGACCGGGATCAGCTACATTACAGCCGGGGATCACTACATACAGGCCGGAGATCACTACATCACAGACCGGGGATCAGTACATTACAGACTGGCGATCAGCACATCACAGACACGGATCACTACTTACAGACCGGGATCAGCACATCACAGACCGGGGATCACTACATACAGACCGGGGCGATCAGCACATCACAGACCGGGGATCATAGCAATCACAGACCGGGGATCACTACATCACAGACCGGGGATCACTACATTACAAGCCGGGGATCACTACATCACAGACCGGATCACTACATCACAGAACCGGGGATCACTACATCACAGACCGGGATCACTACATCATACCGGACACACAGACCGGGGATCACTACATCACAGACCGGGATCAGCACACTCACATGCCGGGATCACTACATACGCGGATCACATACAGACCGGGGATCACTACATCACAGACCGGGATCACACATCACAGACCGGGATCAGCACAAGGGATCACAGACCGGGGATCACTACATCAACAGAGCTGGGATCACTACATCACAGACCGGGGATCACTACATCACAGACCGGGATCAACACATCACAGACCAGATCACTACATCACAGACCGGGATCAGCACATCACAGACCGGGATCAGCACATCACAGACCGGGGATCACTACATACAGGCCGGGGATCAGCACATCACAGACCGGGGATCAGTACATCACAGACGGGGATCACTACCACAGCCGATCAACATCACAGACCGGGATCAGCACATCACAGCTCACACCGGGGATCACACATCAAGACGGGGATCACTCATCACAGACCGGGATCACTACATCACAGACGGGATCACACATACAGCCGGGATCATACATCACAGACGGGGATCACTACATCACAGACCGGGGATCACTACATCACAGACCGGGATCAGCACATCACAGACCGGGGATCACTACATCACAGACCGGGATCAGCACTCACAGACGGGATCAGCATACAGCCGGGATCAGTACATCACAGACCGGGATCACTACATCACAGAACGGGGATCAGCACATCACAGACCGGGGATCACACATCACAGACCGGGGATCACTACATCACAGACCGGGGATCACTACATACAGGCCGGGGATCACACATCACAGACCGGGGATCACTACATCACAGACCGGGGATCACTACATCACAGACCGGGATCAGCACATCACAGACCGGGGATCTACTCAGCGGGATACATCACAGACCGGGATCACTACATCACAGACCGGGGATCACTACATCACATGACCGGGATCAGCTACATCACAGACCGGGATCAGTACATCACAGACCAGGGATCACTACATTCACAGACCAGGGATCACTACATCACAGACCGGGGATCACTACATCACAGACCGGGGATCAGCACATCACAGACCTGTGATCACTACATCACAGACCGGGGATCAATACATCACAGACCGGGATCACTACATTACAGGACCTGGGGATCAGCACATCACCAGACCGGGGATCACTACATCACAGACCGGGATCACTACATTCACAGACAGGGGATCACTACATTACAGACCTGGGGATCACTACATCACAGACCGGGGATCAGCTACATCACAGACCAGAGATCACTACATCTACAGGACCAGGGATCACTACATTACAGACCGGGGATCACTTACATCACAGGACCGGGGATCAGCTACATCACAGACCGGGATCAGACATCACAGACCGGGATCAGCACATCACAGGACCTGGGGATCACTACATCACAGGCCGGGGATCACTACATCACAGACCGGGATCACACATCACAGACCGGGATCACTACATCACAGACCGGGGATCACTACATCACAGACCGGGATCAGCACATCACAGACCGGGATCACTACATCACAGACGGGGATCACTACATCACAGGCCGGGATCACTACATCACAGACCGGGATCACATCACAGCGGGATCACACATCACAGGCCGGGATCACTACATCACAGACCGGGGATCACTACATACAGCCGGGGATCACTACATCACAGACCGGGGATCACTACATCACAGGACCGGGGATCACTACATCACAGACCGGGATCACTACCGGGATGTACACAGACCGGGGATCACTACATCACAGGCCGGGGATCACTACATCACAGACGGGGATCACTACATCACAGACCGGGATCACGTAAAGCCGGGGATCACTACATCACAGACCGGGATCACTACATCACAGGCCGGGATCAGCAATCACAGACGGGATCATACATACAGACCGGGGATACTCACGACCGGGGATCAGCACATCACAGACCGGGATCACTACATCACAGGCTGGGGATCACTACATCACAGGCCGGGAATCACTACATCACAGACCGGGATTAGCACATCACAGACCGGGATCAGCACATCACAGGCCGGTATCAGCACATCACAGACCGGGGATCACTACATCACAGACCGGGGATCATAACATCACAGACCGGGATCAGCACATCACAGGCCGGGATCAGTACATCACAGACCGGGGATCACTACATCACAGGCCGGGGATCAGTACCTCAGAGACCGGGGATCACTACATCACAGCCGGGGATCACTACTCACAAGCCGGGGATCACTACATCACAAGCCGGGGATCACTACATCACAAGCCGGGGATCACTACTCACAAGCCGGGGATCACTACATCACAAGCCGGGGATCACTACATCACAAGCCGGGGATCACTACTCACAAGCCGGGGATCACTACTCACAAGCCGGGGATCACTACAGCCCAAGACACACGCCTTAAGGCGCATTGGACATATGACGCTGAGCCCGCATCTGTCCAGACAACCAGCAAGAGTGGGCGATATGGTCAGTGTCCCGCCGGTCGTCTGGGCTTCCTGGTTCCCATTGTACTCTGGGTCGCCTGGAAGCCCACATCAATGGTAGATATCCACCCCGACGTGGATTGTAACCTTCTACCACCTGGCCGCAGGCTAGCGTCCAAGTCCTACACTCTGGCGTCCAGGCTCTACACTCTGGCGTCCAGGCTCTACACTCTGACATCCAGGCTCTACACTCTGACATCCAGGCTCTACACTCTGGCGTCCAGGCTCTACACTCTGACATCCAGGCTCTACACTCTGGCATCCAGGCCCTACACTCTGGCGTCCAGGCTCTACACTCTGACATCCAGGCTCTACACTCCGACAACCAGGCTCTACACTCCGACATCCAAGCTCTACACTCCGTCGTCCAGGCTGTACACTCTGGCGTCCAGGCTCTACACTCTGACATCCAGGCTCTACACTCTGACATCCAGGCTCTACACTCTGACATCCAGGCTCTACACTCTGGCGTCCAGGCTCTACACTCTGGCGTCCAGGCCCTACACTCTGGCGTCCAGGCCCTACACTCTGGCGTCCAGGCTCTACACTCTGACATCCAGGCTCTACACTCTGACATCCAGGCTCTACACTCTGAAGTCCAGGCTCTACACTCTGACATCCAGGCTCTACACTCTGACATCCAGGCTCTACACTCTGGCGTCCAGGCTCTACACTCTGGCGTCCAGGCTCTACACTCTGACATCCAGGCTCTACACTCCGACATCCAAGCTCTACACTCCGGCGTCCAGGCTCTACACTCTGGCGTCCAGGCTCTACACTCTGACATCCAGGCTCTACACTCTGGCGTCCAGGCTCTACACTCTGACATCCAGGCTGTACACTCCGACATCCAAGCTCTACACTCCGGCGTCCAGGCTCTACACTTTGACATCCAGGCTCTACACTCTGGCGTCCAGGCTCTACACTCCGGCGTCCAGGCTCTACACTCTGACATCCAGGCTCTACACTCTGGCGTCCAGGCTCTACACTCTAACATTCAGGCTCTACACTCTGGCGTCCAGGCCCTATACTCTGACATCCAGGCTCTACTCTCCGACATCCAAGCTCTACACTCCGGCGTCCAGGCTCTACACTCTGACATCCAGGCTCTACACTCTGACGTCCAGGCTCTACACTCTGGCGTCCAGGCTCTAACCTCCGGCGTCCAGGCTCTACACTCTGACATCCAGGCTCTACACTCGGCGTCCAGGCTCTACACTCTGACATCCAGGCTCTACACTCTGGCGTCCAGGCTCTACACTCTGGCGTTCAGGCTCTACACTCCGGCGTCCAGGCTCTACACTCTGGCATCCAGGCTCTACACTCTGACATCCAGGCTCTACACTCTGACATCCAGGCCCTACACTCCGACATCCAAGCTCTACACTCTGACATCCAGGCTCTACACTCCGACATCCAAGCTCTACACTCCGGCGTCCAGGCTCTACACTCTGACATCCAGGTTCTACACTCTGGCGTCCAGGCTCTACACTCTGACGTCCAGGCTCTACACTCTGACATCCAGGCTCTACACCCTGGCGTCCAGGCTCTACACTCCGACATCCAGGCTCTACACTCCGGCGTCCAGGCTCTACACTCTGGCGTCCAGGCTCTACACTCCGGCGTCCAAGCCCTACACTCTGGCGTCCAGGCTCTACACTCTGGCGTCCAGGCTCTACACTCCGGCGTCCAGGCTCTACACTCTGACATCCAGGCTCTACACTCCGGCGTCCAGGCTCTACACTCCGACATCCAGGCTCTACACTCTGACATCCATGCTCTACACTCTGGCGTCCAGGCTCTACACTCTGGCGTCCAGGCCCTACACTCTGACATCCAGGCTCTACACTCTGGCGTCCAGGCTCTACACTCTGACATCCAGGCTCTACACTCTGGCGTCCAGGCTCTACACTCCGGCGTCCAGGCTCTACACTCTGACATCCAGGCTCTACACTCTGGCGTCCAGGCTCTACACTCCGGCGTCCAAGCCCTACACTCTGGCGTCCAGGCTCTACACTCTGACATCCAGGCTCTAGACTCCGTTGTCCACTCTCTACACTCTGGCGTCCATGCTCTACATTCTGGCGTCCAGGCTCTACACTCTGTCGTCCAGGCTCTACACTCTGGTGTCTAGGCCCTATACTCGCATCGATGCCCTACACTCTGGCGTCCAGGCTCTACACTCTGACATCCAGGCTCTACACTCTGACATCCAGGCTCTACACCCTGGCGTCCAGGCTCTACACTCCGACATCCAGGCTCTACACACCGGCGTCCAGGCTCTACACTCTGGCGTCCAGGCTTTACACTCCGGCGTCCAAGCCCTACACTCTGGCGTCCAGGCTCTACACTCTGGCGTCCAGGCTCTACACTCCGGCGTCCAGGCTCTACACTCCGGCGTCCAGGCTCTACACTCCGACATCCAGGCTCTACACTCTGACATCCATGCTCTACACTCTGGCGTCCAGGCTCTACACTCTGGCGTCCAGGCCCTACACTCTGACATCCAGGCTCTACACTCTGGCGTCCAGGCTCTACACTCTGACATCCAGGCTCTACACTCTGGCGTCCAGGCTCTACACTCTGACATCCAGGCTCTACACTCTGGCATCCAGGCCCTACACTCTGGCGTCCAGGCTCTACACTCTGACATCCAGGCTCTACACTCCGACAACCAGGCTCTACACTCCGACATCCAAGCTCTACACTCCGTCGTCCAGGCTGTACACTCTGGCGTCCAGGCTCTACACTCTGACATCCAGGCTCTACACTCTGACATCCAGGCTCTACACTCTGACATCCAGACTCTACACTCTGGCGTCCAGGCTCTACACTCTGGCGTCCAGGCTCTACACTCTGGCGTCCAGGCCCTACACTCTGGCGTCCAGGCCCTACACTCTGGCGTCCAGGCTCTACACTCTGACATCCAGGCTCTACACTCTGACATCCAGGCTCTACACTCTGGCGTCCAGGCTCTACACTCTGACATCCAGGCTCTACACTCTGACATCCAGGCTCTACACTCTGGCGTCCAGGCTCTACACTCTGGCGTCCAGGCTCTACACTCTGACATCCAGGCTCTACACTCCGACATCCAAGCTCTACACTCCGGCGTCCAGGCTCTACACTCTGGCGTCCAGGCTCTACACTCTGACATCCAGGCTCTACACTCTGGCGTCCAGGCTCTACACTCTGACATCCAGGCTGTACACTCCGACATCCAAGCTCTACACTCCGGCGTCCAGGCTCTACACTTTGACATCCAGGCTCTACACTCTGGCGTCCAGGCTCTACACTCCGGCGTCCAGGCTCTACACTCTGACATCCAGGCTCTACACTCTGGCGTCCAGGCTCTACACTCTAACATCCAGGCTCTACACTCTGGCGTCCAGGCCCTATACTCTGACATCCAGGCTCTACTCTCCGACATCCAAGCTCTACACTCCGGCGTCCAGGCTCTACACTCTGACATCCAGGCTCTACACTCTGACGTCCAGGCTCTACACTCTGGCGTCCAGGCTCTAACCTCCGGCGTCCAGGCTCTACACTCTGACATCCAGGCTCTACACTCCGGCGTCCAGGCTCTACACTCTGACATCCAGGCTCTACACTCTGGCGTCCAGGCTCTACACTCTGGCGTTCAGGCTCTACACTCCGGCGTCCAGGCTCTACACTCTGGCATCCAGGCTCTACACTCTGACATCCAGGCTCTACACTCTGACATCCAGGCCCTACACTCCGACATCCAAGCTCTACACTCTGACATCCAGGCTCTACACTCCGACATCCAAGCTCTACACTCCGGCGTCCAGGCTCTACACTCTGACATCCAGGTTCTACACTCTGGCGTCCAGGCTCTACACTCTGACGTCCAGGCTCTACACTCTGACATCCAGGCTCTACACCCTGGCGTCCAGGCTCTACACTCCGACATCCAGGCTCTACACTCCGGCGTCCAGGCTCTACACTCTGGCGTCCAGGCTCTACACTCCGGCGTCCAAGCCCTACACTCTGGCGTCCAGGCTCTACACTCTGGCGTCCAGGCTCTACACTCCGGCGTCCAGGCTCTACACTCTGACATCCAGGCTCTACACTCCGGCGTCCAGGCTCTACACTCCGACATCCAGGCTCTACACTCTGACATCCATGCTCTACACTCTGGCGTCCAGGCTCTACACTCTGGCGTCCAGGCCCTACACTCTGACATCCAGGCTCTACACTCTGGCGTCCAGGCTCTACACTCTGACATCCAGGCTCTACACTCTGGCGTCCAGGCTCTACACTCCGGCGTCCAGGCTCTACACTCTGACATCCAGGCTCTACACTCTGGCGTCCAGGCTCTACACTCCGGCGTCCAAGCCCTACACTCTGGCGTCCAGGCTCTACACTCTGACATCCAGGCTCTACACTCCGTTGTCCAGGCTCTACACTCTGGCGTCCATGCTCTACATTCTGGCGTCCAGGCTCTACACTCTGGCGTCCAGGCTCTACACTCTGGTGTCTAGGCCCTATACTCGCATCCATGCCCTACACTCTGGCGTCCAGGCTCTACACTCTGACATCCAGGCTCTACACCCTGGCGTCCAGGCTCTACACTCCGACATCCAGGCTCTACACTCCGACATCCAGGCTCTACACTCCGGCGTCCAGGCTCTACACTCTGGCGTCCAGGCTCTACACATCCGGCGTCCAAGCCCTACACTCTGGCGTCCAGGCTCTACACTCTGGCGTCCAGGCTCTACACTCCGGCGTCCAGGCTCTACACTCTGACATCCAGGCTCTACACTCCGGCGTCCAGGCTCTACACTCCGACATCCAGGCTCTACACTCTGACATCCATGCTCTACACTCTGGCGTCCAGGCTCTACACTCTGGCGTCCAGGCCCTACACTCTGACATCCAGGCTCTACACTCTGGCGTCCAGGCTCTACACTCTGACATCCAGGCTCTACACTCTGGCGTCCAGGCTCTACACTCCGGCGTCCAGGCTCTACACTCTGACATCCAGGCTCTACACTCTGGCGTCCAGGCTCTACACTCCGGCGTCCAAGCCCTACACTCTGGCGTCCAGGCTCTACACTCTGACATCCAGGCTCTACACTCCGTTGTCCAGGCTCTACACTCTGGCGTCCATGCTCTACATTCTGGCGTCCAGGCTCTACACTCTGGCGTCCAGGCTCTACACACCGGCGTCCAGGCTCTACACTCTGGCGTCCAGGCTCTACACTCTGGCGTCCAGGCTCTACACTCTGGCGTCCAGGCCCTACACTCCGACATCCAAGCTCTACACTCCGTCGTCCAGGCTCTACACTCTGGCGTCCAGGCCCTATACTCGCATCCAGGCCCTACACTCTGGCGTCCAGGCTCTACACTCTGGCGTCCAGGCTCTACATCCAGGCTCTACACTCTGGCGTCCAGGCTCTACATTCTGACATCCAGGTTCTACTCTCTGGCGTCCAGGCTCTACATCCAGACTCTACACTCTGGCGTCCAGGCTCTACATTCTGACATCCAGGCTCTACGCTCTGGCGTCCAGGCTCTACACTCTAGGTTCCAGCCCCTACACTCTGGCGCCCAGGTTCTTCAATCTGGCGTGCAGGCCCTAGAATCTGGCCTCCAGGCCCTAGAATCTGGCCTCCAGGCCCTAGAATCTGGCCTCCAGGCTTTACACTCTGGCGTCCAGGCCCTACACTCTAGGTTCCAGCCCCTACACTCTGGCGCTCAGGCCCTACGCCAGACACTCTAGCGCCCAGCCACTGGGGACCAAAACACTTGACTCCTACAGAAGTAAGGCTCAACAAGGTTGCAATGGACATTACTGAGAACATACTTTCATATTTTAAAATTATTTGTTTCCCTTTATATATCTACTGTTGGGTGTAAGAGTGAAACCAATTATTTTAGTAGTAGTTATGTTGTTGTTGTTTTTTTTTTTTTTTGCGGTTGTTGTTTTTGTATGGCGGTAGATGGTAGCACCTGCTGTCTGTTTGTTAGAGCAGAATGTTTGAAGGGGTGTGTGTGTGTGGGGGGGGGGGGCCTCACACACCCTACACCCTACATTGTGCCAGCGGCTTCAGCCGGAGGAGAGCAATTGCGAGGGTACAAGCTTTACTTACTCTAGTGCGAGGAAATGCAACCTAAACATTATATGTCATGGCAGGCCCTAAGCCTTGGTAGGCAACTAGTCTAGGATATAAGCTCCGACATGCGGATAGTTAGAGCATTGCTTTACTATCCGGCAGCTTCTGCAGTTTATCTTGTTCCAGACGTATTGGTGTTAACCTTTCCACTGAAGTAAACTAGGCAGGTCGAGAGAGGGATCTTGCTGCATGGGCAACACATGATCTCTATATTTTAGCCCAGGCTTTGTGCTATGGAGAGGCAATAACTCCATCCCTGGTCATAACTGGTCTCGGAATCAAAGCAAGAGGCAACTGTTACGGGTTATAAGTCCTTGTCAGTTGGCGTAGACATGGGGCTCCACGGGTTGCCTCTGACGGTGGGAGACATCTACAGGTGTCACTGATCAGCTACCGCCCGCCTCAAGCTGGCAGCCCCCGGCCAATTGGGTGCTGATCCGCCACAGCCTGCCTGCTTCAATGGGTGCTTGAGGCTAGGACAAAATCTGAATCGCAGGCTGTAAAACCAATGCACAAGGTACTAATTTAAAAAAAAGAAAAGAAACCCCAAGCTACGGCTTGCAACCTGGAACGTGAGAACCACGTGTCCAGTATTTTCCACTGACTTGACCAATATTGACGATGTGAGAAAAACGGCTGTGGTTGATGCCGAACTCAATTGTCTTAATATTGATATTGCTGGCCTGCAGGAGACTCACCTCGCTGAGGAAGGGTCACTCAGGGAAAACAATTACACCTTTTTTTGCAAGGGTAGAGGGCAGGCAGAAAAAAAGCAACACGGTGTGGGCTTTGCAGTGAAGAATTCGCTACTGGGAATGATTGAAATTCCAGCAGGAGGAAATGAAAGACTATTATCCCTGCGCTTGGTAACTTCTTGTGGTTTTGCCACCACTATTACTGCATATGCACCGACACTCGATTCCCCTGATGATGTGAAGGATTCGTTCTATGAGGAGTTAGACTCCGTGATCAAGGACAGTTCCAAAATCCTGACTACATTTATATGCTCGGTGATTTCAATGCTCGTGTGGGCAAGGACTCGAGTTCATGGCCAGTGTGCCTTAGAAAATACAACATCGGTCGCATGAATGAAAATGGGCAAAGGCTGCTGGAGCATTGCACCAGTAATGACCTATGTATTACAAACTCATTTTTTAAAACAAAAGAGATGCATAAGGTCACATGGAAACATCCAAGATCCGGCCATTGGCACCAGCTGGACTTCATCATCACACGGAGACAACATCTGAACCATATATCATTGACTCGAAGTTACCACAGTGCTGACTGTGATACAGATCATTCTTTGGTTGTTGCAAGGGTTAGACTGAGACCAAAGAGAATCTACACAGCTAAACACAAATCTAGCTCCAGGATTAATATTATTAACACTCACGATCCTGAAAAGTGCTTTCAGTTTCAACAGCAACTTGAAGACGCTTTCACTGATACACCAGAAAATTGTACAGTAAATGAAAAGTGGGGTCAACTTAAGGAAACTCTTTATAAAACTGCCGTAGAGGTTTACGGCACTGTGGATCATAAGAGGCAGGACTGGTTTGCGGCAAACAGCGAGACTCTGCAGCCCTTGATTGATAAGAAGAAGATAGCTCTCTTAAGAAACAAGGAAAGACCAACGCGTAACACTCTGAGTGAGCTAAGGCAAGCTAGGAAGGATGTGCAAAAGGCTGCCAGGCAGTGTGCAAATGATTATTGGATCAAGTTATGTGAGTCCATTCAAATCGCAAGTGATAAGGGAAACATAAGAAGCATGTATGAAGGAATAAAGAAAGCCTGTGGTCCAGTGATCAAAAGAAGTGCACCATTGAAAACCTTGACTGGAGAAGTCATCACTGATAAGAAACAGCAGATGGACAGATGGGTAGAGCACTATTTGGAGCTTTACTCAAGTGAGACCAAACTAGCGGATGATGCCCTCAACGCCATAGAGGCTCTACCAACTCTTGACCACATGGACACACTTCCCACCACAACAGAAGTTAAGTGTGCTATAAATGAACTTGCATCTGGCAAGGCTCCAGGTAAGGATGGGATTCCAATAGAGGTTATCAGGAGTGGGCAAGACACACTCACTCTACAGATCCACCAGCTAATAGAGCTATGCTGGCGAGAAGGACAAGTCCCACAGGATTTCAAAGATTCAAGCATCATAACACTGTACAAGAACAAGGGCGATCGGAGCGACTGTAACAACTATAGGGGTATCTCACTTCTGTGTATTGTTTGGAAAAGTATTTGCCAGAATTGTTCTGCGCAGATTTCAAGTCCTAGGAGATCAATCAAGTCTACCCCGAATCACAGTGTGGCTTTCGACAGAACCGGTCTACCATTGATGTGATATTCTCATTGCAACAAATGCAAGAAAAATGCCGTGAACAGAATCAACCACTGTTTATTGCCTTCATCGACCTCACAAAGGCATTTGATTTGGTCAGTCGTGAGGGTCTGTTCAAGGTACTAAAGAAGATTGGCTGCCCACCAACTCTTCTGTCCACTGACAGGCATGAAGGGTATAATCAAGTTTGATGGTGCAACTTCTGAAGAGTTTGAAATCAAGAGTGGAGTTAAGCAAGGTTGTGTACTAGCTCCCACCCTTTTTGGAATATACTTTTCACTTCTATTGAAATATGCCTTTCGTGATCAGGATGGTGGTGTATACATTCACTCACGCTCAGATGGCGGCCTCTACAATGCTCAGAGATTGAAGGCCAAGACTAAAATTAGCAAGGTACTGATCAGAGAGTTACTTTTTGCAGATGATGCTGCGATTACGACCCACTCTGAGGAAGAATTACATCTACTATCTGCATTCTCCAATGCTTGTTCTGAATTTGGTTTAACAATTATCAAAACGAAGACACAGATTATGTCACAAGGTGCACATGGTGTACCATCAATCTTTATTGACGACGCCGAACTAGAGATGGTAGACCATTTTACATATCTAGGATCAGTGGTAAATAACAAATTATCCCTAGATCAGGAAATCAATATCTGGATTGATAAGGCAGCAACAACAATGAACAGGTTAAGAAAAAGAGTCTGGGAGAACAGGAAGCTTACTGCCAAAACAAAAGTCCTTGTCTATCAAGCCTGTGTCCTTAGTACTCTTCTTTATGGCTGTGAAACCTGGACAACTTACTCACACCAAGAGAAACGTTTAAACAGCTTTCATATGCGGTGCTTCCTAAGATTTCTTGGTATTAAGTGGCAAGACAAAATCACAAATACTGAAGTATTGGAAAGATCAGGTTGTGTGACGGTTTATTCCATGCTCAGTCTTCGTAAGTTTAGATGGATAGGACATCTTAGGAGGATGGATGATGGTAGAATACCAAAGGACATCTTTTTTGGTGAATTACAGATGGGTAAGAGATCTCAGGGTCGGCCTCTACTACGATACAAAGATGTGTGTAAGCGGGTATTGGTTGATACAGGCATTGATAATGCACATTGGGAGCAATTCGCCGCTGAGCGTGTTGCATGGAAGGAAAACAAAAAGAAATGGAATAAAGACAAAGGATAAAATTATTGCAGATAAGTCACACACCGAGCGTGTGAGACGTAAGATGGTGCATGATGGTGAAAATGACCACGTGTTCACATGCACCCACTGTGAACGGATATTTACAGCGCGAATTGGCCTTACCAGTCACATTCGCTACCGCCATAGGTAAAAGTTATTATGCCTTTTTAAAGCACAAACTATCGTCTGTCAAGACGGCAAGGTGCCAATGAGATAGTTTTTATTTACAATTTGTTGTAGCAGATGTTGTACAGGAATTCGTGACAGCAGTGGTAGTTGTTGTTGTTGGTGCAATAGCAATGTGGAAGTTGTTGTAGAGGCTATTGTAGTAATGTCGTTGTGGCTTTTGTTATCACAGTACTAGTGGTCAGTCTGGTAGCGCTTACTGTACTAGTGGTAACTGTACTAGTGGTAACTGTACTAGTGGTAATTTTACAAGTGGTAACTGTACTAGTGGTAACTGTACTAGTGGTAACTGTACTAGTGGTAATTTTACTAGTGGTAATTTTACTAGTAACTGTACTAGTGGTAGTTGTACTAGTGGTAGTTCTACTAGTGGTAACTGTACTAATCTAACTACTCGACTACTACAACTGTACTACTAACTACTCGAGTTCATGGCCAGTGTGCCTTGGAAAATACAACATCGGTCGCATGAATGATAATGGGCAAAGGCTGCTGGAGCATTGCACCAATAATGACCTATGTATTACAAACTCCTTTTTTAAAACAAAAGAGATGCATAAAGTCACATGGAAACATCCAAGATCCAACCATTGGCATCAGCTGGACTTCATTATCACACGGAGACAACATCTGAACCATACATCATTAACTCGAAGTTACCACAGTGCTGACTGTGATACAGATCATTCTTTAGTTGTTGCAAGTGTTAGACTGAGACCAAAGAGAATCTACACAGCTAAACACAAGTCTAGTCCCAGGTTTAATATTACTAACACTCACGATCCTGGAAAGTGCTTTGAATTTCAACAGCAACTTGAAGACGCTTTCAATGATACTTCAGAAAATTGTATAGGTAATGATAAATGGAGTAAACTTAAGGAAACTATTTATAAAACAGCGGTAGGGTTTACGGCACTGTGGATCATAAGAGGCAGGACTGGTTTGCGGCAAACAGCCAGATACTGCAGCCCTTGATTGATAAAAAGAAGATAGCTCTTTTAAGAAACAAGGAAAGACCAACGCATAACACTCTGAGTGAGCTGAAGCAAGCGAGGAAGGATGTACAAAAGGCTGCCAGGCAGTGTGCGAATGACTATTGGATCAAGTTATGTGAGTCCATTCAAATCGCAAGTGATATGGGAAACATCAGAAGCATGTATGAAGGGATAAAGAAAGCCTGTGGTCCAATGATCAAAAGAAGTGCACCGCTGAAAACCTTGACTAAAGAAATCATCACTGATAAGAAACAGCAGATGGATAGATGGGTCGAGCACTATTTAGAGCTTTACTCAAGTGAGACCAAGCTAGCGGGTGATGCCCTCAACGCCATAGAGGCCCTGCCAACTCTTGACCACCTGGACACACTTTCCACTATAACAGAAGTTAAGTGTGCAATAAATGAGCTAGCATCTGGCAAGGCTCCAGGTAAGGATGGGATTCCAATAGAGGTAATCAGGAGTGGGCAAGACACACTCGCTCTACAGATCCACCAGCTAATAGAGCTATGCTGGCGAGAAGGACAAGTCCCACAGGATTTCAAAGATTCAAATATCATAACGCTGTACAAGAACAAGGGAGATCGGAGCGACTGTAACAACTATAGGGGTATCTCACCTCTGTGTATTGTTGGGAAAGTATTTGCCAGAATTGTCCTGCACAGACTTCAAGTCCTGGGAGATCAAGTCTACCCCGAATCACAGTGTGGCTTCCGTCAGAACCGGTCTACCATTTATATGATATTCTCATTGCGACAGATGCAAGAAAAATGCCGGGAACAAAATCAGCCACTGTTTATTGCCTTCATTGACCTCACAAAGGCATTCGATTTGGTCAGTCGTGAGGGTCTGTTCAAAGCACTAAAGAAGATTGGCTGCCCACCAACTCTTCTGTCCATTGTGGAATCGTTCCACACAGGCATGAAGGGTATAATCAAGTTTGATGGCTCAACTTCAGAAGAGTTTGAAATCAAGAGTGGAGTTAAGCAAGGTTGTGTACTATCCCCCACCCTCTTTGAGATATACTTTTCACTTCTACTGAAATATGCCTTTCGTGATCAGGATGACGGTATATACATTCACTCACGCTCAGAAGGTGGCCTCTATAATGCTTAGAGATTGAAGGCCAAGACCAAAATTAGCAGGGTACTAATCAGAGAGTTGCTTTTTGCGGATGATGCTGCGATTACGACCCACTCTGAGGAAGAATTACAACATCTACTATCTGCATTCTCCAATGCTTGTTCTGAATTTGGTTTAACAGTTAACAAAAAGAAGACACAGATTATGTCACAAGGTGCACATGGTGTACCATCAATCTTTATTGACGACGCCGAACTGGAGATAGTAGACCATTTTACATATCTAGGATCAGAGGTAAATAGCAAATTATCCCTCGATCAGGAAATCAACATCAGGATTGGCAAGGCAGCAACAACAATGAACATGTTAGCAAAAAGAGTCTGGGAGAACAGGAAGCTTACTGCCAAAACAAAAGTCCTCGTCTACCAAGCCTGTGTCCTTAGTACTCTTCTTTATGGCAGTGAAACCTGGACAACTTACTCACGCCAAGAGAAACGTTTAAACAGCTTGTCAAAGACTCGACCGCATCCCCTGCGCCAGGAAGAGCAGTCAATCATGAAGAGACCAGGAGGGGATACGGTGCCCGAGGGAAGGGCATGGGAGATGAGGTCATAAGAGTTGGGTGACCATTCCCTCATGAGACACGCAGGCGGTGTTCAGAGAGTTAGCACTCTAATCACGATAACATCACGCCTCGTGGTAGCCACAGAGAAGTTGAGTATACACTCAACGTACCACGTCTGCCATCAGCGTGCCATGTGAGGCAACACGCACCAAGGTGAAGGTCAATCCCCGTGGTGTGTGACGAAGGAATGAAAGATTGGCAGACGGCCGGACGGGACTTGTAATGTACACCTCGTTAGCGTAGCGATAGGGGTATTTGTGTTTATTTGTGTAGAAAGCTAGCATAGGGGTAGCAGCTCGTGATAGATAATACTGTGGCTGTATGTTGTGTGTTTTCAATAGCGACTGTTCACTGCTTGTAGCGAGCCAACGGCAATAAATGTACCATTTAATTTCCTCGCACACGACTTGCAAGTTTTCTTGTATGGTGTGCCAGAAGTACCCAATGATGCCTGTCAGTTGAGTTGTTGACAGGCAAGGGTAATTGTGGTGTCAGAAGTGAAGCTTGAACGTAAGTTCAAGCTAATCCACTCATCCACGGGCTCTGGACTAGGGTTTAATTTTTGTAGTGACGGTAATTTGTGCAAACGAGTGCAATTTGCGGGCTAGAAATATGCCTATCGTGACGAAATATAGTGTTTAATTGTGTTTATTTAGTGAAATCATGTATTCTGCAAAGCTGTAAGTATTAATATTCTTGCTTTCTTATATTTATTTATGTATTTACCAATTTATTCTTGAATAAGCACCAAACATGATTCAGGGCGGAGTGATACACCGCCAGCCGACAATATCGAGTTTTGGAAACTAAAAATAGCACTGTGCTGTAAATAGCGCTGTGACGTGGAGTGATTGACAAACAGTTGGTCTGCGTCATTAGCATAGAGCAATCGAGTGTGTACAAGATCGCTTAACGGCTGCCCGCCTGAATCTGTGCTTTATATCGTTTATTATTTATTTATTTGAATTACTAAATGAATATATTTATTTATTTAAACATTATTATATTATTTTTATTCATTTAAAAGCAGTTATTCATATTTTTGGTTCTACTTTCTCTTTGTTTACCGTCACGAAGGAACTATTTTTTGCCGAGCAGATGAGACTTGGCTGCACAATGCTTACAGAAATTAACTAGGGTAGTAACGAAAGGCAATTACTGTTAGCATAAAGACAGGACATTGACATTAAATTTAATTAATACATATTCTAGTTGTTCGTGAGTCTGTCATTGTCTAAGTCATTGTCCTTAGTTGTCGAGTAAATCATATCGTGCAGTAGACGTGTTTACTACTGCCCTGCATATCAGAGGGCGAGCAACAGCTGAGTACTTACGCCGGTGTGCCAAATATAGTGTCCTACTTATAAAACGTGTCTCCTCCCGAAGGTACCAAACAAGGTGACCGGTGTCAACGGAGCTTACGTTCCCTGATTCTCGGGAACATTAAGTTGAGTATACCTATATTTTTGGCATGCATTGTGATTAATAGTGCATCTCTTTTTTCAGCTTGTGAGATACTATCATATTTTTTGTGCTCTGATATTCCAACATAGAATTTTGTGCAACACATAAACTGGAAATAAAATTAATATTCCTTAACGAGGAACAAATAGATAACATTATAGATAAATAGGTAAATAAACAAAGCAGTGTAGGTCAACGCAAGCTAATTAGTCAACATCATGGCAACATTAGAGGACTTTATAAAAGCTGGTAAGCAATTACAATATACAGGTAAAGAGCTAGAAGAATATGCTGATAAGAGATTTAAAGAAATAAAGGATGCGGAGAGAGACGAACGTGCACGAGATAGACAACAACAAAAGGAGGTTGCACAACTAGCTGAGATAACAAAACAGAAACAGCTGGAAGATGACAAGCAGATTAAGCAACAACAGTTAGAACAGGATAAGGAGATGAAACAAAAAGAACTAGATTTAAAGCAAAAGCAATTAGATCAAGAAAAAGAATTAAAGCAAAAAGAGATAGATGAAATGTCAAGAGTCAAGGAAAAACAAATTCAAGTTGAATCAGAGACACAGTTGAAGATGAAAGGTATGGATGTAGACTCACACGCAGAGATCTCTGCCACTAAACTAAAAAGTCAACAAGAGGAAAATAAGTTCAACAAATACAAAAATATTATCAAACCATATTGCAAAGAAGATTCCATATCAGCCTGGACAGAGAATGTAGAGTATCAATTTAAATACCACCAAGTTCCTTTAGATATGTGGGCTCCTATTTACATGAAGAATCTAAGTGGTGAGCCCCTTAAAGTAATAGAATCTATCCCTATTGAGCTTAGATCTAGCTATCAATACATCCATGATAGGATTATGCAGCACTTTTTACTTGATGCCCCTGGGTATCAGGTTCAGTTCTCAAATTTAAAACCTAAACCTAGTGAAACTTTTATAGATTATGTTTCAAATGTGCAGAGTGTACTAAACAGGTGGCTTAAAGCAGCTAACATAGGTAAAGACTTTGATAGATTAAAAAACCTAATAGCTATGGACAAGGTTATATCTACTATACCTTCTCCTTTTGCTAAGTTTTTGCAGCAGTCAGACATTGAGAACGTCGAGCAGTTCGAAAAAAAAGGCTCAGCATATTTTTCTTCTAACAGAGAGATGTTTAAGACCTCAAGTGACTCTGAAATAGTTTCCTTTGTGAAAGACCAACCCAAAAACTATCAGAGCAACAGAAAACCTTTTCAGAAATATGACAAGAAAGACAGAAAAGTGTCAAAATGTATTTATTGTCAACAGATGCATGACACTTATTCTATGTGCGACAAATCGCCGAACTATCCGGCGCATCTTGAAAATGTTATCAAGAAGCAGCAAAATAAAAGATCGGCATACAGGCGGGCAATCAAATGTTTTTTTTTTGTTCCTGCTATGGCCATTATTCTAATAAGTGCCTTGGCCGCCAACGTATGAAAGCTAACAATGCTATTTTGATTGACACCTCTTCAGATAGTGGTAGTGAGTATGAGTGTGAGAGTGAAAATAAAACTGAGGTTGACTTGCCTTTCAACCAAGCTGAAGATGTGTGTGGTGCAAACGATATGTTAAGCTTTGACAGCTGTGAACGATGTCACCAGTTCCATGCAGACGGAAAACTAGAATGTGGACATACAGTACCGTTCTCATCTGAGAATGTAAACGCAGCACTAGCCTCCAGAGGCAATTTGGTGTTCCACAATGCAATGGTCAATAATGTACCATGCCAATGTTTGCTGGATAGTGGCAGCACCCTTATTGGTCTTCGAAAAGAACTAGTGAGTCCGGGTGATTACACAGGTGACACTGTGAAATGCCGAAACCTTTTCGGGTAACGTTGAGATCTACCCTTTGGCAAAAGCCCACATTAATACTCCTTTTCTTTCGGGTACCTTTACTTGTGCAATACTTGACAACCCTTGTACTGATTTAATTTTGGGGTGCTTACCCCAACTGAAACAATGTACTAGTGATGAAATAGTTGCATGGGAGAAATTGAATGCAGCTAATGCAACAACAAGAGCAGACAGTGTGAAACATCAAGACACACTACAAGATGAGAGACTCCTGTTGCTTTCTCCAACTGGCACAGATGACACCAGCAGACAGAAATTTATAGAACAGCAGAAAGCTGATTCTAGTGTGTCTCCATACTTGAAATTATTAAAAGATAAAGCCAAAGTGACCAAAAATGCCTCATGGTTTTTTAGACTTAATAATGGCATTTTAACTAGATATTATACTACTGGTAACCATGAGATTCAGCAAACGGTGTTACCTGAACAACATCGGCTAACTGTGCTAAGGATTGCACATGAGTCACCGTTTGCTGGTCATCTTGCATATGATAAAACCAGGGCCAGAATTCAGGCTCATTTCTATTGGCCAGGTTTTTGCAATGATATAAAATTATTTTGTCGTTCTTGTAATGTCTGTCAACAATTAGTACGCAAGGGTAAACATCCTACAGCTGAAGTACAACCTTCTACACTGGCTTCTAGGCCATTTGAGAGTGTGGCGATAGATATTGTTGGACCCCTAAACCAGGTGTCCAGCAAAGGAAATCGCTTCATATTGACAATGGTCGACCTATGTACAAGGTGGGTTGAGGCAGTAGCTTTGAAATACATCACCTCCAAAGACGTTGCCAACGTATTTCTACACCTGTTCTCACGATTCGGATTCCCACGGACAATTTTATCCGATCGTGGAACTCAGTTCATATCGGCTGCAATGCAAGCCCTTACAAAAATGTTAGGCATTAAGCAACATTTTACTACAGCATACCATCCAGCCAGCAATGGAATAGTTGAGAAAATTAACGGTGACCTAAAGCACATGCTGGCTAAGGTGACAGCAGAAAACCCAGCTGATTGGGATACACTGTTACCAACAGTGCTGTTCGCCTATCGGGAGATTCCCCATTCAAGTACGGGTTTCTCACCGTTTGAATTAGTTTACGGGGCTAACCCACGTGGACCCCTAACCATTTACCATCAGGTAATAACGAATTCTATAGAAATTCCTACCCCTAAAACACCTTATGAAATGGTGACAGAAACACGAGACAAGATCATGAAATCGTGTGTTATAGCTAAGGCAGCTTTGGAGAGGAAGGGTCAAATCTACCGCCAATATGCCAACAAAGGGGCAAGAACAATTGAACTTGAACCAGATCAAGACATACTCTTGCTACTTCCAGACAAAAGAAATTTACTATTGACTTCGTGGCAAGGGCCATTCAAGGTGGTACGTAGAATTTCAGATGTTGACTATGAAATATCGATAAACGGACACTTAAAGATATTCCATGTCAACATGTTGAAACCTTACTTTTCAAGACAAGAGACAGAAGTAGTGACAGACGAACAGAGTGCACCAACACCTAGTGATCAGACGACAGACAAATACAACGCAACTACACTAGTTAGCGAGACTGGCAGTTCCGACAATGGCAATGCACCTATTGAGTTAACAGAATACGCACTTAGTACCACAACCGTACTGAATCAGGTAGACGACGACGGAATGGAACTACCCGTTCCCATTGTAGACAAAACTGCGACATTGGACAGTATACATATAGATCAGGGACTAACAGACATTCAACGACGACAATTAGTGGAATTAGTTACTGAATACAAAGACCTATTCTCTGACATCCCAGGTAGGACGGACAGAATCGAACACTCCATTATTATTTCGGACTCTAAGCCGATTAAATGCAGGCCGTACTCTATCCCACTCAGCTATAGGGAAAATCTAAATAAGGAAATTCTTAATTTAGAAGCTAGTGGGATTATCCAAAAGTCGACATCTGAGTACTCTTTTCCAATCGTCCTAGTTAAGAAGAAGGATTCCACAATTCGTCTGTGCGTGGACTATCGAAAACTCAATAACATCACTAAGATCGACGCAGAACCTATTCCTTCCTGCGAAGATCTTATCTTGGACATGTCTACTTCTAAAATCTTTTCAAAATTAGATCTCACTAAGGGATATTGGCAGGTCCCTATGCAGGCTCAATCTATGCATCTTACTGCGTTTTCAACACCTTTAGGACTATACGAGTGGCGATTTCTTCCTTTCGGACTTCGAAATGCTCCTGCCACTTTCGTGCGCTTAACTAGAGATCTATTACATGGAGTGACGAATACTGTGACATATATAGATGATATAAGTGTCCATACTGAAGACTGGACAACACACTTACTGAAACTCAGACATGTCTTTGACAGGTTGCGACTCTTCGGTCTCACTGTCAAACCGAGCAAAGTTGAATTGGGCCTAAAAGAAATTGAATTTTTGGGTCATGTCATCTCTCAAGGTCAACTGAAGACTGACAATAGGATTATTACAAAAATTATGAATCTGACCATTCCGACCACGAAAAAACAGGTCAGAAGCCTTCTGGGATTAGTAAACTACTATAGTAAATTTATTCCAAATTTAGCGGAAATTACAAGTGTATTTTCCAATGTTTTAAAAGCATCTGTAAAATTGGATGTGAAAGATGCATTATTAATTTCTGCATTGTCAAAATTGAAAATTCTTTTTAGTAATGTACCAATCCTTCGCTTGCCTAACCCGAGGCTCGTTTATTATCTTAGGACAGATGCCAGCAGGATCTCCATCGCTGCGGTCCTAGGCCAATTTTATGAGGGCATCTTCCATCCGATTTGCTACGTGAGCCGTAAGATCACACCTGCCGAGTCCAGATATTCTATATCAGAGTTAGAAGCCCTAAGCGTCATCTATGCGGTGAGGAAGCTCCATCGATTTCTGGCGGGTGTGCACTTCATTGTCCAGACCGACAATTCTCCCATCACGGTCATCCAGAGTGGTGTGCATCGAAATGACCGGATATACAGGTGGTCTCTTATTTTACAAAACTATACATTTAGTATAGAACACATCAAGGGTAAAGATAACATTCTGGCTGATACCCTTAGTAGACCATCTGGGGTAGAAATACCTGAAATCCCACAGATAAATGTAGAGTGATAGTTAGTACATGAATACATTATATTATTCTATGTAAAATAGGGTACATATACATCGCCAGTATATGCTTAATCATGTACCAAGAACAGTGAACTATCATGTGTCCGTAGACATTAAGGCAAGAACTGTGCTGCAGAACGTAAATATCACCGTGTGAACAAGGACAGATAATTACCAACTAAGCTCCATTCCGGTGTACCATTGGTGTGAAACGCAGAAAACAGTGTCAGAACAGTGCTTAATTACAGACACGAAAAGGCTGAGCTACGACACCAGCGAACTCTACACGTGCACTACCGATAGAACATTATGATGACTGTGCAAAGTATTTCAGATACCCAGGCAAAGTGTGTAGATATATTATGCCTATACAAGCAATGTACAAACATGAAGGCAACTACTAACCTGTGGAAACTGAATAACATGTATATAAACTTAATGTGATATGTAATATAATATTTTAAGATAATGACAAAGTAGATGTAGGTTAGGGAAATATAATAGTTCTCATTTATTTTAATAGAATAGTTATTACAGTGATTGTAACTTAAAATATTAGTTGAGATATGACAATAGTTAATTATAAGCTAAAATAAATTTATGATAAGAATAGTACCATTTAGATTATTACATTTCATTTACCTTCAGTTTAGTTTAGTTTATTCCATCTTCATGAAACCATACCATCTATTAAACATTACCATTTATTAGTATCATCATTTTACATCAGCATAGGTTAAAAAGAGTAGATAAGTGAACATACATCATTTACACCATTTAGATTAAGAACATCACTCATACATGTAAAAACATTATTTAGCATAGTATTTAGAAAATTACATAATTTGTGTACACATCATCCATGTAATTAAGGTACATAACTCACATCACATCCATTACATTTAAATAGTTAAATTACTTCCCTTAGATTAGATAAACATAACGATTAACATAAACATATCATATAATTAACATGACAAAAATGTAGTTAACACATTATATATTTATTTATAGAAGTAGTATTAGTAGGTTAGAATGTACAGTGCTAGGTTAGTGTAATATAGTGGATGATGAGACCAAGGGGACAAACCATCAACCCTTTCTCATCCATGTAAATATATTGTAAATACATGACTCGTGCAACAACTTTTGCACCGTCATGAGGCTCAACCATTGCAAACTGAGCCAAACCTGTACAGTGTCACTCCAAGGTTTTTAAATAATCAGAAGAATTAGTGTGGAAGGATAATAGATGTGTGACAGAAGTAAGGGTGAAAGCAGTGTGACAGAAGTGTGAAAGTGAGAGCGAATGGAAAATAGACAGAAGAGAGTGAGATTGGTCAGCGAATTCTTCTGCTGCCTGGCTCGAATTTTAATATTTGTCTGTGTTAGTGTTGGTTTTCGTTAGTGAAAATGTGCTAGTATGAATGTGTGTCGGCAATATAGTTTAGAACTTAGATTACAATATTTTCAGTTTCATAACAAGGGAATGTAGTCACGAATTAGTGTTATGCACCTGTTTGTGGCCGCATTTAACCAAAGTATGACACTTAAAAAACTAACTTACATACACATAGGACTTAGAAACATAGTTTAGAAGTTAGATTAGTAAGTTAATTACATCCAAACACGCAAACAACCAGAAAAACAAACATATAAATTACATACACTTTTTGTAGATCAAAAGGAGATAACTTCGGGTCAGGGGACATAATAGACAACGAAGAACTATCTTAACAGTGAAATAGAACTTTACACGCGGAAGCGATGTAGGTAAAGCCTGTCGCACACACTCTTGTATAATGGTTGTTAAATATTATATGGGGGACATGAAGCAATTCATGTGTTGACCCTAAGAAAGTCAACTTTGTATGGGTAGTAAGTTAATTTACTATGTGAGGGCAGGTCTTATAAGACAACGGTCCGGTTCAGACATACCTCTAATAAATATAATATAGCATGTGAGAAGAGGGCTCACGCCAACCAGACAAGTTTGTGGCGATTGCCAGTAGCCACGTAAAGTTTTGCTACATTGTGACAATAGTCAGTAGAAGTCTATTACTTTACCCAAAACCAGGTTACCTAGAGTCTTTGACAAAAATTAGAGACACTAATTTTTTATAACCTCTTGCGTCACAACCAATGAGTGAAAGTTGATGACGCAACACAGGAGGGGTGGGTGTGTGTCAAAGACTCGACCGCATCCCCTTCGCCAGGAAGAGCAGTCAATCATGAAGGGACCAGGAGGGGATACGGTGCCCGAGGGAAGGGCATGGGAGATGAGGTAATAAGAGTTGGGTGACCATTCCCTCATGAGACACGCAGGCGGTGTTCAGAGAGTTAGCACTCTAATCACGATAACATCACGCCTCGTGGTAGCCACAGAGAAGTTGAGTATACACTCAACGTACCACGTCTGCCATCAGCGTGCCATGTGAGGCAACACGCACCAAGGTGAAGGTCAATCCCCGTGGTGTGTGACGAAGGAATGAAAGATTGGCAGACGGCCGGACGGGACTTGTAGTGTACACCTCGTTAGCGTAGCGATAGGGGTATTTGTGTTTATTTGTGTAGAAAGCTAGCATAGGGGTAGCAGCTCGTGATAGATAATACTGTGGCTGTATGTTGTGTGTTTTCAATAGCGACTGTTCACTGCTTGTAGCGAGCCAACGGCAATAAATGTACCATTTAATTTCCTCGCACACGACTTGCAAGTTTTCTTGTATGGTGTGCCAGAAGTACCCGATGATGCCTGTCAGTTGAGTTGTTGACACAGCTTTCATATGCGGTGTCTGCGAAGAATACTTGGTATTAAGTGGCAAGACGAAATCACAAATACTGAAGTATTGGAAAGATCAGGTTGTGTGACGGTGTATTCCATGCTCAGTCTTCGTAGACTTAGATGGATAGGACATGTTAGGAGGATGGATGATGGTAGAATACCAAAGGACATCTTTTTTGGTGAATTACAGACGGGTAGGAGATCTCAGGGTCGGCCTCTACTACGATACAAAGATGTGTGTAAGTGGGACATGATTGATACAGGCATTGATAATGCACATTGGGAGCACGTCGCCGCTGAACGTGTTGCATGGAGGGCAACTATCAGAAATGGAATAAAGACAAAGGAGAAAATGATTGCAGATAAAGCACACACAGAGCGTGAGAGACGTAAGATGGTGCAAAATGATGGAAGTGACCATGTTTTCTCATGTACCTACTGTGGGAAAACATTTGCAGCAAGAATTGGCCGTACCAGCCACACTCGCCACCGCCATGGATCGTAGTTATTATGCCTTTTTGAAGCATAATGTACCAAACTATCGTCTGTCAAGACGGAAAGGTGCCAATGGCAATGGAAACTGTACTAATGGTAACTGTACTAATGGTAATGGTACTAATGATCATTGTACTAGTGGTCATTGTACTAGTGGTCATTCTGGTAGTGGTAAGTGTACCAGTGGTCATTGAACTAGTGGTCATTTACTAGTGGTCATTGTACTAGTGGCCATTGTACTTGTGGTTATTTTACTAGTCGTAATTACACTAGTGGTCATTGTACTAGTGGTATTAGTTACCATGTGGCGATGTTTTTGTGGTAGTACTTGAAATATAATATAATATTGTGGTACTCATTGCTGGGGGTCCTGTTGTGATAGTGATAGTTGTTGACGCAGTGGCTGTTGTTGTGAGAGTGATTGTTGTTGTGATAATGGTTGTTGTTGTGACAGAGGTTGTTGTGACAGTGGTTGTTGTGACAGTGGTTGTTGTTGTGAGAGCTGGTGTTGTTGTGACAGTGGTTGTTGTTGTGATAGTGGTTGTTGTTGTGAGAGCTGGTGTTGTTGTGACGGTGGTTGTTGTTGTGACGGTTGTTGTTATGAGAGTGGTTGTTGTTGTGAGAGTGGTTGTTGTTGTGACAGTAGTTGTTGTTGTGACAGTGGTTGTTGTTGTGACAGTGGTTGTTGTTGTCAGAGTGGTTGTTGTTGTGAAAGTGGTTGTTGTTGTGATAGTGGTTGTTTTTGTGATAGTGGTTGTGACAGTGGTTTTTGTTGTGACAGTGGTTATTGTTGTGACAGTGGTTGTTGTTGTGAGAGTGGTTGTTGTTGTGACAGTGGTTGTTGTTATGACAGTGGTGGTTGTTGTTGTGACAGTGGTTGTTGTTGTGATAGTGGTTGTTGTTGTGATAGTAGTTGTTGTTGTGATAGTGGTTGTGACAGTGGTTTTTGTTGTGACAGTGGTTGTTGTTGTGACAGTGGTTGTTGTTGTGAGAGTGGTTGTTGTTGTGACAGTGGTTGTTGTTGTGACATTGGTGGTTGTTGTTGTGACAGTGGTTGTTGTTGTTGAGACAGTGGTTGTTGTTGTGACAGTGGTTGTTGTTGTGACAGTGGTTGTTGTTGAGACAGTGGTTGTTGTTGAGACAGTGGTTGTTGTTGTGACAGTGGTTGTTGTTGTGACAGTGGTTGTTGTTGTGACAGTGGCTGTTGTTGTGACAATGGTTGTTGTTGTTGTGACAGTGGTTGTTGTTGTGACAGTGGTTGTTGTTGTGAGAGTGGTTGTTGATGTGATAGTGGTTGTTGTTGTGAGAGCTGGTGTTGTTGTGATAGTAGTTGTTGTTGTGATAGTGGTTGTGACAGCGGTTGTTGTTGTGACAGTGGTTGTTGTTATGACAGTGGTGGTTGTTGTTTTTAGAGTGGTTGTTGTTGTGACAGTGGTGGTTGTTGTTGTGACAGTGGTTGTTGTTGTTGTGATAGTGGTTTTTGTGACAGTGGTTGTTGTTGTGACAGTGGTTGTTGTTATGACAGTGGTGGTTGTTGTTGTGAGAGTGGTCGTTGTTGTGACAGTGGTGGTTGTTGTTGTGACAGTGGTTGTTGTGATAGTGGTTGTTGTGACAGTGGTTGTTGTTGTGACAGTGGTTGTTGTTGTTGTGACAGTGGTTGTTGTTGTGATAGTGGTTGTTGTTGTTGTGACAGTGGTTGTTGTTGTGACAGTGGTTGTTGATATGAGAGTGATTGTTGTTGTGATAGTGATTATTGTTGTGACAGTGATTGTTGTTGTGACATTGGTTGTTGTTGTGACGGTGGTTGTTGTGATAGTGGTTGTTATTGTGATAGTGGTTGTTGCTGTGATGGTGGTTGTTGTTGTGACGGTGGTTGTTGTTGTGATAGTGGTGGTTGTTGTGACAGTTGTTGTTGTGATAGTGGTTGTTGTTGTGACAGTGGTTGTTGTTGTTGTGACAGTGGTGGTTGTTGTGACAGTGGTTGTTGTTGTGACAGTGGTGGATGTTGTTGTGAGAGTGGTTATTGTTGTGAGACTGGTTGTTGTTGAGAGTGTGGTTGTTGTTGTGACAGTGGTTGTTGTTGTGATAGGTTGTTGTTGTGATAGTGGTTGTTGTTGTGATAGTGGTTGTTGTTGTGACGGTGGTTGTTGTTGTGATAGTGGTTGTTGTGATAGTGGTTGTTGTTGTGAGAGCTGGTGTTGTTGTGACAGTGGTTGTTGTTGTGGTTGTTGTGAGAGCTGGTGTTGTTGTGATAGTGGTTGTTGTTGTGAGAGTGGTTGCGACAGTGGTTGTTGTTGTGAGAGTAGTTGTGAAAGTGGTTGTTGTTGTGATAGTGGTTGTTGTTGTGAGAGTGGTTGTGACAGTGGTTGTTGTTGTGACGGTGGATGTTGTTGTGAGAGTGGTTGTGATAGTGGTTGTTGTTGTGAGAGTGGTTGCGACCGTGGTTGTTGTGAAAGTGGTTGTTGTTGTGGCTGTTATTGTGACAGTGGTTATTGTTTGACAGTGGTTGTTGTTGTGAGAGCTGGTGTTGTTGTGAGAGTAGTTGTGACAGTTGTTGTTGTGACAGTGGTTGTTGTGATAATGGTTTTTGTTGTGACAATAGTTGTTGTTCTGATAGTGGTTGATGTTGTGACAGTGATTGTTGTTGTTACTGTGGTTATTGTTGGACAGTGGTTGTTGTGACAGTTAATGAGGAAAAATTGGAGGTGGTGAAAAATGTTGAATATCTTGTGTCATTGATTACCAACAACGGTGACACAATGAAAGAAATTAAACGACGACTATCAATTGCTCTTCAAAGACTAAAAAATTATGGAGTTGGACAGATAGAACTACAAAAATTAGATTTTTTAGGAGCATGCATCTTTCCCAAAACAAATTCAACATAGAAGTACAGAACAGATTTGATGTATTGTCTGATCTAGAGATATTATTCCAGGATGTGAATGATCAATGGGAAATGTTAAAGAATTCAATTAGATTGGCTGCAGACACAACTATTCCAAAATTAAAGAAGGTGGGTCGTAAGAAATGGATCATTGAAGGAATTTTGACACCTAATGGAAACAAGAAGACTCAACAAAAATAATCCTGCCAAATATGAAGAAATTCACAGACAAGTCAGAATATTATCTAGGAAGGCAAAAGAATCATGGCTTGAGAAAAAGTGCTTAGAAATTGAAAAACAACACAACAGTCAAAATACCAAATTAGTGCACAAAAACATTCAGGAACTTACTAATAAAAGAACAAGTGCATCAACAGGGTGTCTAAAAACTGAAGATGGCAAAATCATAATAGAAAAAGATCAGATTCTACATGTATGGACAGATTATGTGAAAAACCTGCATAATGATAACAGAGAGGAACAGTATGATATTAGATTTAATAATGAAGGACCAGCAATTTTAAAGATGGAGGTTCGAAATGTTCTTAAGCTATGAAAGCCGGCAATGCCCCCAGTGAAAATAACATCATAACAGAAATGATTAAAGCTTTAGAAGAATTTGGACTAGAGCAAGTCACTAGACTGCTGAACACATTATATGATACTGGAGATATACCTCCTGAATTATGTAACTCTGTATTTATTGCAATCCCAAAGAAATCAGGAACCTTGGAATGTGATCAACATAGAGCAATTAGTATAATGAGTCACATCAAAAAGATTTTGCTACGAATTATCATGCAAAGAGTGAGGAAGAAAATACAATCTGAAATAGGGGAAGAACAATGTGAGTTTGTGGAAGGAAAGGGTACAGTAAATGTTGTGTATATGCTGCGAACAGTTATTGAACGTGCTATAGAAGTAAACAAGGATATACATCTTTGCTTTATCGACTATACAAAGGCTTTTGTTAGTTAGACATGGCAACATGGTGGATATGCTTGCAGATCTACAAATTGATGGGAAAGACATTAGACTTATCAAAAACATATATTGGAAACAACAAGCTGCCATAAGGATTGATAATGAAGTGGGACAATATTAGCCAATTAAGAGAGGTGTTAGGCAGGGATGTGTAACGTCTCCAGATCTTTTCTCCCTGTACAGTGAAATATTTTCAGAAATGTAGATGATATAACATTAGATATGCAGATGATACAGTAATGATTGCAGACAATGCGCTGGATCTGCAACAATTAGTAGATGCGGTTGTTGTACACAGTGAGCAACTGGGGTTAGAATTAAATTTTAAAAATACACAGGTTATGGTCGTCACTAGGAAGAACGAAGTACCACAATGTAATATACAAGTAAATGGGAATATTCTTCAACAAGTGAATCAGTACAATTATCTCGGAACAGTCATAACATCTTATGGGAGATGCCTTGAAGAAATTAGAACAAGAATCGCCATGGCGAAAATAGCCTTTAGCAAGATGAAAAACATTCTGACCAATAAAAAGATGTCAATTGACACGAGAAAAAGAGTGTTGAGGGGATACATAGAGCCTGTTCTTTTGTATGGATGTGAAACTTGGACAATGTGCAGTCAAGCTGAAAAACATCTGATGGCTGCAGAAATGTGGTTTCTGAGGAAAATGCAAAGAATACCATGGACAGACAGAAAAACCAATGACCAAGTACTGCAGGAGACAAATGAAAATCGCAAATTGATTACAGAAATTAGACGTAGACAGTCAAAATGTTTTGGACATGTTATGAGAAGAAATTGATTGGAGAACTTAGTGACAACTGGCAAGATCGAAGGGAACAGACCAAGAGGAAGACCGAGAGGAAAATACCTGGATGGCTTGGCCACATGGCATGGACGAGACAGGAACACTGAGCTGATCCACGACACTGGTGATCGAGTGAAATGACAAGTAATGACCGCCCACGCTTTCTGGCATGGCATATGATTGATTGATTGATATTTCCAGTATCATATAATGTGTTCAGCAATCTGGTTATAAGTAATTAAAGCCTGTTAAAGGCCTGTCAAAATTTTTTTTTTTTTTTTTTAATACGTTTATTTTATACAAAGCAATGTATATTTACAAGGTGCAATGCGTGTTTCTTTGTTTGTGTATATTACAGAGCGTTGCCGTTTGTTAGTGTTATGTCATATGCGTTAATGAAACAAAAACATACATATACAGTTATGATAATGGCGTACGCTTTCAGTCATCCCATTCTAACGTGATTGATGGTAATAGTGATGATAATGGTGATGATAATGATGATGATAGTGGTGATGGTAATGGTGATGATAATGGTGATGATAATGACGGAGACAACAACGACTATGGTGTGGTGATGATTCCTTCCGCTCGTTCATTCTAAACCCATCTTTCTCACACGCTTATAAACCTTCAACACACAGCACGCGTTCTCTTCCACACCGAAGATATATACATTAAAGGAAATGTTGGTGTCAAGGTCGAAACGGCAAAAGCCGCCCCACATTTTACACTGCAGGCAGTCTCATGCAAGCTTACTTCCTGTAAGTGGATTCAATATTATTGCTGAATGACAGCCCTCGACTTAATCGCAAGTGCCCAGGATTTGCTTGTGGTGGGGTGGGTTGAGACCAGGAACGCGGTCAACACGGAGGGAGGGAGAGAGAGGGAGTTGGGGAGGGGGAGAGGAGGGGGAGGGATAAAGAGAGAGCGCGCGTAAACAGATTGGAATTTGTTAAGTTGTCCATTGCGAATTCAGCGTATACATAAATATCCCATTTATTATGTACAAAAACAGGCTTTTACATTGCGAATACAGCGTATAGTCATTCATGTTTGGGGTGGGGGGGGGGGAGAGAGAGAGAGAGAGAGAGAGAGAGAGAGAGAGAGAGAGAGAGAGAGAGAGAGAGAGAGAGAGAGAGAGAGAGAGAGAGAGAGAGAGAGCTGTTCAGACCGAGGTCAAACTTCGGTCGACAAGACCACTGACTCACAAAGGCCACCGTCCCATTGTTCTGTCTAGATTGGGCTACAGGACTCAGTAACAAAGAAAAGACATTTATTCAGTTATTTGGCGCTTTGTTCCTCAATGATTGGGCTTAGTGGTACACATGCGGAGTATAGAAATATACTGTGAGAGTGTGTTTGAACATGTATGTTATGTAGTGTGAAATTTGATGGGAGTGGCTCTTGTTTATTAATCTGCGAATAGCTGGGCGATTTTTTGTTGAAAAATCTTTGCTAGTGTGTGTGGTTGTATTGTTTGGTGATTGTGTGTGGCCGAGTTTCTACTCGACCATATTACGTTTCTATACTCCGCCAGTGCAACAAGAAGTTTAGTGTGTTTGCCTTTTGTAGATGTGGGTATTGTATTTAAAAAAATGGCCTTATAAGCGTCAGTTTTCTTGTTTGTGTGTGTTTCTATTAATTGTTGCAGTGCAATCTTAGTGGCTGTGATTGCTGGGCATTCATAGAAGAGATGATCCTCTGTTTCCTGAATATTTTGTCTACATAATTTGCATGGGGCTATTTGCTTGAATGTTTGTGCGGCCCTCTCAGTTGTCGGGGTCATATTATAAATTAGCCTGTATGTTATTTCTTTGGATTTTGATGTGATATGTTTGTTGTGTAAATTAGTGAAGGTGCAACTGTAGTCTTTCATGTGATATTTGTATCCTCTTTTGATTCTCAGGTGTAGTGGTGGGGCTTGTTGTTGTACTAAATATGTGTATATCTGCTTGGTTGTCTGTTGTATTAAGTGTTCATTACCTTGAATTGCTTGCATACATGTTCTGTAGAAGTGCGGTAGTGTGCCGTAATAGTGCGGTGTTGTTTTGTCTATTTTCTTAATTCTGTGTAATCTAATTGCAATATAGTATAATGCTAGCGAGTGTTGATCTGGATGATTGATGATGCGTCCTATGTGGTTGATTCTTAATGCTTGTATTTTTGTGTTAAGGTCCTGTAATGAGATTCCCCCTCTAGTCTTCTCTTGTATTAAAGTCCTGTGCTTAATACTGTGGATTGTGTTTTTAAAGATGAATTTCCTGATGTGTTTGTTTATGTCTGTGATTGTTTGTTTTGGTGGGTCTAACACTGTGGCTAAATATAGTATTTTAGGAAAGATGAAGGTGTTTAACAATAGTGCTTCGTATAAAAATTGTTGATGTCTTGTATTTGAACCTATGTAGTGTGTCTATAATTTGTTTTGTCAGTGATTGCCATGTTCCTGTGTGTGTTTTTCTGGGATTGGATGGAAAAGTGATCCCATAAATCTTCATGTTATCTGTGACTGTTAGATCCGGGGGGAAATCTGCTTTATTCTTCCACTTCCCCAGACCCATTATTTTAGACTTCTGTATGTTTATTTTGGCCCCACTTCCTTCACCAAACTGTCTGAAGGTGTGAAGTATGTTCGTTATGGAAGTGTTGGTTGTAGGGAAGAAAACGGTGTCATCTGCATAAGCAATTAATTTCCGCTCTCCAGACCCTTGTATAAATGTACCTTTAATGTTAGTGTCCTGTCTAATTGCTTCTAAGAGTGGTTCTAGTGTGAGTACATATAGGACTGGTGATAGTGGACACCCTTGTCTGACAGATCTATTGATTCTGAAACTGCCAGTGAGTGAATGATTCACCAGTACCTTACTTTCAGGATTTTTATACAATATTTCTATCCACTGTCTATAGTACTGTCCTATGTTGCAGTGTGCTAGTGTTTTGTGTAAGTATGAGTGTGAGATTCTGTCAAAGGCCTTCTCCTGGTCTAAAGATAAGAGAGAGGATTGACAGTCTTTCTGGTGGGTGTATGTAATGAAATCCCTAATGAAGTGTGTATGTTGGTGTATATTTCTGTGTTGAATACTGCACTGTTGGTCTGGGTGGATGAGTGATGGCATGAAGTTTTTAATTTTGTTTGCAAGTGATTTTGCTAGAATTTTGTAGTCTGTGTTTAATAAGGAGATGGGTCTATAGTTTTTCAGCTGTGTTTTGTCTGTGTTGTCTTTAGGTATGAGTGTTATATATGACATGTTGCAAGTGTTTGGGAGTTCTTGTTTATGAAAAGCTTCTTGGTAGACTTTTAGAAGGAAATTGCCTAGGATAGGAAAGAAGTGTTGGTAGAATTCTACTGTGAGTCCATCTGGTCCTGGTGTTTTGTCTTTTTGCATTTGATTGAGTGCATGTGTTATGTCGGCTAATGTAAGCTCTGTGTCTAGTGTGTCTTTATCTGTGTCTGACAATTTTTTTGTGTATTTTAGGAATCTATTTTGTGTTTGTGTGTTGGCGGGTTCTGCTGTATATAGGTCAGTGTAGTACTGTTGGAATGTTTCTAGTATATGTACTGTCTCTGTTTGTGTGTTTCCTTGCATGTCTGTTATTGCTCCTATTTGTCTGTTGCGTTGAATGTTTTGCTCTAATGCAAGGTGCTGTCTATTGGGACTTTCTTCTGATATGTTAGTAAGTTTAGTTCGAAGGAGTGCACCGCGGAATGTGTGTTGCTGGTGTTGTTCTAATTGTGATTCTAGTGTGTTTAGGTGTGGTGCATTCCTGTCAGTCTGTTTTGTGAGTTGTATTGCTGTCTGTATGATATGTTCTTGTTGTAGTCTGTCTTTATGTATGATGGATGCTAACTGTTGTGTTCTACACCGTATTGTATTCTTTAGTAAGTCCCAAATTTGTGTTATGTTGTCCGTGGGTGTACTATTAGTGTATGTTAGAATAAGTTGTGTCACATGTTGTAAATAACCTGTATGTTGGAGTAAGGAGTTATTGAACTTCCAATGTGATGTTCTTTTTGATGGCCTTGTGTTTGTAGTGTCTGTAGTGATATGTGTTAGTACTGCTTTGTGATCTGTGTATTGTAATGTCTCTTGTAGATGTTTTGTGTGTATTATTTGATGTGTTGAAGGTGAGTATACTCTATCTAATCTGGCTGATCTATTGTAAGCCCTATTTTTGTGTGTTGTTGCAATGTTATTAGGGTGTCTGTATCGGAAAGCGTCTATTAGATTGTGTGTGTCTAGGGTATTCTTTAGTATATCCAGTTGATGTATTCCACTTCTGTCATTTCTCCTTAATTGTGTCTTGATTCCTGCTTTGCCTGCCCCTACGATATCCAAATCTGAGAGTACAAAATTGAAATCCCCTGCAAGGATAATATTTTGCCCTCTGTATGTTTGTATAAGTAAGGTGTCTAATTCTTGGTAAAAGTTTGGTTGGTGATTGTAATTTGGTGGTGCATGTATGTTAACTATGGTGTATGCTTGTATAGCGTTTTCTACCTGTATTATGGAGATTCGTCCATGGTTATCCGTGTGTGTTTTAATTATGTCCCACCTGTCTGATGTCTGCAGAATAGCTGTTCCTGACCCAATTTTGTGTGTGCCTAAACTAAAGCATGAATGTCTGAGGCCTAGCTGTGTGGTGATATGTTGTGCGAATGTTTTTGAACATATATTTGTTTCTTGTAGTAGTAGAAAATCTGGTTTGTGTTTGTTTATTAGTGTGATAATATGTTGTAATTTTGTACGTATACCACAAATGTTTAAAGTAATAATAACTAAATCACTAGTCATTTTAATTTAAGTAAAATCAAATGAATGAGATATAATAAGTGTATAGAATCACACGCAAAATTATTATCCTTGTTGAGTACATTTAGGCGAGCAGGTCTGTAGCGTCAAGGTTTGTGTGGGAGGATCGTCTTGTTCCTCGTTCTTATCACTTGTGTCTGTGTCTACGAAAAGAGTGTCTGGTATGCTGTATGTGTCGTCTTCGTCTTGTACTTGTGTCTCCTCTTGTTGTTCTTGTTCAGTTTCTTTGTCTTGCCTATAGTGTTTTTGACTTTTTCTTTCTTTGGCAGTGATAAATCATCTGTTTCTGTGTCGTCGCTGTGTTTTGACTGCGGTCTTCTGTTAGCCCATGTTCTCTTCTTTGGTTTGCTGACGACTTGAAAACCGTCAGAGTCTTCATTCCTTGGATTTATGTCTTGTGTATTAATTTCTTGTGTGTTATTTTCTTGTGTGTTGATTTGACTGTTGAAGGTTTGTGTCAGTTCGATCTCTCCCTGTGGAGAGGTTTCTCTTTCGAGCGGTGGGAAATCTTCTTGGCTTTGAACCCTTATTGTTGCTGCTATTGGTGTCGTCGAATGTCGTCGACTCGGGCATTTATTTGCCCAGTGGTTGTTTTGGCCACAAGCTGGGCAATCGGTCTTTCTCCCCGGCATATTTTTTTTTTTTTTTTTTTTTTTTTTTTTTTTTTTTTTTTTTTTTTTAATTACGTTTATTTTATACAAAGCAATGTATATTTACAAGGTGCAATGCGTGTTTCTTTGTTTGTGTATATTACAGAGCGTTGCCGTTTGTTAGTGTTATGTCATATGCGTTAATGAAACAAAAACATACATATACAGTTATGATAATGACGTACGCTTTCAGTCATCCCATTCTAACGTGATTGATGGTAATAGTGATGATAATGGTGATGATAATGATGATGATAGTGGTGATGGTAATGGTGGTGATAATGGTGATGATAATGACGGAGACAACAACGACTATGGTGTGGTGATGATTCCTTCCGCTCGTTCATTCTAAACCCATCTTTCTCACACGCTTATAAAACCTTCCACACACAGCACGCGTTCTCTTCCACACCGAAGATATATACATTAAAGGAAATGTTGGTGTCAAGGTCGAAACGGCAAAAGCCGCCCCACGTTTTACACTGCAGGCAGTCTCATGCAAGCTTACTTCCTGTAAGTGGATTCAATATTATTGCTGAATGACAGCCCTCGACTTAATCGCAAGTGCCCAGGATTTGCTTGTGGTGGGGTGGGTTGATACCAGGAACGCGGTCAACACGGAGGGAGGGAGAGAGAGGGAGTTGGGGAGGGGGAGAGGAGGGGGAGGGATAAAGAGAGAGCGCGCGTAAACAGATTGGAATTTGTTAAGTTGTCCATTGCGAATTCAGCGTATACATAAATATCCCATTCATTATGTACAAAAACAGGCTTTTACATTGTGAATACAGCGTATAGTCATTCATGTTTGGGGTGGGGGGGGGAGAAAGAGAGAGAGCGATATATATATATATATATATATATATATATATATATATATATATATATATATATATATATATATATATATATATATATATATATATATATAGAGAGAGAGAGAGAGAGAGAGAGAGAGAGAGAGAGAGAGAGCTGTTCAGACCGAGGTCAAACTTCGGTCGACAAGACCACTGACTCACAAAGGCCACCGTCCCATTGTTCTGTCTAGATTGGGCTACAGGACTCAGTAACAAAGAAAAGACATTTATTCAGTTATTTGGCGCTTTGTTCCTCAATGATTGGGCTTAGTGGTACACATGCGGAGTATAGAAATATACTGTGAGAGTGTGTTTGAACATGTATGTTATGTAGTGTGAAATTGATGGGAGTGGCTCTTGTTTATTAATCTGCGAATAGCTGGGCGATTTTTTGTTGAAAAATCTTTGCTAGTGTGTGTGGTTGTATTGTTTGGTGATTGTGTGTGGCCGAGTTTCTACTCGACCATATTACGTTTCTATACTCCGCCAGTGCAACAAGAAGTTTAGTGTGTTTGTCTTTTGTCGATGTGGGTATTGTATTTAAAAAAATGGCCTTATAAGCGTCAGTTTTCTTGTTTGTGTGTGTTTCTATTAATTGTTGCAGTGCAATCTTAGTGGCTGTGATTGCTGGGCATTCATAGAAGAGATGATCCTCTGTTTCCTGGATATTTTGTCTACATAATTTGCATGGGGCTATTTGCTTGAATGTTTGTGCGGCCCTCTCAGTTGTCGGGGTCATATTATAAATTAGCCTGTATGTTATTTCTTTGGATTTTGATGTGATATGTTTGTTGTGTAAATTAGTGAAGGTGCAACTGTAGTCTTTCATGTGATATTTGTATCCTCTTTTGATTCTCAGGTGTAGTGGTGGGGCTTGTTGTTGTACTAAATATGTGTATATCTGCTTGGTTGTCTGTTGTATTAAGTGTTCATTACCTTGAATTGCTTGCATACATGTTCTGTAGAAGTGCGGTAGTGTGCCGTAATAGTGCGGTGTTGTTTTGTCTATTTTCTTAATTCTGTGTAATCTAATTGCAATATAGTATAATGCTAGCGAGTGTTGATCTGGATGATTGATGATGCGTCCTATGTGGTTGATTCTTAATGCTTGTATTTTTGTGTTAAGGTCCTGTAATTGGATTCCCCCTCTAGTCTTCTCTTGTATTAAAGTCCTGTGCTTAATACTGTGGATTGTGTTTTTAAAGATGAATTTCCTGATGTGTTTGTTTATGTCTGTGATTGTTTGTTTTGGTGGGTCTAACACTGTGGCTAAATATAGTATTTTAGGAAAGATGAAGGTGTTAACAATAGTGCTTCGTATAAAAATTGTTGATGTCTTGTATTTGAACCTATGTAGTGTGTCTATAATTTGTTTTGTCAGTGATTGCCATGTTCCTGTGTGTGTTTTTCTGGGATTGGATGGAAAAGTGATCCCATAAATCTTCATGTTATCTGTGACTGTTAGATCCGGGGGGAAATCTGCTTTATTCTTCCACTTCCCCAGACCCATTATTTTAGACTTCTGTATGTTTATTTTGGCCCCACTTCCTTCACCAAACTGTCTGAAGGTGTGAAGTATGTTCGTTATGGAAGTGTTGGTTGTAGGGAAGAAAACGGTGTCATCTGCATAAGCAATTAATTTCCGCTCTCCAGACCCTTGTATAAATGTACCTTTAATGTTAGTGTCCTGTCTAATTGCTTCTAAGAGTGGTTCTAGTGTGAGTACATACAGGACTGGTGATAGTGGACACCCTTGTCTGACAGATCTATTGATTTTGAAACTGCCAGTGAGTGAATGATTCACCAGTACCTTACTTTCAGGATTTTTATACAATATTTCTATCCACTGTCTATAGTACTGTCCTATGTTGCAGTGTGCTAGTGTTTTGTGTAAGTATGAGTGTGAGATTCTGTCAAAGGCCTTCTCCTGGTCTAAAGATAAGAGAGAGGATTGACAGTCTTTCTGGTGGGTGTATGTAATGAAATCCCTAATGAAGTGTGTATGTTGGTGTATATTTCTGTGTTGAATACTGCACTGTTGGTCTGGGTGGATGAGTGATGGCATGAAATTTTTAATTTTGTTTGCAAGTGATTTTGCTAGAATTTTGTAGTCTGTGTTTAATAAGGAGATGGGTCTATAGTTTTTCAGCTGTGTTTTGTCTGTGTTGTCTTTAGGTATGAGTGTTATATATGACATGTTGCAAGTGTTTGGGAGTTCTTGTTTATGAAAAGCTTCTTGGTAGACTTTTAGAAGGAAATTGCCTAGGATAGGATTTATCCAGAAGACAACGAGGCTGGAATTCGATTATCGGAAATACACTGTTAGAAATTAAAAATAAATGTAGAACGACAAAAATCGATTACAAAATGTAAGTAAGTGAAAATTAAGCAAATTTTCTTTAAGTAAACTGACATTATTTTTCTTGAGATTATAATATCTGACTGCTGTATTTAGTAGTTTATTTCTAAAAGAATAATAAATAGATTTGTAAGTTACTTAATGATATTATAGCTAGGTATACAATTTCGTCTTTTAAATCCTAGTAATCTCCCTTGTAAAAATATTAGATGATTATGTCCTCTACTCATTGGTTATTTGGGTGTTTTCTTTAAGATATCTAGTAATTCAGCAGAATGCTTGGACATAAATATTAATAAGTGTAGTGATCAACTCATTCAAATAAAAAGATGTCAATTGAAACGAGAAAAAGAGCGTTGAGGGGATACATAGAGCCTGTTCTTTTGTATGGATGTGAAACTTGGACAATGAGCGGTCAAGCTGAAAAACATCTGATGGCTGCAGAAATCTGGTTTCTGAGGAAAATACAAAGAATACCATGGACAGACAGAAAAACCAATGACCAAGTACTACAGGAGACAAATGAAAATCGTAAATTGATTAGAGAAATTAGATGTAGACAGTCAACATTTTTGTTTGGGCATTTTATGAGGAGCGGCTGGCCGAGTGGATAGAACGCCAGACTCTCATTCGGGAGACCCGTGTTCGATCCCCGGTAAGGTGCGGGATTTTTTTTCTGTCGGGGGCAAAAAGAAAATCCTAACCTGCACAGTTCGCGGCGACTGCACTAGCCAGGCGGCCTTTATTCCTCAGGCTCAAAGACCCCTCTGCCATACACCGCAAGGTAGCCTACTATATTGGCAGTAAATGACAGTTTTTCAATGACAGTTATGAGAAGAAATTGATTGGAGAACTTGGTGACAGCTGGCAAGATCGAAGGGAACAGACTAAGAGGAAGACCGAGAGGAAAATACCTGGATGGCTTGGCCACGTGGCATGGACGAGACAGGAACACTGAGCTGATCCACGACTCTGGTGATCGAGTGAAATGGCGAGTCATGACCGCCCACGCTTTCCGGCAAGGCACATGATTGATTGATTGATCTGTCCCATTGCAACATACGCCTGTGAGACCTCGACACTTACTAAAGAAGCTGAACAGCGCATAAATGCCTTTGAATATAAATGTTATAGACAAGTTCTAAGAGTATCTTGGGTAAAGAAAAGAACACATGCACCCATACTTCAAGACTGAATATTGAAGAAGGTTGGCTATTAAAGACGATAAAAACAAAGAAAATTGACATATTTTGGTCACTTGAAACGTCATGAAAGTTTGCAGAGAACAGTAATAGAGGCGTATATGCCTGAGAAGAGAGGAAGAGAAAGACGAAAGAGAAGATGGGTGCAGGATGTGGCGAGAGATCTCCAGATGGGTGTATCGGATGCGGGACATCTTGCTTATGATCGAGAGGTTTTCCTGAAGGTTGTTATGGGAGCGAGGTTCTGCAAAGGACATGCTACTGAATGAATCCATACAGAGCGCTGCAGACACAGACAATCTGTTCGCCTGCTCGTTTCCCACCACACCAGCATGTACCGGAGAAAATATCAAACAGATGCTCACAATTTTTTACTTTTGATTTGCCGACTGCCTTCGTTGTCCCCCTGAAGTGATAGAAAGACCGACTGCCTTCGTTGTCCCCCTGAAGTGATAGAAAGACCGACTGCCTTCGTTGTTCCCCTAAAGTGGGGGAAAGACCGACTGCCTTCGTTGTTTCCCTAAAGTGGGAGAAAGACCGACTGCCTTCGTTGTTCCCCTAAAGTGGGGGAAAGACCGACTGCCTTCGTTGTCCCCCTGAAGTGATAGAAAGACCGACTGCCTTCGTTGTTCCCCTAAAGTGGGGGAAAGACCGACTGCCTTCGTTGTTCCCCTAAAGTGGGGGAAAGATCGACTGCCTTCGTTGTCCCCCTGAAGTGATAGAAAGACCGACTGCCTTCGTTGTTCCCTTAAAGTGGGGGCAAGACCGACTGCCTTCGTTGTCCCCCTGAAGTGATAGAAAGACCGACTGCCTTCGTTGTTCCCCTAAAGTGGGGGAAAGACCGACTGCCTTCGTTGTTCCCCTAAAGTGGGGGAAAGACCGACTGCCTTCGTTGTCCCCCTGAAGTGATAGAAAGACCGACTGCCTTCGTTGTTCCCTTAAAGTGGGGGAAAGACCGACTGCCTTCGTTGTCCCCCTGAAGTGATAGAAAGACCGACTGCCTTCGTTGTTCCCCTAAAGTGGGGGAAAGACCGACTGCCTTCGTTGTTCCCCTGAAGTGATAGAAAGACCGACTGCCTTCGTTGTTCCCCTAAAGTGGGGGAAAGACCGACTGCCTTCGTTGTCCCCCTGAAATGATAGAAAGACCGACTGCCTTCGTTGTTCCCTTAAAGTGAGAGAAAGACTGATCGCCTATTCCCCGAGCATTCAGACCTATAAATTAATAGACACGTGTTGTTTGGCGCTAATAGAAGTAGAAGTGAGAATTAGAGACTAGAGGACGCACTAGACAACATACAAAGTGAAAGCTATAGTTACCGACCAGGATTCAAACCTGTCACCTCCGAGTGACGACAGCGCCTAGCTGCAAGAACACGTGTGCTTCGACAATGAGCGTGAATTTATTTACTAACTGTCTTGATGGCCTTAAAGGGTTCCCCAATTGATATGTATGTGTAATACGTGTAGATACCTATAAAGCGTGATAGTCTGAGCATATCACAGACTTATAGCAGGCTCCTAACTTCATGCATTCATTGTCTTTGTTGCTGCTGCTCATTCGTCTTCATCTTCTCTTCCTCCATTTACTCTAGTGAAGTGTTTGGGGTAGGGGGTATGTAAAGCATATCCATATCTGTCTAAGGTCTAAGACATGATATTGACCGATGATAGTGATGAATTACATAAGTATACTTATATGCCAAAGTTGAGATGATTGTCAAACTCCGCTGGCTTGAAGTATACTTTTCTACGACAGGATTACAATTTAAAACAGCACAAAGTAACGCAGCTTTACAGAACAGAATTACGAAACATACAGGAAGTTGCGGCGTCTAGCCTTCATCAGCAAACAAATACACGCACGAAACACAACATATAAATTAGATTATAATTATAATCACGGAGAAGACCCTCCGATGACTACATTAAGGCATAAGAAAGGGATGACAAGAATGAAAAGATGAAACAAATGAGAACAATGTAGAAAAAATTTAAATTTTAAAAAGAAATGTTTGCTACTTATCTCAAAATCCCAGGCTGTGATACTAACATGAGTTTCGCCTTGATACTCTTATATAGACAGCCGAGTGAGACTTTTGGGTCATGAGGACCAGGGTAGGAAATGGTAACGGTTCAGTGAAGATCCCAGGAAAAAGAGTGGGAGTGGTACATGAAAAATGGGGCAGGAAGCTGGAAGCAATGGAGATGTGATGGTGGTCAGAGAGTGTAAACTAAGGAGAGCCCCGGTGAATGTCCGTACAATGCATGAGTGGGTACAATGCATGAGGGGCGCTATTTTCACAAGCAGAAAAGAAACACAATATGCGCCCTAATTATTACTAACCGAAAGATCCACAGACGAACGGGGCCTGAACACATTTTCTCCAAAAGCGAGCGAGCGATTAGATAGGTGTTAGTTAGTCGCAGTTCCAACTTCACGGCAAAGGGTCGCCCCATTATGCTCCGTTCCTGTGCCAGTCAATATCACACAACATGCTCGTCACTGTTCCAAATTGCTGTTGTGTAGCCAGGGCGCAGAGTTGGGGTGAGAGCCCAACCTTGCAAAATACCCCATGGCTCGTGCATTCATCACCTCTGGCAGCAAAAGTCCATCAGTTTCCCCAGAGATGACTTTACAGTTGTCCCTAGCGTTGACCTCACAGTTGTCCCTAGAGTTGACCTTACAGCTGTCCCTAGACTTGACAATCATCACTAGACTTGACCTCACAGTTGTCCCTAGAATTGACCTCACAGTTGTCCCTAGACTTGACCCTACAATTGTCCCTAGACATGAACTGACAATTGTCCCTAAAGTTGACCCTATGGCTGTCCCTAGACTTGACCTTGTGGTTGTTTCTAGACTTGACCCTAGACTTGATCCTATGGTTGTCCCTAGAGTCGACTCTACGGTTGCCCCTAGACTTGGCCCTGCAGTTGTCCTTAAACCTGATCCTACAGTTAGTTATCCCTAGACTTGACCCTACCATTATTCCTAGTGTTGACCCTAGAGATGATGCTATGGTTGTCCCCAGAGTTGTCCCTAGCGTTGACCTTATGGTCGTCCCTGGCGTTGACCTACATTTGTCACTAGAGTTGACTCCATAGTTGTCACGAGACTTAACCCTATGGTTGTCCCTGGACTTGACCCTATACTTAACCCTACAGTTGTCCCTGGTGTTGACCCTAGAGTTTTCCTTGGAGTTGACCCTACGGTTGTCCCTAGAGTTGATCCTACGGCTGTCCCGAGACTTGATCCTACAGTTGTCCCTAGCATTGACAATACAGTTGTCCCTTGATTTGACCCTACGGGTGTCCCTAGTCTTGACCCTACAGTTGTCCCTAAATTTGACCCTACAGTTGTCCCTAGACATGACCCTACGGTTGTCCCTAGACTTGACTCTACAACTGTCCCTAGACATGACCCTACGGTTGTCCCTAGACTTGACCCTACAGTTGTCCCTAGACTTGACCCTGCAGTTGTCCCTCGACTTGACCTTACGGCTGTCCCTAGACTTGACCCTAAGATTTCCCTAGAGCACTAACCGCTTGGATAGCACAGTTCCCAGCATTATATCAGGCAGCAAGGAGACATCTTCCACAATGTTTCACATAATAACACACCACTTTTCTTGCCAATCATACTCCACAATGTTTCACATAATAACACACCACTATTCTTGCCAATCACCTTCACAACATGACCAAAGTGCACATGCATGCAAATCTGTAACCAAATATGGAATGGTATATTTTATTGGCAAAGTTTACAAACTTGATGATTGAAAGTCATAAATAAAAACAACATGATGATTGAAAGTCATAAATAATAATATGACTTAAAGTTATAAATAAAAACAAACATGTTTATTCTGCAAACCAGGGATGATTGTTTTCTTAAGTAACTTCAGACTACCAGGCCCACATACACACCATCAAGGTTTGATTGATTGATTGATTGACTGATTTAGGAACCGACATCACAGCATTCGGGGCATTCCCATAAGCGCTCCGTCCCCATCCTCAGAAGCCAGCGAAGAGTTCCAACCCTAATAGTACCAGTAGCAATCTGATTATATGTGCGTCTCGCCTTTCCTCTAAGCATCGAGTATTAGTCAGATCCCCTCGTCACTCCACGCTGTCGCATTCTTGCCAGACCATGGTGATCCATTTGCTCCTCCAAGGTGTATACGTACTCCCACAAGGCCGCAAGCACGTCTGCCTTATCATGCATCAATACTCCACCAAGTTTTGCAGAGCCAGCCAATCTGTCTGCCTGTTCATTCCCCAACACACCAGCATGCCCCGGAGAAAATATCCAGACGATGCTTCCGACCCGTGGCTTCTGAAGCGAAGCAAGCCACTCGGCACGAAGCTTGCCAGTCCTCACCCTACTCAACATGCTTTCTGAGTCAGTTACAATCACGATGTGTGTGTGTGTCGTATTCTCCATCCAGCGGAAAGCTGCACTGACTGCCTCCACCTCCATTCTTAAGCTAGATGTTGTGGTATCATATGCCAGGCTCTCCTGCACCAAACGTCGACCATTAGTCTTTGCCAAGAACCCCCAGGCACTTCTCCTACCTCTCAACACCGAACCATCTGTGTAGATAATCACATCACCCGGACGAGCATTATCCTGAATTAGTTGCTGGATTTCCACTTCCATGGCCCCTGCTGGCCACTCCCATCAAGGTAAGCTAGAGATCCATGCTTAGTAGGCCCACATACGCACCATCAAGGTAAGCTAGAGATCCACGCTTCTGTGTTCAAATTCTCTCAGGAAATACATTGTTTTAAATCACCGGGATTTGTTTCATGGGGCACTTGCACAACTGAGGATCATAGCCAGGGTAGTCTTTGTTGTGTGTGTGTGTGTGTGTGCATGAGTTAACTGGTGACTGCTTCTGTTGTGTGTGTGTGTGTATGAGTTAACTGGTGACTGCTTCTGTTGTGTGTGTGTGTGCATGAGTTAACTGGTGACTGCTTCTGTTGTGTGTGTGTGTGTATGAGTTAACTGGTGACTGCTTCTGTTGAGTGTGTGTGTGCATGTGTTAACTGGTGACTGCTTCTGTTGTGTGTGTGTGCATGAGTTAACTGGTGACTGCTTCTTTTGTGTGTGTGCATGAGTTAGCTGGTGAATGCTTCTGTTTTGTCTGTAAACTGCGCAGGTTGAAATCAAATCACATAGTGATGTTTATGATCTTGTTAGCGGGCCCATTGGTGTAGTTGACAGGGAGCTGCTCTGAGAACACCATGAGTGGTTGGACTAGAGTGATTGGACTAGAGTTCAAAGCCTGAATTTGTCATTTTGCCACGTGACAGAAAGACCAGCCTTCTGTTGCTCCATACATTCAGGCCTGCAACATGTGGCAGCCCTATCACATCTGTGGCGGCCCTATCACATCTGTGATGGCTCTATCACAACTGTGACCACCCTATTACATTTGTGACGGCTTATCACATCTGTGACTGCCCTATCATATGTGTGATGGCCCTATCACATCTGTGACAGTCCAATCACATCTGTGATGGCCCAATAACATCTGTGATGGCTTATCACATGTGACAGTTGTGTCACATCTGTGATGGCCCTGTCATATCTGTGACGGCCCTATGATATCTGTGACGGCCCTATGATATCACAGACATATGAAGAAAACTACTCTAGGACATTATTTATGATCTTGTAAATAGACAGACAAGGCAAGTGTGTAAATAGACAGGCATGGCAAGTGTGTAAATAGACCGGCATGGCAAGTGTGTAAATAGACCGGCATGGCAAGTGTGTAAATAGACAGATATGGCAAGTGTGTAAATAGACAGACAAGGCAAGTATGTAAATAGACAGGCATGGCAAGTGTGTAAATAGACAGACAAAGCAAATATGTAAATAGACAGACAAGGCAAATATGTAAATAGACAGACAAGGCAAATATGTAAATAGACAGACAAGGCAAGTGTGTAAATAGACAGACCTGGCAAGTACGTCATTGGACAGACAAGGCAAATATGTAAATAGACAGACATGGCAAGTGTCAGAGTCCAGAAAGGAGACAGAGATGCAGTGACATCGTTACGCCCGCCAGGCGACTTAGCTCCCAGAAGGGACGCCGTAACTTCGTTACGCCGCCAGGCGAATAGTGGTTACCGGCCTGCAAGACTGCTGGCTGACAAGCGACCAGCGGTCAAGCAAGGACGACGCTAAACGCACGCATGCCTCGTGACGCCACCTGAGGTGGGAGGCGAGTTGCGCCTTAGCGGCAGACAGCTTGGGGACTTCGACTCGGACAGACGTGTGAAGAGAGAAAGGCGTTGTGTGGTGTCTGTGCTGAAAGTCGAGTGTCTGGACATCTTGAGAGTGAGACGTTGTGAGCTGTATTGTGTAAGTGTATATTGAAACATCCAGTATATATCTTGTTGTGAACATCGTTCCGTATTTAATATGTGAATAAATCCATTGAACGGTGTGTCGTTGAGTCTTACGTCAAATCACGTTGTATTTGTACTGTCTCACACTGTTAGGTGAGCGAGCCAAGTTGAAGACCCTGACAGCAAGAATGCCAACAAACAGACATGGCAAGTATGTCAATGGACAGACTTGCCAGGTACATGAACAGAGATAATTTGCCAATTATGTTCTTGTGTGTGGAATTATATGTTTTGTGAGAATTGTCGTGAATTAAATTAGTGCAGCTGTGGTAAAACTGTGGAAATATAAACAATATACAATAACACAAAGTAATACTGTAGTATCACAGCCTGGGGTTCTGAAATAAGTAGCACATTCTTTTCGTTTTCTCATTTCTTCATTCTTCTCATCCTGGTCTTATGCCTTAAGGTAGTCACTGGGGTGTCTTATCTGTGATTATATGTTGTGTTTTGTGTATGTATTTGTTTGCTGTTGAAGGTTAGTCACTGCAACATCGTGTGTTGTCTGTAATTGTGTTCCGTAAAGCTGCATTACTTTGTGTTATTTTATAGTGAGAATTGTCATGATCACTATCATTGTGTATGAGAATGAATGTGTTATCACAATCATTGTATTATGAAAAAGATTGTATTATGACAAAAATTCTGTTACGAAAATAGTTGTTTTGTGAGAATCACTATATTATGAGAATGATTGTGTTGGGAAAATGACTGTACCATGTACATGATTGATTGCATGATGCATCATATTTCTAGCCAACATTCTCTTGAGTACACACATGTTGAAAGTCATTTTCATTTTCATGCTGCATTGTGACAAGGTTTCTGCATCACGGTGTAAGATAACTGTCTGCCTCACACAGTAGACATGTCTCCATGTTAGCCCTGTGCATCTTTTGTGAGTCTGTCTGTCCCTTTCACCTTGCGACTTTTGTACTTCCAGACATCCTGAGAAAAACAAGAGGTTATAATCTTAAACATACTGACTGTGACCTCTCCTCCAGTGTAAAACAATGGTCAGTTTACAAACTATGCTATACAGGAAACACAGTCTCAAATCCATATGTTCTTGACCAACCAAAGGGTCTTTGGGGCAGTGTGGCCAGGCTGCCTGTCTCGTGCTTCCAAGGTTGTGGGTGCGTTTTGTAACTCCACACTTCAGTTCACGGGTGCAAATGTTTGCAGAGGCCCCTGGCAGCCATTGCTGGAGCTGGAGTTTGTGCCCGGGGCAACACTTTCGGGTCTGTGGGAAGAAACTGAGCCTTGTGGAATAAAGCCTAGTGCAAAATGAGGTTGATCCTGCAGCTTTAAATCCTTTAAGCCTTATTGACCAAACATCACTGGGTGGCTGATGTGGTCTGTCTCACTGCAACTGGTTTTGCTCACAGAATGTTTTCTGGTGTGCATTTCTAAGAGACTGGTTTCACCTTCGGGTCACAGAAAAATGTCACTTCAGGCAGAAGAGTGTGTACAGAAAATATGTATAAAAGAGTATGTACAGAAAATGTATGTGGGGGAAAAAGATAACTGTGACCAAGTTTAGTTAGTGAGGAATGACTTCAGTTCTCTTCAACTGTTGTTCAACCACCACCTCCTGTCTGAAGTCAGCTGGGTGTGACATGAACGTGTCAAGAGAATCATTGTTCAGGATGACATGAACATGTCAACAGAATCACTGAAAGACTGGCTGTCAATTACCTGAAACTGAACTTGTGTGTCAGGACCGAGCTTCTTCTTGACAATCTCTATCACCTCATTGGCAATAAACTGCTGCTCGGTGTCGGTGACGTCAACATAGAAGGCTTTCCCACTTGCAAAATGACAAGAAATCGACTGAAATACAAGAAGATGACATATTTCAGCGGCCCAGTTCTCAGAGTTATATACATGGAAACCATAGGTATCCATCATCATCATCATGTGCCATGCTGATAAGCGTGGGCAGTCATTTTAAGCTTTCACACACGATCACCAAATTCAGGCTTTTGGCCACACTGCCCCAAAGACCCTTTGGTTGGTCAAGAACATATGGATTTGAGACTGTGTCACGACTATACACATGGCCAAGCCATCCAGGTATTTACTTCTCGGCCTTCCTCTTGTTTTTTTTCCCCTCATTCTTGCCAGTTGTCACCCTTTTCTCCAATGTATTTCTTCTCATAACGTGTCAAAAAAATGTTGACTGTCTATGTCTAATTTCTCTAATCAATTTACAGTTTTCTTTTGTTTCTTGTAGGACTTGGTCATTTTGTTGTTGCTGTCTGTCCGTGGTATTCTTTGCATTTTCCTCAGAAACCACATTTCCACAACCATCAGCTGTTTTTCAGCTTGTCTGCTCATTGTCCACGCTTCACATCCATACAAAAGCACAGGTTTTTTATAGCACTTCAGTACTCTTTTTCTCATTGCAAATGACATATTTTTATTGGTCAGTATGTTTTTCATCTTGCAAAAGGCTACCTTCACCATAGCGATTCTTGTTCTGTTCTTTTCAAGGCATCTCCCATCAGATGTTATGCTGTTCCGAGATAATTGTACCGATTCACTTGTTTAAGAATATTCCCAACTACTTGTATATTACATTGTGGTACTTTCTTCTTCATAGTGACGACCATAATCTGTGTCTTCTTGCAATTTAATTCTAACCTTAGTTGTTCACAATGTGCAACATCTGCACCTACTAAATGTTGCAGATCCTGTTGACTGTCTACAATCAATACTGTATCATCCATTGATATTACATCTGTTTGTAATACTGTCAAGACAGGAAGTACACTGCAACAGAAACACATTACAATATGTAAGCTGTCTCATATATGTCATGAATGACAGGACATACACCACAACAGGAGTCACAGTGTCACACAATTGATCTTGCTTGTCTAGGAACATGCAGTACAAACCAGACTGCAGCAGGACAGTCCTAGGTTTGGTGTTTTATACAGATGTACAGACCAGACACAGAAGACCACTTTGCCTTAGTTTTCATACAATTGTATGAGTGCCGATTGTTCAAAAAGAATGGCAAACTACTGAACGTAACATTGCCAAGAAATCACAAACAGCCAACAGCAACAATAACAACAACAATAACAACAACAACAACAATGACATAAGCCTGGGTCATTGACATTGAGGTGAGTGACCGGGCATGAGGAAGAATGGAGATGAGAGTGGGAGACAGGAAAGTGACTGACCTGGCTATGAGAAAACAGCCAGTCCTGAGAAATAAAATAGTGAGGGTAGAGGAAAAAAACCCCTAAGGCGGATGGGGCGAAAGACAGTTGTGTGTTGTGTGAAGTCAGGAGACTGGAAGGGCAGTGAGAGAAGAGACTGACTGCGGGGCAGGTCGTTTCAGGGAGTTGAGTTTGAGATACCGAAGGAGTCGGTAGTCCACGTACAACGGGGTTGTGTTGTTCTCCGAGTTGTGAAGACAGGCCTGAACCAGAGTGGGTTCTATAGGGATTTAGGGCCTAAACCCAGAGTGGGTTGCATAGTTGAGCAGTGGCTCCAACCCAATGTGTGGGTTGTATTGTGGGAGATCCAGCCGTGGATAGTAGCTGGATTACCTGTCTTGTGAATGTGATGAGAAGCAGGCCGTGAGAAGGCATTGATGTGTGCTGGTTAAATTGTGAGGAGGATATTTATATTCTATGGATTACATTGTTTCTGGATGTATAATCATGTTCCGTTTGTCCGTCTTATTTCTGTAATAAAGGATTATGTGCGCCAACGGAATCTTGTTTAATGCCTGGTGAATATGCACTGCGGGGGTGAGTTGGATTAAGAGTCAGTTAGATATCTCCATTGACACACCATGAACATCGTTACCTAGACAACGACCATCACACGACAATATCAAGCAAAGATAATCAAGAACATTGATATTATCATCAAGAATGACGTGTGACATCTGGGCGCTCGTCGCTTAGTAAGGAGTATCTGGAAGGCTACGTACGGTCAAGAACATTATAGACAGTGTTGTCATTCTGAGATATTTGTGGGCTCTTCGCGGAGAGAGGGTGGACAGCGGAGTGTGTCCACCGTATAATCACTGAGTTTTTCTCCGTGCGGTAACTGGCTACAGCAGTTCACGTCAAGTCCACTACAGGTGAATTGGAACCAACCATATCGCTGAAGCGAGAGGGGTTGATAAAGACACGCCATACAGACTAACCGGGAGAGTCCATTACGGTGACAGGTAAATTTGATACCAGGCAGTAGTGCTGAAACTAGCAGACACGACAATGAAAGACCAGTGTTGAATCCAGAGTGGCGAGGGCATCGTGTGTGTGTGTGTAGGACATCCGCTGTCGGTGATAATGACAGGATTGAAAATCAAAGATATTGACAGGTGTGTGTGTGCGAGACAAGCGCACTGTGTTGTCGCAAGTTGACTGGTCAAGATTTGTCGACGCAGTTAATAGGCCGGGTTGAGAGAGGGTCAGCGCTGTTTACGAGGACAGCTGGAAAGGGGTATTAACGTTAACCCTACCACAGGTGCGGGGGCAGGAGTGGAAAGTGGTTTTGAGTGGCAGAAAAGTTCCGGGCATTTTACAGACAGATTTAGTGTGACTTTCCACGGAGTTAAAAGTTCAGCCGGGTGGGGCTGTCAAGATTGTGTGCAAACTGTTTTTACAAAGGAATTTTTCACTGAGAGTGATAAAGAGAAATTGAGGTGACATTGTGAGTTGAGGGTGGAAGGAGGAAAGGTACTCAGAAAAAATTTCCACGCCTAGTGTGGTCAAGATGACTCATTGTGAATGAACAAAACAAGGTTGTTTTGAAAGAAAGCCAGATTTAATGTTTCGTCTTTGTTGAACTGTTCTACTATTGTCATCATTATTCTGTTATGAGCAAACAGTTTTAACGTATCATCATCGCAACCATGGTTGTACTTCTTTGCCGATAAGGATTTATATACCCAAATTTAAAGCGCTGAACATTGGCTGCCATTCTCCTTTTCTTTTTGGTGAATCTTGTCGGGTAACGGAAATCCAGAACATTTATGATACAGCAAAGCACCATCTCCGCAACGAAAGTAACAACATATCGAAAGAACACTTTGGATTATTACTGGGGTGCCACCACGTACAGAGAAAGTACAATAACGTTACGGACTGTGTCGAGACAGAACAGTTTGGATATCACTATCATCTTCAACTTTTGTCGACAGTTGGAACTTGTGATCACCACGTGAATTCAGGAACCACTCAACAAATCAATCAGTCATTTTGAAATCTAGTGTCGTAGACATTTCCAGCGGATTGCGAATAACTATTAAAACGAACAAAAACTTTTGTGACTGATTAATAAGAACTTTTGGCGACGGATTAATAGGCACATATTTGTCGGCCAACCGAGTTGGACATTCTGTTTTGCTGCTCATTCGTCTATAATTATTGTTTTCGGTTGTTAAGCTATTACTTGTATGTGGTCCGATGTTTGTCAAGTGTAGGGGATTTTGGGGTGTTTCTCGAGAGTCGGGATACAGCACAAAAATTTATTTTCTTTCTGGTGCTTACGATATTTTTGTAAGGAAAACGTTAATGAGTTAACGTGTCGTGCAGTGGCATTGGAATAGTCTTAACCAATATCTAGAGCCGAGTTGTCTGACGTCAGATTTGTGTATATGTTGATGCTATAAATTGTTTTGTTTCTCTTTCTTTTCATAATATTTGCATATGATATTTGCTGTGTTCGGATATATGTTATTATTGTGATCTTTTGTCGTGTCTACTATCTAGTGGTATCTGAGTCAGTTTATATTTTACGCGCACTGTGGGTGTCCTCTACACAAGCTTGTGGTTGTTACTGTGGTTTATTTCTGTGTGATCACCGTCTCCGTGTACTTGGCTTGTGAGTCTAACGTTTTATAGACAACACTTAGTGTTATCATTCATTCGTTTTGTATATGTATTTATATGTATGTTTAACAATATTTCCAGGAAATATTATACAACTATTGGTCATAGATATATAGATATAAGGGAGTATAGGTGATACTTCCCCCTCACTACCTAGTGCTTATAGAGTGACTGGGTGAGTACAGAGTGATATTGTAGCACTGCGGATTTACGTACACAGGGAGTGTGGGTGTACTTAGGGAAGTGACACAAAGACTAACAGCAGAGTCGTCACATTTATAGTTGGCTGACAGACAGCAACGTGTCCACAAGTACAAGATGCCTACTTTAATGGAATATATTGAAGCAGGTGAAAGAATAGGCCTGAAGGGTAAAGAGTTACAGGAGTATGCCGAAGAAAAAGAACAAAAACAGATTGAAAGAGAGGAGAGGTATAATGAACGCGAGGCAAAACGTCTGCAGGAAGAAAAGGTAGCTGAAGCCAAGCGTCTACAGGAAGAGAAAGAGACACAAATGAAAATGGAAATTGAGAAAGAGAAGATCAGGTGTCAGATGCAAACTGAAATCGAGTTAAGAAAACTAGAACTATCATCGAAAGGTCAAAAGTGAGGAAAGCAGAAGACCATTCAGCAGTCATCACAGACGATTGAAACTGCCATACTTTACGGACCGGGATTGTCTTGAAGCCTATCTTGGGAGATTCGAATCAGTCTGTGAAAACATCTAGGCATTCCTAGAATCAGAATATGCGATGCGACTTGGCGAATTTCTTACGGGCAAGGCACTAGACACCATGTTCAATTTACCTGTAGAAGAAAGAAACAACTACACTATCTTACGTCAACGTTTGCTGACTAAGTTCCAACTCACTGAGCATGGATATAGGACAAAGTTTAGACAGTTAGTGCCAGAGACAAATCAAGATTTCACAGACTTTGTTAACACAGTAAAGAATACATTTAACAAATGGATGGAGCTCGCAGAAGTAGGGAAAGATTTTAATAAATTAGTAGATCTAATGTTAAGAGACAAGGTAGTATCTGCATGCAATTCTAATTTAGTGGCGTTCTTTGAGGAACGGAAGCCAAAGGACATAGACACAATGTCTCAGTTAGGGCAAAACTACATGACTGCACATCCTAACGTATCTATTGGGAAACTAATGAGTGAGGAAATAGTCTGTGCAGCGTACACTAAACAGGACCAGAATCCAGTCATCAGACCAAGGGCGAAAAGTGTGGATTCAGCACAGAAAGGTGAGCAGCAAGAACTTCAAGATAATGGTTTCCGAGGAAACAATGTTGGTAGAGTAGGACGGTACCCATATAGAAGAGGGAACTTCCAGAGACGTCCAAATTATGCCGGATGTTGGAATTGTGGGAGCTGGAGACACAAGGCAGCAGAGTGTGATGCACAACCATCAGATGGACCAACGAACAACACTAAAAGGGAGATTACTTGTTTCAAATGTGGAAAGAAGGGGCATATCAGCCATCAATGTAGGATGAGAGAAACAGAGCACTCAAATGCAGCGCAAGTAATTGAGACGCTGAACAATGAAGATTGTAGTGGGTGCAAACCTCTTTTTGAAAAAGACAGTCAGCCAGTCCTAATATGTGGTCATACAGTAAAAGCAGGATCAGCAGTGCATGAAGGAGGAAGTCTGAAGCTGCATCAGGGATTTGTCAATGATAGACCAGCATTAACAATTAGGGATTCCGGATGTACGTCTATCGGAGTGAGGAGAAGTTTAATAGATCCCTCGGATTATACTGGGAAAAAGATTAGATGCATAACATTCAACGGCACAGTAGAGTTCTACCCAGTAGCCATAATAACAGTAAAAACACCATATATCACTGGAAGAGTGACAGCGTGTGTTTCTGGACTCACCAGTGGCTGATTTGATCATAGGAAATGTTATAGGAGTTAAAGATTGTACAGAAGAGGAAATAGTTTATTGGGACCGAAAATATAGTGTAAGCAGTAACGAGGTAGTTACCACAAGAGAACCTAAATTAGAGAGTATAGCTGAGGTAGGAGAGGCACTTGAAGTAGACACAGGAACTCAGGACAAGGATAGTACAGCGGAGCAGATGAGAATGGATCCCATATATAGTGCTAGTGAATCCCAGAGACAAGATACTACTCTGAACAAATGTTCCCAAGGGTGTAGGAGAGTAGAACATAGGCAGTCAAAGAAAGGTAGATGGTGCTTCGAGAGGAAGAACAATGTTCTCACTCGCAGGTTTTCAGATAGCAGAACTGCACGTGGGCAAGGAGCAGTACCTTTAGCACATAGAGACCGATATACTAGAACAGCTCAGGATAGTGCATGTGCAGGGCACATAGGCAAAAGGCGTATGCAGCAGAAAGCAAGGTGCCAGGTATATGGGCCAAGATTGAATAAAGAGTTCAGACTAAACAGAGACTCAAGTGTAACGGTGCAATATGCAGATAGGAAAGTTGAGTCAGGTCAAAAGAGTTTTCGCGACATTACTGACCCAGGGCTAGGGATAGCAAACAGATGTTGTAATTGTAGAGGTACCATGAGTCATGGGTACATGAAAGGTAGTCACAGCATCGACAGGAATCAGAGGTGGGTTAATGCAAGAACAGAACCACCTGATATAGGGTCGGTACACAAATAGTATTGTGTGGTCGTGAAGTAGTAAGAGATCTGAGGGTACATAAGTATAATGCTTTTCTATGATGTATTATTATTATTATGTGATGTATTAGTTCATGCATTGATACACAAGATAGATGGTTGTATTTATGTGTGATGAATATAGGAGTGTAATATGAGCATTTGATGTATTATGTAGTGTGGTAGCTAGAGTAAGGTGCAGCCATACTTAGGGCTACCCAGGCTATATGTCTGGGTCACATGTTTAGTAAGTTTTAGTCTCCCAATATTTGAAAACGAAGTTTTCTTTTAAGAGGGGGGTGATGACATAAGCCTGGGTCATTGACATTGAGGTGAGTGACCGGGCATGAGGAAGAATGGAGATGAGAGTGGGAGACAGGAAAGTGACTGACCTGGCTATGAGAAAACAGCCAGTCCTGAGAAATAAAATAGTGAGGGTAGAGGGAAAAAACCCCTAAGGCGGATGGGGCGAAAGACAGTTGTGTGTTGTGTGAAGTCAGGAGACTGGAAGGGCAGTGAGAGAAGAGACTGACTGCGGGGCAGGTCGTTTCAGGGAGTTGAGTTTGAGATACCGAAGGAGTCGGTAGTCCACGTACAACGGGGTTGTGTTGTTCTCCGAGTTGTGAAGACAGGCCTGAACCAGAGTGGGTTCTATAGGGATTGAGGGCCTAAACCCAGAGTGGGTTGCATAGTTGAGCAGTGGCTCCAACCCAATGTGTGGGTTGTATTGTGGGAGATCCAGCCGTGGATAGTAGCTGGATTACCTGTCTTGTGAATGTGATGAGAAGCAGGCCGTGAGAAGGCATTGATGTGTGCTGGTTAAATTGTGAGGAGGATATTTATATTCTATGGATTACATTGTTTCTGGATGTATAATCATGTTCCGTTTGTCCGTCTTATTTCTGTAATAAAGGATTATGTGCGCCAACGGAATCTTGTTTAATGCCTGGTGAATATGCACTGCGGGGGTGAGTTGGATTAAGAGTCAGTTAGATATCTCCATTGACACACCATGAACATCGTTACCTAGACAACGACCATCACACGACAATATCAAGCAAAGATAATCAAGAACATTGATATTATCATCAAGAACGACGTGTGACAAACAACAACAACAACAACAACAACAACAACGGGCACATTACAGTTAGACTGACAATGAGCCTAGTTGTGCTGACAATGAGCCTAGTTGTGCTGACAATGAGCCTAGTTGTGATGACAATGAGCCTAGTTGTTAGTTAGTTAGTCGACAGATCATCCTCATTGCATATCGAACCATTCAGTCCATAAGTGCTCGGATCCCCTCCTCAGCAAATCCCGCAGCTTGTAGCGGCTAACGACACCAGTTCTGTATTGGTTTATCAATCTTCTTTGGCTTCCTGCATTGTGTTTTTTTGGCCACACCTCTTTTAATTTGCTGTTCTCGCAGTCTGGCCATGGTTGTAGATTCACAGTCATCACTTGGTTCTCGCAAAAGTCTTACTTCTCGTAGAGCATTCAGAATGTCAGCCTGGTCCATGGCGCGTCCGCCCTCCACAGTAGCCTTACCTGCGAGCTTGTCAGCCCGCTCATTTCCTTGTACTCCTGCATGCCCTGGCATGAAGATGAAACTAATCTTTGCCAGCCGAGACCGCTCCAGAGACAGCAACCACTCTCTTCGGATCCACCCCATCTCTATCCTCTTGAGCATGCTCACTGAGTCACTAAGGAAACATGCCCTAGTGAATGTCTGTGTCTCGAGCCATGTTATTGCTTTACTTACTGCCATGACTTCCATAGTCAGGCTACTTGTGGTCTCAACAAAAGCACCAGAGTCCTCCTTCACAATTCTCCCTCCGGCCTGAGCCGTAAAGGCCCATGAGCTTCTCACATGTCGGACGACCGACCCATCTGTGTAGATGACAGCATCACCGTCTAACAAATTCTCGAAAATCAACGCTTGTACTTCCGCCTCCACAGCAGCCGGATTTTCTTGTCTGCATTTTCTGTCTAGTTGGATGCAAACTGAAAAGGACGTACAGAAATCTGTTGGCACTTGTACCAACTCCTCGCCAGGTTCTAAGTCCTCAAGTGCACATACCTGTTGAAGAATGTTTTCGGCTTGACCCATCTACGACCTTCCTCTTTTTAACCTGCTGCCCTTCACCTTCCTAATTTCACTATGCAGTGGATGTTGTGTGTTTGCGTTAACTCTGAGGTAGGCACAGTGCTCTGCAAATTTGTATTCTGTCTTCAATGGTTGGAAAATCAAGAAGGTAGCGCATCGCCCTACATGCTGTATCTCTTGTACATCCAAGAATAATGCGCATAGCTTCGTTCTGTATCCTTTCCATCCTTTCTATCTGCTTACGGCTGAGAGTCAGGATCACCATCGCATACTCCAAAACAGACATGACCAGCCCCTCGTATAGAAGACATAGATGGCACTGCTCACAGTTTGCTGCCACCATCACCCGCATCGCAGCCAAACCCCGCTTGGCCTTTGTTATCACCTGGTCTATGTGCTCATTATAAGCAAGGCTTCGATCAAAACGTATCCCCAGGTAATTCATTGCCTGCGTTCTTTCCACAGTCTCTGAACACAGATTTACCATTGGTGTTGGAGTGCTGACAATATGGTTATTCAAAGAGAACCATGTCACTGTTGCCTTTGTTGGGTTGACCATTGCCCCAGCTTCAACACACCAAGTACTTATGCGACTGAGTTTGGTTTGTAGTTCCACAGCAACCTGATCTCTATCCTTACCCTGACGATACACTAAAACATCGACGGCATATGACAATGTCCTACCCGGACCAGTGATCTGCTCGCTGGTGATTCTCACTGTGTAGGCGTTGAACAGTACCGGAGATAATGGTGATCCCTGTGGTAGGCCAGGATATATTGTTGTTGGTTCCGAAGTCCAACTGCCACATCTAAAAACTACTTTCCATTGGAAGAGGGCTGCAGCGATCCAACTAAGGAGGAATGACTTATCTTGAGTTCAAGAAGCTGAAGCATTAAGAAATCCAATGGTACTCTGTTGTACGCATCCTCAAGATCAATCGCTGCAGCAAAGGTTTCAATACCTGAGTGGAAACCTTCATAGACATCAAGGGCAAAGATTGCTGCATTGGTCCAGGTTTCTCTTTTTGGACGGTACCCACCCAGGGTAGGTGGGAAAACACCTTGCCTCTCTAGCTGGCTTCATATTTTCCTGGCAATTAACTTCTCCAGCAGCTTGCCTATTGTATTCTGCATGGTTATTACTCGATATCCCTGAATTTTTGTGTGGTCTTTGCCAGGCTTCGGGAAGGGAATCAGCTGTGTAACCATTCCTCCTTTATGCTATCACTCCCTATACTGTTGTTGTAAATGTCTGCTAGTTTCTCTAGCTCGTTGTCGATACACATATTGATGTTGTCATACCTTATGCCATCTGGCCTTGGAGCGCTGTTTTTTTATCGTTGAAGCACAGCCTTGATTTCTTTCACTGTCACTGTGTCTTCATCCGAAATGTTCTGATCCTTGCACTTGTCTGAGGTGACCTCCTTGGCAAGATTTCGGCCTCTCATGTCTGCCTGGTTGCTCTGCTCCAGATTTCAGCCTAGTTGTGCTGACAATGAGCCTAGTTGTGATGACAATGAGCCTAGCTATGCTAAAAATGAGCCAAGCTATGCTGACAATGAGCCTAGTTATGCTGACAAAGAGCCTAGCTATGCTGACACTGAGCCTAGTCATGCTGACAATGGACCTATCTAGACTGACAATGAGCCTTTTGAGGCTGACAATAAAGACTGACTGACCTTCCGGAAGCCCCTGGACCTGTTGGCCCCAGAGCCGTGGATCAGAAGTGGGTGGAAGAACACTGTGTCTCCTTCCTCCATCTCCAGGTGGACCCTGTGCTGGCTGGGGTCATAGTTCTGTATCCCATGGTACATCTTGTTGACTCCTCCCTGAAACAAAATGAACTCTCCCTCAATGATCATATCAACATGAGCTAAAGAATCAACACCATTCATCTCTTGGGACATTCCCACACATGCTGTGTCCCCTGTTACATCACCTGAGGAAGAGTTACAAGTTGATGATACTATTGGCTGTCTGACTGAACATCTGCCAGAGTTTTCCCCAACACATTGAGCATCACATAGACCCCCTGCTCACCTCCTGCAGTTTCCCCAACATGTTGAGTGTCACCCAGGCACTCTGCTTGCCACTTACTGAACTTGTCTCTCCACATTTGGTGCCTTCAATGATTCTGTTGCTGAAGTATCATTGTCATGCTTGCTGTAGTAAGATCCGGAAAGATGTGGACAGATGTGTGGAAAGGTGTGTGGACAGATGTGTGGAAAGATGTGCGGAAAGGTGTGTGGACAGATGTGTGGACAGATGTGCAGAAAGGTGTGTGGACAGATGTGTGAACAGATGTGTGAACAGATGTGTTGACAGGTGTGGAAAGATGTGCAGAAAGGTGTGTGGACATATGTGTGGACAGGTGTGTGGACAGATGTGTGGACAGATGTGTTGAAAAATGTGGAAAGGTGTGTGAACAGATGTGTTGAAAAACGTGTGGAAAGATGTGTGGACAGATGTGTGGAAAGAGATAAGTCAAGAACTGATATTACAGCACTAGGGACATTCCCAAAGGATCACCTCCCTCATCTGCAGCAGCCAGCAGACCTCACATGGTTCGTGGCCAGAACAGGTGCCTTTTACATTTGGTGCCTTCAATGATTCTGTTGCTGAAGTATCATTGTCATGCTTGCTGTAGTAAGATCCGGAAAGATGTGGACAGATGTGTGGAAAGATGTGTGGAAAGGTGTGTGGACAGATGTGTGGACAGATGTGTGGAAAGATGTGCGGAAAGGTGTGTGGACAGATGTGTGGACAGATGTGCAGAAAGGTGTGTGGACAGATGTGTGGAAAGGTGTGTGGACAGATGTGTGGACAGATGTGTTGACAGGTGTGTGGACAGGTGTGTGGAAAGATGTGCAGAAAGGTGTGTGGACATATGTGTGGACAGATGTGTGGACAGGTGTGTGGACAGATGTGTGGACAGATGTGTTGAAAAATGTGGAAAGGTGTGTGAACAGATGTGTGGAAAGATGTGTGGACAGATGTGTGGAAAGAGATAAGTCAAGAACTGATATTACAGCACTAGGGACATTCCCAAAGGATCACCTCCCTCATCTGCAGCAGCCAGCAGACCTCACATGGTTCGTGGCCAGAACAGGAAGGATCACACGGCAAACTGTGTGATGGTTCGATGGTCGCTCCCTGATGTCTGTAAAGGAGGATTCTGGTCTCCTCGGTCACAATTAATTTACCCAAATCGCAACTACATGTGACTGTATGCCACTGCAATGAAAGAGGCCAACATTCTACAGACAACAATGGGAGTCTGGTTCTGATGATCAAGAGTCTCCTGGTGCACATGCTCAACTACAGCTACAGTGTTTCGCCCTCGCCAGCTTCCCATCCTCCTTCCAAGATTGCGTACACTGACTCTGGACATTCATTCATCCTCCTTCCATGATTGTGTACACTGACTCCAGACATTCATTCATCCTCCTTCCATGATTGTGTACACTGACTCTGGACATTCATTCATCCTCCTTCCATGATTGTGTACACTGACTCCAGACATTCATTCATCCTCCTTACATGATTGTGTACACTGACTCAGGACATTCATTCATCCTCCTTCCATGATTGTATACACTGACTCTGGACATTCATTCATCCTCCTTCCATGATTGTGTACACTGACTTCGGACATTCATTCATCTTCCTTCCATGATTGTGTACACTGACTCTGGACATTCATTCATCCTCCTTCCATGATTGTGTACACTGACTCTGCACATTCATTCATCTTCCTTCCATGATTGTGTACATTGACTCTGGACATTCATTCATCCTCCTTCCATGATTGTGTACACTGACTCCAGACATTCATTCATCCTCCTTCCATGATTGTGTACACTGACTCTGGACATTCATTCATCTTCCTTCCATGATTGTGTACACTGACTCCAGACATTCATTCATCTTCCTTCCATGATTGTGTACACTGACTCCAGACATTCATTCATCCTCCTTCCATGATTGTGTACACTGACTCTGGACATTCATTCACCTTCCTTCCATGATTGTGTACACTGACTCTGGACATTCATTCACCTTCCTTCCATGATTGTGTACACTGACTCCGGACATTCATTCGGTCAAATTGAAACATGTCACTGGCTACTTGACCCAAGTCTGCAGGAGAACAGACGGTAAGATCTGACAAATGCCTGACACAGTCTAAACACTCCAGAGACGTTAAATGTTTGCATGGCTATACAATTACAAGGCATCACCAAGAGCCAGAAGGGAGAAAGCCATCCTGAGAAAACTCAGTGACTACATGGGGAGTCAATTGGAAAATACTGAGCACAGTTTATTAATAAAGCATATGACCCACAAGACACCAGCGTAAGGTCACCATACAGTGGATACTGTCTGTTTCAGGTGGGGTGCCTGGAGATGAGAGGGCTGATCAACCAGTTTAAGGTCACCATACAGTGGATACTGTCTCAGCGTGGGGTGCCTGGAGTCGAGAGAGCTCATCAACTAGCTCATAAAGGTGCAACAGAAGAGCAACCTCAAATATCAGCCACACACAACAACAAAACAGAATCATCAAATCAGTCAGAAAGCCACCAACACCAGCACAAGAGATTACCACTTTATGGACATCAAGAACAAATCATTATTCTGCGCCTCAGAAGAGAACAGTCAATTTTAAGCAACCACATGTATACAAAATGTAAGATTGGCGAATAAGTCGTGTGCAGTACCTGCTGTGTCATACATGTCTGAAATTATTGGCCAGATTTCTGCAGATACACAGTTTATCTACAAAGTGTGAATGTGCTTCATGTTGATCTTTCCCCTACCTCCCATTTTGGGTACTCGTGCACCAGCAGCTCCCCCTGGTGGGTGCCAGGAACAACAACCAGGCAACCATTTTCCCTGTTGATGGTTTGCATAGCTGTCCAGGAGCAGACAATTCGGTCAGCAGGCCTGAATGGGAAGTAGTGCAAGTCTTGATGCATGGGGTGTCTGGACGTCAGCTTGCCTGCGGGGACACAAGTGATGAACATACTGAACAAGTGTTTACAAGAACATGTGTACACAAGTGATGAAGATACTGAACAAGTGTTTACAAGAACATGTGTACACAAGTGATGAACATACTGAACAAGTGTTTACAAGAACATCTGTACACAAGTGATGACAATATTGAACAAGTGTTTTACAAGAACATCTGTACACAAGTGATGAACATACTGAACAAGAACATCTGTACACAAGTGATGAACATACTGAACAAGAACATCTGTACACACATGATGAACATACTGAACAATTGATTTCAAGAATATATGTACACAAGTGATAAACATACTGAACAATTGATTTCAAGAATATATGTACACAAGTGATGAACATACTGAACAATTGATTTCAAGAATATATGTACACAAGTGATGAACATACTGAACAATTGATTTCAAGAATATATGTACACAAGTGATGAACATACTGAACAAGTGTTTACAAGAATATATGTACACAAGTGATGAACATACTGAAAACGTGTTTATAAGAACATCTATACACAAGTGATGAACATACCGAACAAGTGTTTACAAAAACATCTGTACACAAATGATGAATATACCGAAGAAGTGTTTACAAGAACATCTGCACACATGTGATGAACATACTGAACAAATGTTTACAAGAATATATGTAAACAAGTGATGAACATACTGAAGATGTGTTTACAAAAACATCTGTACACACATGATGAACGTACTGAAGATGTGTTTACAAGAACATCTGTGCACAAGTGATGAACATACTGAAGATATGTTTACAAAAACATCTGTACACACATGATGAATGTACTGAACAAGTGTTTACAAGAACATCTGTACACAAGTGATAAACATAATGAACAAATGTTTCAAATAACACCTGTACACAAGTGATAAACATACTGAACAAGTGTTTATAAGGACATCTGTACACAAGTGATGAACGTACTGAACAAGTGTTTACAAGGACATGTGTACACAAGTGATGAACATACTGAACAAGTGTTTACAAGGACATGTGTACACAAGTGATGAACATACTGAACAAGTGTTTACAAAAACATCTGTACACACATGATGAACGTACTGAACAAGTGTTTACAAGAACATCTGTACACAAGTGATAAACATAATGAACAAATGTTTCAAATAACACCTGTACACAAGTGATGAACATACTGAACAAATGTTTATAAGAACATCTGTACACAAGTGATGAACGTACTGAACAAGTGTTTACAAGGACATGTGTACACAAGTGATGAACGTACTGAACAAGTGTTTACAAGGACATGTGTACACAAGTGATGAACATACTGAACAAGTGTTTACAAGGACATGTGTACACAAGTGATGAACATACTGAACAAGTGTTTATAAGAACATCTGTACACAGCAACAATATTTCTTCTGCTGCTTCAAAACTGACATGTTTTTATAATCCTGTTTGCAATGTTTGTATTTTCAAAGTAATGTTCTTACAATGGATTAATGATTTATAGTTCCTTGTGTAACTCGGTTACCATAGCAACAAAATCAGTTACTGGTTTGGAATAATTCAGAAATGCTTACAAAATATCTATAAAGTTTTGAAACAAATGAGAAGGTCACATGATCACAATGTTGATAGGGTATTTTTTTGGTTGTTATTTGTTTGTTGTTTTCCTCTGGAAAAATTAATTTTAAAAATTAGCCAATTAAAACAATTTATAATGGAGTGAAAGGAAAAGAATAACATCTGTGTTAACTTCAAGGTAAATAAGTTATGTTGATGTGATCTGTGCCATTACACACCACTGACCTCAGAACATTTCTGATGGTTGATGTGATCTGTGCCATTACACACCACTGACCTCAGAACATGAGGGTGTGCTGGCTCTTGACCCCCACAATCTACCTGACTGAGAGTCTGCCGACACTTGACCCCACAATCTAAAACAACGGAATTGCTTCTGTGTGTACCTGAGTCCGGGGGTTTGTTGATCAGCATCGTGTGCATGGCCACCACGTCAGGTCCAGTAAAACATTCCACGTAGTCCACAACCTGAAAGCCACATACACAAGAGTCTCTTCAGTTTGTTTCAGATACCACATTTCCTTTAAATACAATCAGTTGTCTTGAACATAAATTCAAGGGACAACTAGCCTCAAACTTATTGTGGCAACAATGAATCAAACAGCAAGCTCAAGCTTATTTGTGTAACAAAAGAGGAAACAAGAAGTCTGACATCGCTAATGTAACAACCAATGAAATAAGACATCTGACATTTTACATTGCTAATGTAACAACCAACGAAATAAGATGTCTGACATGTGACATTAATACACACATCTTAGGCAGAAATCTAATCTTCTTGTCCCCTCCCTGTATCCTTACAGACATCTTGGGCATCAAATAATCTCCTCCCTGTATCCTTACAGACATCTTGTGCATCAAATAATCTCCTCCCTGAAGCCTTACAGACATCTTGGGCATCAAATAATCTTCTCCTCCCTGTATCCTTACAGACATCTTGGGAATCAAATAATCTTCTCCCCTCCCTGTATCCTTACAGACATCTTGGGCATCAAATAATCTTCTCCTGCCTTGAATCCTTACAGACATCTTGGGAATCAAATAATCTTCTCCCCTCCCTGTATCCTTACATATATCTTGGGCATCAAATAATCTTCTCCTGCCTTGTATCCTTACAGACATCTTGGGAATCAAATAATCTCCTCCCTGTATCCTTACAGACAGACATCTTGGGCATCAAATAATCTCCTCCCTGTATCCTTACAGACATCTTGGGCATCAAATAATCTTCTCCTCCCTATATTCTTACAGACATCTTGGGAATCAAATAATCTTCTCCCCTCCCTATATCCTTACAGACATCTTGGGCATCAAATAATCTTCTCCTGCCTTGTATCCTTACAGACATCTTGGGAATCAAATAATCTCCTCCCTGTATCCTTACAGACATCTTGGGCATCAAATAATCTCCTCCCTGTATCCTTACATATATCTTGGGCATCAAATAATCTTCTCCTCCCTATATCCTTACAGACATCTTGGGAATCAAATAATCTTCTCCCCTCCCTGTATCCTTACAGACATCTTGGGAATCAAATAATCTCCTCCCTGTACAGACATCTTGGGCATCAAATAATCTCCTCCCTGTATCCTTACAGACATCTTGGGCATCAAATAATCTTCTCCTCCCTGTATCCTTACAGACATCTTGGGAATCAAATAATCTTCTCCCCTCCCTGTATCCTTACAGACATCTTGGACATCAAATAATCTTCTCCCCTCCCTGTATCCTTACAGACATCTTGGGCATCAAATAATCTTCTCCTCTCCCTGTATCCTTACAGACATCTTGGGCATCAAATAATCTTCTCCCCTCCCTGTATCCTTACAGACATCTTGGGCATCAAATAATCTTCTCCCCTCCCTATATCCTTACAGACATCTTGGGAATCAAATAATCTTCTCCCCTCCCTGTATCCTTACAGACATCTTGGACATCAAATAATCTTCTCCCCTCCCTGTATCCTTACAGACATCTTGGGCATCAAATAATCTTCTCCTCTCCCTGTATCCTTACAGACATCTTGGGCATCAAATAATCTTCTCCCCTCCCTGTATCCTTACAGACATCTTGGGCATCAAATAATCTTCTCCCCTCCCTGTATCCTTACAGACATCTTGGGCATCAAATAATCTTCTCCCCTCCCTGTATCCTTACAGACATCTTGGGCATCAAATAATCTTCTCCTCCCTATATCCTTACATATATCTTGGGCACCAAATATCTTCTCCCCTCCCTGTATCCTTACAGACATCTTGGGCATCAAATAATCTTCTCCCCTCCCTGTATCCTTACAGACATCTTGGGCATCAAATAATCTTCTCCCCTCCTTGCATCCTTACAGACATCTTGGGCATCAAATAATCTTCTCCTCCCTATATCCTTACATATATCTTGGGCATCAAATAATCTTCTCCCCTCCCTGTATCCTTACAGACATCTTGGGCATCAAATAATCTTCTCCCCTCCCTGTATCCTTACAGACATCTTGGGCATCAAATAATCTTTTCCCCTCCCTGTATCCTTACAAACATCTTAGGCAGAAATCTAATCTTCTTTTCCCCTCCCTGTATCCTTAAAGACATCTTAAGCAGGGATATAATCTTGCTTTCCCCTCCCTGTATCCTTATAGACATCTTGGACATCAAATAATCTTCTCCTTTCCAATATCCTCTGCTGTAACAAAGGCCCTCAAGTAACTCACACCAAATGTGGGAATACACACGGCAGAAGAGCTACGAAGGAAGAGAGCATCTGCGGTCGGCCGTAATGGATGCCATGGTGTGAAGCACAGGGTCTGATACATGAAGATGATGATGATGATAATGATGTAGTTACCTCTGGCAAGGTACAGTATTCAAATAAAACTTCATCATTTTGGAAATTTTGAATCTTAGTGACTGCCTGCTCTCCAGGGACAAACTCTGAGTCCTTGATGGCAATGTCCCGCATGACTGTCAAACCGTGAACAACCACATCCCGTCTGCAGATCTCAGCAAATCTGTCCCTGTACAAAGGGAAACAGTAAATTGTACAAATATATTATCCTGATGGAGGATGTTTTCTGAAACATCCATTATATATCTTTTGTGATTACATTCCATGTGATTATGTACTTATGATTATGTACTTATAATCATGTACTTGTGATTATGTAACACAACAAAGACCAGCAAGGTGGGCAGAATACTTTCAAGAACTACTTAACCCCACACATAACATAGAAAACCTCACTTTTGTGCCTAAAAGCCAGGGACAGCAAGAACCAAATTTCATACCTGCAGAAGTCAAAGCAGTTATACAGAAAAGTCCTAAGAACAAATCACCAGGTCCAGATGGAATAACCACAGAAGCTATTCGGGCCTGTGGGAAAACAGGAGTTAAATGGCTAACAAGAATTTTTAATATAGCATGGGAAGAAAGAAAAGTCGCAGATGATTGGCAACAGGCAATAATAGTACCAATATGGAAAAAGAAAGGCAATATGAGAGAGTGCGAAACATACAGAGGTATATCACTCCTGAGCCATATAGGGAAAATGTACGCAAAACTATTGGAACAAAGAGCTAGACCCATAGTTGAACAACAGTTAAGCAAAGTACAATTCGGTTTTCGGAAAGGTAAAAGTTGCACTGATGCATTATTTACACTTAGACAAATATGTGAAAAAACTATCGAATATAGTGACCAGCAGAATATTGTGTTTGTAGATCAGGAAAAGGCTTTCGATAGAGTAGACAGATACAAATTATGGACCATCCTTGAAGACTATGGGATACAAGGGCAATTGCTAGAAAACATCATAGCCATGTACCACTCGAGCCGAAGTGCAGTAAGAACACAAGAAGGTATATCAGATATGTTCACAGTCAATACAGGAGTGAGACAGGGATGTGTGCTCTCTCCTCTGCTATTTAATATCTACATGGACAGAATATCCAAAGTAGCAAGCCTTGACTGAACAGATTCAGAAAATTTAGAACTCTTTACTCCAGATGAAACAACTGATCCACAGGGAATAAATGAACTTCTATTTGCAGACGACCAGTGTCTGTTTTACAGCGATGAAGGCAGACTACAAAATCATATTAATAATCTGAGTTCAACATGCAGCAGATACAATGTGAGTATAAATACAGCCAAAACCGAAGTAATGCAAGTTAGCAGATTGCCAGGCCCACTAAGTATACAGTTAAATAACACAACTCTGAAACAAGTTAAAGAATTCAAATATCTTGGAAGTATGATCACAGAAGATGGCAGATTAGACAGAGAAATCGAAATCAGATGTCAAAAAGCTAGTGCACTTACATATCAACTATCACCCTTACTGAAACATCCAAATATGCCCATGTCCACAAAACGACAGATAATAAACAGCATATTCACACCAACCCTATGCTACCAATCTCAAACTTGGACTTTATCCAAATTACACTTTCGCAAAATCAACACCTGCAAGATGAGATGCCTGAGGAAAGCTGCCAACTTAACAATCCGAGACCGAGTAAGAAATGCTATTATCAGACAGACAGTGTGATCAACACCTTGTGCCACATTTATTGAAAGATAGAAGATTAAGTGATTTGGCCATATTGTTAGAATGCAACACCAGCAACTACCATCACTGGCCTTACATCAAAGATCATCTGTGACGAGACCACAAGGACGTCCAAGAAGAAAATGGATTGACGACATCAGAGACATTGTACAACCACACGGAATGACACTACCCAGTGCCGCCCATCGGGTGCTGGATTGTAAATTCTTTCTCCCCACGAGGCTTGACGGCAGAAGTGGATGGTGGTGGTGGTGGCGGTGGTGGCGGTGGCGGTGGTGGTGGTGATGATGATGTCCTAATCAGCACTCAGTGGGTGATGTGGTCAGTATCACATATGCCGCATTTATTGTTGAAAACTGTCATGTACTGCCTATAAAGTACCTTGTATGGCAGGGGGGTCTGGTCATGTACTGCCTATAAAGTACCTTGTATGGCAGGGGGGTCTTGTCATGTAATGCCTATAAAGTACCTTGTATGGCAGGGGGGTCCCTGGTGATAATGTTCCAGCAAATATTTTCAGGCCCCATAGGGACATTTTAAAAAAGTTAGTTGCATATCATTTACAGGATATGGCAGTCAACCCCACTGTATTTTTGGCTGCTTGTAATTTCTTGGCAACTTGAAAATTGGATTGGCTCCTGAATTATGCTTTTTCTACCTCTGAATATAAGAGTACAAAATAATTAGCATTATTTCACGCCAACTCATCTGTATTATTTCACGCCAACTCATCTGTATTATTTCAAGCCAACTCACCTGTATTATTTCAAGCCAACTCATCTGTATTATTTCAAGCCAACTCACCTGTATTGCTGTAACTTGTTCGAAGGCACCAATTTTTTTATGACCAAGAAACCATTTTCCTCATAAAACTGCCGCTGCTGTAATGTGAGTTTTCTGTTATCCACGGTGTACCTGAAACCAGAGCTCGCTGGCAACTCTGATAATGCTGAAACTGGATTCTGCTTCTGAAGTCTGTTAAGGATTTTAACTGGAAACTATTTGTGTGTTACACTTTCTTGGAATTGTAACATACAAATCTGATATTGTTGTTGTTATCTTTTATGATATAAAGCTGCACTAACTCTCTCAATAACAGTATTTAATAGATGTTCCGTCTGTATTATCCATACATACAGTCTTTTAAAAGACTAATTTTTTTTTCTCTAACCTGGTGTTTAATGTTTATCAGAAGTTAACTCTTAAACAATGTAAGTGTTTTCCCCATGTCTTCTGCAGAATGCTCTCTCTTTCATTGAGCTGTCAGGTAGGATTAAACTTGGATTACCAGTTATTTCTAAGGTCTTACCAAGATTCTTAAATCCTAGAAGCTAGACAAGAGCACAATGTAGAGAGCCACAGAAGAATAGTCAAGTAACACAGAACTCATGTCATCAATCGCTACATGCTGAGGGAGTCACTGAGAAGCAAGTTGAGTGCTTAGGAACTAATAATTAAATGTGCAGTGAGCATGCTCTATTGACTAACTATATAACAGTATGTTCATATTATTGGTGTATTGTATTAGTAATAAAAACCACAAACAGACTTATGTAGAAAGAAAGAAACATTTAAGGAAACAAAAGTTGAAAAAGAGACTAGATGGATTGGGCGGTCAGTAAATGTATGTGCACCAGACTGATTCTAATCCAGATGTAAAGGATACAATCAAGTTAGTAATGTCATCATGTGAGTTATAATAGTTCAAGTGACCAAACACAGCCTTCAGTCTTTCAGCCATTTTAACATTGGAACTGTAAAATAAAACATATCCATTAATATATTAACTCAAAAATGTTCAATCAAGGTTTGTAGTTTTCACCAGCCATTAATTCAACATCATTCATTTGTCAATAATTAATTAATTGTTGTTAGTCTTTAACTCTTACTTTGTGACCACTGATGTAATTGTAATTATCTGTAACTTCTGACTTGTGTGCTCACTGATATCATCAACTCTTACAGACTGAAGTCTCTAGAAATACTGTTACAATATCTCTGGGGGCTGGTAATGGGAACTAATGCTGGCTGGTGATCACATGTTGAAATCTCCTTCAAGGCAGATGTTTTTAATTCGGGTGTGTTCTCAACCTAACATGGCAACCATGAAATACCCTGAGATGTACAGGCGGATGACGAGATCATGACTACATCACCCATCAAGTTTCTACATCACCCATCACGTTTCTACATCCCCATCAAGTTTCTACATCCCCATCAAGTTTCTACATCCCCATCAAGTTTCTACATCCCCATCAAGTTTCTAATCACCCATCAAGTTTCAGGTGATTAGATCATGACTTCATCACCCATCAAGTTTCAGGTGATTAGATCATGACTACATCACCCATCAAGTTTCTACATCACCCATCAAGTTTCTACATCCCCATCAAGTTTCTAATCACCCATCAAGTTTCAGGTGATTAGATCATGACTTCATCACCCATCAAGTTTCTACATCACCCATCAAGTTTCTACATCATCTATCAAGTTTCTACATCACCCATCAAGTTTCTACATCACCCATCAAGTTTCAGGTGATTAGATCATGACTACATCACCCATCAAGTTTCTACATCACCCATCAAGATTCTACATCACCCATCAAGTTTCAGGTGATTAGATCATGACTACATCACCCATCAAGTTTCAGGTGATTAGATCATGACTACATCACCCATCAAGTTTCAGGTGATTAGATCATGACTATATCACCCATCAAGTTTCTACATCACCCATCAAGATTCTACATCACCCATCAAGTTTCAGGTGATTAGATCATGACTACATCACCCATCAAGTTTCAGGTGATTAGATCACGACTACATCACCCATCAAGTTTCAGGTGATTAGATCATGACTACATCACCCATCAAGTTTCAGGTGATTAGATCATGACTTCATCACCCATCAAGTTTCTACATCACCCATCAAGTTTCAGGTGATTAGATCATGACTACATCACCCATCAAGTTTCAGGTGATTAGATCATGACTACATCACCCATCAAGTTTTTACATCACCCATCAAGATTCTACATCATCCATCAAGTTTCAGGTGATTAGATCATGACTACATCACCCATCAAGTTTCTACAACACCCATCAAGTTTCTACATCACCCTTCAAGTTTCTACATCATCCATCAAGTTTATACATCACCCATCAAGTTTCTACATCACCCATCACGTTTCTACATCATCCATCAAGTTTCTACATCATTCATCAAGTATCTACAACACCCATCAAGTTTATACATCACCCATCAAGTTTCTACATCACCCATCAAGTTTCTACATCACCCATCAAGTTTCTACATCACCCATCACGTTTCTACATCATCCATCAAGTTTCTACATCATTCATCAAGTATCTACAACACCCATCAAGTTTCTACATCACCCATCAAGTTTCAACATCACCCATCAAGTTTCTACATCACCCATCAAGTTTCTATACCACCCATCAAGTATCTACATCACCCATCAAGTTTCTACATAACCCATCAAGTTTGTTTCTACATCACCCATCAAGTTTCTACATCACCCTTTAGGCTTTAGAGGGTCCTTTTATTCCATTTTCAGTGCCTTTGACTTTTTTACCATTTCAAAGCAAGGTGTGGGGATCCATATCCGCTCAAAGACATTTATATGTGAACAGTACCGTAGATAACAATCATGACAATAACACCTTGATATCTTCATAACCACAAACTGTCAGAAAATCACGAACAAAGTGTTGATCAGACTAACAGTAAGTAAGTAAGTCGACCCCGGCGCTATCTGGTACATATCGGTTGTTAGACAAACATGTCGTGCGAACATGGCGCTGGGGAAAGTCACGTACCGCAATAATAATTAAACCATTTCCCAATTATTTGTCAATAACTCGTCGCCTAGAATCTAGTGATTATATTCTAGCATTTGTCTCATACACAATCGAATAGTTTTGTTGATCGAAATATATTATAGTACCCTTGCTGCTCTTCACTAATTTTTATTTGGTGTGAAAGAGACAAGTCTTTCGTTTTTCCTTCTGTCGGTCATTCTTTTTGTTTTTATTACAGTAGGTAATCTATCCAGATTCTACCTCCTGTCACGTCGCTGATTACATTGAACATCCAACAGATTTAGCAGCCAAAATGAAGGCACAACAACATGAAAACTACTTACAGCGTAGGTTGTACAATAAACAGATTATTCCGTTAACTACTTGAGAAGAAGATGTCCTGATTTAGAATATAAAATACATAACAAGCCTCTTGTGTGGGTCTAATAACCGTGAGATTACAAACGTGTTTTTGAATACGGCAGGGTACCCAATCGCTTCTCGACCTTGTGGCTGAGACCAAAGTTTAGTATCTGGGCCTGATCTTGCCAGTGGCCGGGACGATCACCCAACACAACCCACACACAGGGACGTGGGGACTTAATGGGGCGGCTCTGGCCCCTCTGGGAACCGTCAGCCCTTCCTTAATTTAGAAAAAAAATGATAACAGTTTTATTAACAGTTAGCCTCTACGTTTTACAAGACATTTATTTATTTTTGTTTTCAGTATCCCCTTCAACATCAGGGTTATAAGTGGGATATATATAATACTCTGTACATAGTTTATATGTAGGATAATTTTAGTATTCGTTTGTGTACAGATTTTGAGATGTAAACACAACGTCACAAACATTAACAATAACAATATGTTGCACGATTTATTGTCTGGCATAAATTGCTGCGTCCCAGCGGGTGCATACTGTAGACTTATATATCATATATAACAATAAACGGTGATGTCAGGTCTTAGACAGATGATATGACTGAGCTACCGTATGATAGCAGACGGTATTACCTGCTTCTGTTAGCGCCGAATGTTGGGTCTTAGTCAGATATGACTGAGCTACCGTATGATAGCAGACGGTATTACCTGCTTCTGTTAGCGCCGAATGTTGGGTCTTAGTCAGATATGACTGAGCTACCGTATGATAGCAGACGGTATTACCTGCTTCTGTTAGCGCCGAATGTTGGGTCTTAGTCAGATATGACTGAGCTACCGTATGATAGCAGATGGTATTACCTGCTTCTGTTAGCGCCATATGTTGGGCGGCGCTTACCAAACTTCGTCACTCCACATTGTGCCAAAGGCTTTGGGCAGAAGAGCGCAATTGGGAGGGTACAAGCCTTACCCTGGTGCGAGGAAATGCAACCTAAAGACTAAATGTCATGGCAGGGCAGGCCAGGCCCTAAGCCTTGGTTGGTAACTGGTCTAGGATCGAAACTCCGACAAGCAGTAAGTTAAAGCATTGCTTTGCTGATCCGGCAGCTTCTGCAGCGTGTCTAGTTCCAGATGTAGAGGTGTTACCTTTCCTCTGAAGTAAACTAGACAGGCCGAGAGAGAGAGAGAGAGACAGCGAGAGACAGAGAGAGAGAGAGATCATGCTGCATGGGCAACACATGGTCTCTAAATTCAGCCCAGGCTTTGTGTTATGGATAGATACCCATTTTACAAACTATCGTCTGTCAAGACGGCAAGGTGCCAGTTATAACAATAAACGATCGCTCATATATATATATATATATATATATATATATATATATATATATATATATATATATATATATATATATATATATATATATATCGTGGTTCCCCCAGGGGCCAGGGCCGCCCAATTAAGTCCACGTCCTTGTGTGTCATTTGTTTGGCCGCTCCTGCTTGTAGCCCTTAGAAGATCAAGTGCAGAATCTACTTTAATCTTAACAAAAAGGCCGCTAGAGAGGCGTTGGCAATTAGGTGGTTCCAGCCACTTTTGTGTAAACATAAAAAGTCCGTTTTACATTTGAAAAATTTTTTTTTTTGCATATCCTTTACAGGACATCGCTGTCACCAGCATCATCTTTCAGCTGTATGTTGATTTCTTGGCAAGATTACGCTCAGTAGTTTGCCATTGATTTCTTAGCGGCCGGCTCAGTATCCCGCATGTCACCAGCGGGGGTCGAACCGCTCCCAGTTCTCTCCCGCTACGAGACTCTGCGTGATAAACGGGATTACGGAGAAAGTGTTGTAACCCCTCAGCCAGAGAGACCGGCACATTTGAAATTACCGTCAGTATAAAAAAAATGCCACACACACATTCGAACAATACATGATTAGCATGTGACTATGTGTATGTGCTTTAAATATTTCAGCCACAGTATTAGTCATTTATTCACTTCATATAATCTATAACTTTGCAGTATGCACTGACGAGATGCAGCAAATGATGACAGGTAATAATACATCGTGAGGCATATTGTGTGTGACTTCTGTATAGGAATTATTCACTAAGGGGATACGCTGTTATGTATATGATATATGGTATACTGATCTATAATGTATATACAATGAGACTCACATATCATGTGGTTGAGAATGTTTGTAGTATCATATATTATATATGGGTAAGCATTCATGTTTTATCTAATTTAACATCTTTACCAGCCCGCCTGTAATCCTGTTTAGAATAACTGCGCACGAAGAAATGAAAACCAAAGTCAAAGATTCAGTCCAGCTGAACGTAACCGTGAAGGTAGACAAGCGGAATTATCAATACTGACGGTTATCAAGGCCACAGGACAGCTGGGACTATGTTAGATAACCGTATTATGCCATACTAATGTGGACTGAAGATTAGATCTAAATACTTCGTGATCAGGGGCGGAGCAGGTAGAGGTTGCGGTATCCGCTTCTGAATCCAACAGAACAGGTGTGGCTGTTTAGAATTTTACAAAATAAGAAACAGGAGGATATATCTCCCTCGATGTTGGGGTAGTAAATCGAACGTCTAAATCGAACACACACACACACACACACACACACACTCGCTCTCTCTCTCTCTTCCATGTGTGTGTGTGTGAGAGAGGGGGAGGGACAGACATAGAGAAGGAGAGACAGGCAGAGAGAAGGAGAGACAGGCAGAGAGAGAGAGAGAGGGACAGACAGTGAGAGAGATTCATACATTATATTTCGAAGTTAGTATTGCTTGTTTGATAAGAGCAAAACGCAACTGGTCAAATATAGGAGTACAGTGATGAAGACTGATCCCCGTCTGCCAGCTCGGAGGGAATGTGTTCGAACTGACGTGGATGGGCTCCCAGGGTGACCCCGCCTACACTGTACCAGGGAATGGTTTGGGAAGTGAACTCGGTCAGTGCAATATTGATTACATCACCCATCGGGCCCAGACTGGTCTACACAAATATGGGATAGGACTGTCACCATTGACAACCATACCCTGCAGGCATCAGTGCTTGTAAGTCCGTCCTGTAATTGTTACTTTACTTTACTTTACTTTACTTTACTGAAACTACTACTAAAACAATTGACAGACGGCGACAGGTGGGAAACAGAAATAAGAAAGAGAATAGGAATGGCACTGACTCAAGACAGGTAGGATTAACTGACGAATCCTATGTTACTGGGTGAGGTAGGAATTGACCGAATCCCATGTTACTGGGTGAGGTAGGATTAACTGACCGAATCCCATGTTACTGGGTGAGGTAGGATTAACTGACCGAATCCTATGTTACTGGGTGAGGTAGGATTAACTGACCGAATCCTATGTTACTGGGTGAGGTAGGATTAACTGACCGAATCCTATGTTACTGGGTGAGGTAGGATTAACTGACCGAATCCTATGTTACTGGGTGAGGTAGGATTAACTGACCGAATCCTATGTTATTGGGTGAGGTAGGATTGACTGACCCAATCCTATGTTACTGGGTGAGGTAGGATTGACTGACCGAATCCTATGTTACTGGGTGAGGTAGGATTAACTGACCGAATCCTATGTTACTGGGTGAGGTAGGATTAACTGACCCAAGCCTATGTTACTGGGTGAGGTAGGATTAACTGACCCAATCCTATGTTACTGGGTGAGAGGGAGGCCGGTAAACTGCATGCCTCAGTTCTAGAATTAATCTTCGGCCGTCTTGAATAGATCGAAATTGTTACAAGTCTCATAATTTTTGGCGTTTCTCAAATTCTCTAGCACAGATGTTAAACATTTGTGGTGGTATAACGCAACTCTGTCTGACTCCTTCTCTGCACCTCAAACCAGTTTGATGTGTCGTCAGATGTTCTGGCGGCTGCTTATTGTTCGTAATATGATATATGAATAAAGTGGATCAGTATGTTGGGAACGCCGGCTCCCTGGCCGAGGAGTTAGCAGCATTCTCCGCTAATCCCGAATACTCTCGTGGTTGACGTGAGCGCACGAGAATTAGAAGTGGTTCGAGTCGCGCCAGTGACTTATGAGAGTATGGAGCCGGTCGCTCAGAAAGTCGTGGCGTGCTGATGAGTGTAATCTAGTCTATAGGAATCAACATACAGCTGAAAGATGCTGGTGTTGACCGCAATATCCTGAAACGGATGGAAACGCGGAAAAATAAAAGTACGTAGGGAACCCGATAATATGATGTTGTCGAACACAGTCGAAGTCCGTACTGAAGTCTATTAATTAACCAGTTGTGAAGTTCTACACTGTAATCTCCGTATTTCTAAACGATATTAACTAAAACTCCTGCTCTCCCAAATAATTATTTTAATTTTTGCACATCCAAACGACTACTTCAACTTCTACTCATCCGGACAACTAAGCGACAATACCATCGCCTGGGATAAAATTGGTCTGTTGGTTGATTGACTGTGACACCGCCCGGGATATAATTGGGGAGTTGGTTGGTTGACTGTGACACCGCCTAGGGTAGAATTGGGCGGTTGGTTGGTCTTAGGTAGAATTGGTTGGTTGACTGTGATACCGTCTAGGGTAGAATTGGGAGGTTGGTTGGTTGACTGTGACACCGCCTGAGATAGAATTGGGAGGTTGGTGGTTGACTGACAACGCCTGGGGAAATGGGGGAGGGGGGGGGGGGGGTGACTGTGCACTTGTCTCTTGACATCGGAGGGAGGTAGATGTGTAGACTTGTCTCCTGATATGGGAGGGAGGTAGATGTGTACTCTTGTCTCCTGATATCGGAGGGAGGTAGATGTGTAGTCTTGTCTCCTGATATAGGAGGGAGGTGGATGTGTTGACTTGTCTCCTGACATCGGAGGGAGGTAGATGTGTAAATTTGTCACCTGACATCGGAGGGAGGTAGATGTGTAGACTTGTCTCCTGTCATCGGTGGGAGATAGATGTGTAGACTTGTCTCCTGTCATCGGTGGGAGATAGATGTGTAGACTTGTCTCCTGTCATCGGTGGGAGATAGATGCGTAGACTTGTCTCCTGTCATCGGTGGGAGGTAGATGTGTAGACTTTTCTCCTGTCATCGGTGGGAGGTAGATGTGTAGACTTGTCTCCTGTCATCGGTGGGAGATAGATGTGTAGACTTGTCTCCTGTCATCGGAGGGAGATAGATGTGTAGACTTGTCTCCTGACATCGGTGGGAGGTAGATGTGTAGACTTGTCTCCTGACATCGGAGGAAGGTAGATGTGTAGACTTGTCTCCTGACATCGGAGGGAGGTAGATGTGTAGACTTGTCTCCTGACATCGGAGGGAGGTAGATGTGTAGACTTGTCTCCTGACATCGGAGGGAGGTAGATGTGTAGACTTGTCTCCTGACATCGGAGGGAGGTAGATGTGTAGACTTGTCTCCTGACATCGGAGGGAGGTAGATGTGTAGACTTGTCTCCTGTCATCGGAGGGAGGTAGATGTGTAGACTTGTCTCCTGGCGCAGCACCCGTGTACCATTGCCACAGGGATGTGTTGTAGGACTCGCCTTCCCCATCCAAATTAACTAATTAAGTGCCATGGGATTATTCATCGTTTAAAGCGACTTCCCTATCTGCCATGAGATTATATACAGTAGATTTCCCCATGCAACACCCTTTAATTTTATACATAAAACAACGTCTAATACCATATAAACAACTTTTAACAGATTCAGTACCAAACTGAAAGTATTTTTAGACCAAACAAAAATGATGGCGGAAATGGGAAATAGAGGTGTGACACAGTTGTGACGTAAAAATTGCTAGCCCATGCTCTATTAACCAATCATAGACGATGTGCTCAATATAATATCGGCCGCCTTAACTGTCCAGGATATTTCGTGGAACACATTTCAGGCCGTATCGACCTGGAAGCCTCGGTGAAATCTGGTTAAGAAAATCCCTGCGATGAAGGGGATTTGAATTCTTGACCGCGGGGCCGTGCTTGCTCCGCGGGCCGCCGGTTGTAGTCAGCAGTCGCGTTATATTTCCTCACTCCGGCCGTGCTGGCTGGCCAGGCCAGGGAACTTTAGACTTTGGTGTGCAGCAGACATGTGAGATCCTATCTCACCCAGTGGCGGAGACTCGAGCCTTGTCGTATATGGTGTTTTGTTCTACTAGTTAAAGTTAGTTGCTTTCCTTTATAGGACGTCGCAGTCACCCCCATAATTGTTAGCTGTTTGTGATCTCTTGGCAAGTTTATATTCAGTAATTTGTCATTGCTTTCTGAACGACCTATCAGACCATATCATTTTATTTAAAAAAAAAAAAAAAAAAACTCAAGGCAGTCTGCTGCCAAATCCCCCGCAGCTGTGTTCCGAATGCGGTATGCGAGATTACGAAGTGCGTCCGTAACTTTTCCCCACGGAGCCGGCTGTTATACTACAGACAGTAAAAACATGCCCTTGCATAGTTACACGTTAGTTTCTTGTCCTTTACAGGACGTTGAGATCAACCCCAGCATTACTTGGCTGATTTAGGCCTACTAGACGATGGTAGTTCAGTAGTTTGCCTTTGCAGGGCGCATTAGCGAAGGTGACAGCGAAAGGAGTTGTCATTGCATACTGAAGTTCAGTCCTTGAAAATCAATGCACAGCTGTCGGCTTCCCAATCGCCATCGACTGATTTCGAACCGGCGATCGCTGTGTCGGGGAAGTATGACACAGCGCTCCTCACTATCCCCTAATCCACAGAGGTCAGTCTTCGTTCACCTTCAGCAATTAATATGAATACAGATGTCCAAAGAAAGCAGCAGTCAACTTGAGTTTACTGACATCTCCATAGACTGTGTCTTCAGATGGAGCGGGTGTTGGTCAAGATACTTGTCTCTGTTCTGTTTAAGCTGGACACTCCTGCGACAAATGTTTAGCTGTCATTTTACCACTTCCGCGCATACATTCATCACTATCATAGTCATACAACAGTATATGTTCTATGTAACACTTTGACTTTGATGCCTAAATGTATCTTTTCTTAAAGTATTTAAACATTACAAGCATATTCTGTCAGCTCTTGACATAAATGACACCCAGGCGAATATAAACATGCACAGAGGGCAACAGACAAGCACATTGAAGCCTCTTAAAACAGATCACGATCGCAGGCTCTGGTTTGTGTGCGCTCACACTCTTAAACCCCAACCCTACCCCCTCTCCTCACATACACGCGCGCAAACAAAACATGACCGCCCACGCTTATCGGCATGGCACATGATGATGATGATGATGATGAATGTCATCAGTATGGGAGATGAATGAACTTGTTGGTTGATGGTGACTTGTTGAGTCATTATGTTAACTATATTAGAGAACACGGAGTAGTGCAGCCTTACAGACCACTACTACGGAACAGAAAGGACGTTGCGGTGGTTAGCCTTCATCAGCAAGGAAATACAAGAAAATACAACATATAAACATAGTCAAGACACTACATTGGTACATTAAGGCATATAACCGAATGAGAAGACATGCTGTGCTTGTTGTAACTATGAAAGATCTTAACAATATTTGCATTTCACTTTATAGTGTTATCCTGCTGTGTCCAAGACCCTTCTAATTCTTTATAATCCTTTCAAGATACACGAAAACCGATTCAAGAAACTGATTAGATAATTTACACATGACAGTCAATACATTTTGGGCATGTTATAAAGGGAAATACACTCCACAACTTGGTGACAGCAGGCAAGATTGATAGGAAAAGAGAAAGGAGAGGAAAATACGGGGGTAAGTCAATAAGTAAGTCACAAATGGCTGTAGAAAAATAACTACACATGATAACAACTTGAAACCAGTTTATTTCTATACATACATTGTCCCTTTATTCCTCAACAAAATTTCCACCAACATTGATGCACTTATCCCATCGTTTTATCAGTCCTCCCAGACTGGCTGCATAAATCTGAGTGCCCTGTTTTCATTTACCAGCCATCCCACAGAACTATGTGATTTACTTATTGACTCGACCACGTAACTGTTTCTACCCAGCTATGCACCGCTTTACGGGAAATCGCTAGGGGTTAAGTCCACTGAAAACTCACCTTGGCGATAGACATTTCGCGAATGACGCCGAAGTTGAATGTGACGTGAAAACGTGGTTTGAATAACAGGGCACGCAGTTCTATGCAGCCGGTTTTGGGGGACCAGCTATAACGATGGGATACGTTCATCAATGTTGGTGGAAATTATGTTAAGAAATAAAGGGACAATGTAAAAATAAATTGGTTTCAAGTTGTTATCATAGTTATTTATTTTTCTACAGCCATTTGTGACTTATTTATTAACTTACCCTCGTATCTGTATGCCTTGGCCATACTAATCGCCGGGACAAGAACGCACAATGCCAGACGGGTTAATACGTGAGACGGCATGGCACATAATGATGATGATAAGCCATGCGTTTCGATACGATATTACTGGTATAATACAATTCAAAACAATATGGCAGGTACTGTGGTAGTGTCTGGAGGGTTAGAGATTCATATCTACTAGGTCAAGACAGTATGAGGCGGGTTTTATAGTCTGTGTACACTCCACATTCCCTTCCCTTCCTAGAACCGTCACTAACAATTGACCCGGAAACGTAAGGTGACATGACCTCAGTGTGAACTTTAGCACTTGTGTCAGAGTTCAAAGTTGATGTTTTCATACAGAGAAAGGCAACGGGTTCCCACAACAGGTAGGTAGGTAATCACAACCCACCAACAGAATCTTGGTTTGTCTATACTCTATAGGTGCACATCATCCACCAGTGCCGTGCGCTATGTCCAGTAAGTACAGGGCCTTTATTCACACCTCGGATATGTTCTAGCCCCATATTATTATGTTTATACATAGCGGGAGTATGAATAACCGGAGTAGTTTATACATACTCTAGGTATGAATAGACACTTCCTTATTATAAACCAAACGCACTCGGTGGGTGAGTAATTCACCCTGTCAATACCACCACCCACACCGATCGCCTGTCTTAACTTTCCACGACATTTCCTGTTACCAATTTTAGCCTGGGTATGTCTAGGATGTGCAGAGCTAGTCCAAGCCACCGTACACAACCCGTCTCTATGAAGATTGGAACACGCCACCACTAGACTGGCCTGCAAGACAGCGAGCCACCGAAACCCCTCAACCCCGTCTGACACTACTGTGTCACACAGTGTCGTGCTTGGTGATGTGTGTAATACTATGTACTTAGACTTACTTACTGACATGTCAACACGCGGTGCCAACAAATGGAACAGGTTATAGATGTGGGAGTGGTCTGGACCTGTTGTTTGACGTTTACCCGTAGAAGATAACATCACTGCATTGACTGCCGCACATCATCTCTGTCGGGTTTGTGTGTGTGTGTGTGTGCGGCAGGATGCGATCCACTATCTATTGACGACATCACAATATCCATTGTTTTATCAACACGCACGGGACCATGTACTGCAAGCTGGTAGCTGTCATAAGAGTGTAGATGTCTACCAGAGAACTGGGTGGACAGAGAGGAGTGAAGATGTCTACCAGAGAACAGAGTGGACAGAGATGAGTGTAGATGTCTTCCAGAGAATAGAGTGGACAGAGAAGAGTGTAGATGTCTACCAGAGAATAGAGTGGACAGAGAAGAGTTTAGATGTCTACCAGAGAACACAGTGGACAGAGAGGAGTGTAGATGTCTACCAGAAAATAGAGTGGACAGAGAAGAGTGTAGATGTCTACCAGAGAACAGAGTGGACAGAGAAGAGTGTAGATGTCTACCAGAGAACACAGTGGACAGAGAGGAGTGTAGATGTCTACCAGAGAACACAGTGGACAGAGAGGAGTGTAGATGTCTACCAGAGAACAGAGTGGACAGAGAAGAGTGTAGATGTCTACCAGAGAATAGAGTGGACAGAGAAGAGTGTAGATGTCTACCAGAGAACTAGGTGGACAGAGAAGAGTGTAGATGTCTACCAGAGAACTAGGTGGACAGAGAAGAGTGTAGATGTCTACCAGAGAACTAGGTGGACAGAGAAGAGTGTAGATGTCTACCAGAGAACTAGGTGGAAAGAGATGAGTGTAGACTAGATGTCTACCAGAGAACAGTGGACAGAGAAGAGTGTAGATGTCTACCAGAGAATAGAGTGGACAGAGAAGGGTGTGGATGTCTACCAGAGAATAGAGTGGATAGAGAAGAGTGTAGATGTCTACCAGAGAATAGAGTGGACAGAGAAGAGAGTAGATGTCTACCAGAGAATAGAGTGGACAGAGAAGAGAGTAGATGTCTACCAGAGAATAGAGTGGACAGAGAAGAGTGTAGATGTCTACCAGAGAATAGAGTGGACAGAGAAGAGAGTAGATGTCTACCAGAGAATAGAGTGGACAGAGAAGAGAGTAGATGTTTACCAGAGAATAGAGTGGACAGAGAAGAGAGTAGATGTCTACCAGAGAATAGAGTGGACAGAGAAGAGTGTAGATGTCTACCAGAGAATAGAGTGGACAGAGAAGAGTGTAGATGTCTACCAGAGAACTGAGTGGACAGAGAAGAGAGTAGATGTCTACCAGAGAACTGAGTGGACAGAGAAGAGAGTAGATGTCTACCAGAGAATAGAGTGGACAGAGAAGAGTGTAAATGTCTACCAGAGAATAGAGTGGACAGAGAAGAGTGTAGATGTCTACCAGAGAATAGAGTGGACAGAGAAGAGAGTAGATGTCTACCAGAGAATAGAGTGGACAGAGAAGAGAGTAGATGTCTACCAAAGAACTGAGTGGACAGAGAAGAGAGTAGATGTCTACCAGAGAATAGAGTGGACAGAGAAGAGTGTAGATGTCTACCAGAGAACTGAGTGGACAGAGAAGAGTGTAGATGTCTACCAGAGAATAGAGTGGACAGAGAAGAGAGTAGATGTCTACCAGAGAACTGAGTGGACAGAGAAGAGTGTAGATGTCTACCAGAGAATAGAGTGGACAGAGAAGAGAGTAGATGTCTACCAGAGAACTGAGTGGACAGAGAAGAGTGTAGATGTCTACCAGAGAATAGAGTGGACAGAGAAGAGTGTAGATTTCTACCAGAGAATGGAGTGGACAGAGAAGAGAGTAGATGTCTACCAGAGAACTGAGTGGACAGAGAAGAGTGTAGATGTCTACCAGAGAATAGAGTGGACAGAGAAGAGAGTAGATGTCTACCAGAGAATAGAGTGGACAGAGAAGAGTGTAGATGTCTACCAGAGAATAGAGTGGACAGAGAAGAGTGTAGATGTCTACCAGAGAATAGAGTGGACAGAGAAGAGAGTAGATGTCTACCAGAGAACTGAGTGGACAGAGAAGAGTGTAGATGTGTACCAGAGAACAGAGTGGACAGAGAAGAGTGTAGATGTCTACCAAAATTGAGCCTGAGAAATTAAGGACCCCTTGATAGTGCTGACACTGTGATCCGTGCAGGTTAGGGTTTTCTTTTTGCCTCCCGACTGGAATAAAATCACCATCACATTACCAAGGATTTGAACTTGGGTCTCCCAAATGGGAGCCTGACGTTGTAGCCACTCTGCCAGATGCACCCCATACAAGCAACACCAACTTCATCAAAATACCAGAAGAGAGAGTCATGACCATTGAGACCCAGGACCCCAAGGAAGAAGAGAGAGAGTCATGACCGCCGAGACCCAAGACCCCAAGGAAGAAGAGAGAGAGTCATGACCGCCGAGACCCAGGACCCCAAGGAAGAAGAGAGAGTCATAACATCCAAGACCCAGGACCCCAAGGAAGAAGAGAGAGAGAGAGTCATGACCTCCGAGACCAAGGACCCCAAGGAAGAAGAGAGAGTCATAACATCCGAGACCCAGGACCCCAAGGAAGAAGAGAGAGAGTCATGACCCCTGAGACCCAGGACCCCAAGGAAGAAGAGAGAGTCATAACATCCGAGACCCAGGACCCCAAGGAAGAAGAGAGAGTCATAACATCCGAGACCCAGGACCCCAAGGAAGAAGAGAGAGAGAGTCATGACCGCTGAGACCCAGGACCCCAAGGAAGAAGAGAGAGTCATAACATCCGAGACCCAGGACCCCAAGGAAGAAGAGAGAGAGTCATGACCGCTGAGACCCAGGACCCCAAGGAAGAAAAGAGATAGAGTCATGACACCGAGATTCAGAAATCCGAGGAATAAGACAGAGAGTCATGACTGCCAAGACCCAGAAATCCAAGGAATAAGACAGAGAGTCACAACCACCAAGACCCAGGAATCCAAGGAAGAAGAGAGAGTCATAACATCTGAGACCCAGGACCCCAAGGAAGAAGAGAGAGAGTCATGACCGCTGAGACCCAGGACCCCAAGGAAGAAAAGAGATAGAGTCATGACACCGAGATTCAGAAATCCAAGGAATAAAACAGAGAGTCATGAATGCCAAGACCCAGGAATAAGAGAGAGTCACGACCGCTGAGACCCAGGACCCCAAGGAAGAAGAGTATAGTTCTGATAGGGGCAAGAAGTTGCTGCTGTGTGTAGTGGCTCAAACTTTGGCTGTAGGAGATCTCTAGTCAAATAAAATGAGATTTCTACACTGCATCCTCTCGAAGTTGTAAATTGGAATATTATCATATTAAATGTACATTAATTAATATGTTCTCGTATTATCATCATCATTTTCATCATTATCATCATAATGTCTTTGGTTTTATGGTGATCTTATTGTTGCATATTTACAACAGACTACATTAGGATCAGTATAGAATAAAATTAACCACATTTACAACAGACTACAATAGGATCAATATAAAACAAAATAAACCACATTTACAACAGACTACAATAGGATCAATATAAAACAAAATAAATCACATTTACAACAGACTACAATAGGATCAATATAAAACAAAATAAATCACATTTACAACAGACTACAATAGGATCAATATAAAACAAAATAAACCACATTTACAACAGACTACAATAGGATCAATATAAAACAAAATAAACCACATTTACAACAGACTACAATAGGATCAATATAAAACAAAATAAATCACATTTACAACAGACTACAATAGGATCAATATAAAACAAAATAAACCACATTTACAACAGACTACAATAGGATCAATATAAAACAAAATAAATCACATTTACAACAGACTACAATAGGATCAATATAAAACAAAATAAATCACATTTACAACAGACTACAATAGGATCAATATAAAACAAAATAAACCACATTTACAACAGATTACAATAGGATCAATATAAAACAAAATAAATCACATTTACAACAGACTACAATAGGATCAATATAAAACAAAATAAATCATATTTACAACAGACTACAATAGGATCAATATAAAACAAAATAAATCACATTTACAACAGACTACAATAGGATCAATATAAAACAAAATAAATCACATTTACAACAGATTACAATAGGATCAATATAAAACAAAATAAATCACATTTACAACAGATTACAATAGGATCAATATAAAACAAAATAAATCACATTTACAACAGATTACAATAGGATCAATATAAAACAAAGTAAATCACATTTACAACAGATTACAATAGGATCAATATAAAACAAAATAAATCACATTTACAACAGATTACAATAGGATCAATATAAAACAAAATAAATCACATTTACAACAGATTACAATAGGATCAATATAAAACAAAATAAATCACATTTACAACAGATTACAATAGGATCAATATAAAACAAAGTAAATCACATTTACAACAGATTACAATAGGATCAATATAAAACAAAATAAATCACATTTACAACAGATTACAATAGGATCATTATAGAATAAAAGAATCACATTTACGACGGACTACAATAGGATCAGTATAGAACAAAAGTACTATAGTTAAATATTAAGGTTTGTGTAGAAACACTGTATGCTGCAGGTAGGCATAACTCGATCATAGTCATAACTGAATGAAAATGGGCACAGAACAAGCAAGAAGGCACATTCAGTAACATAAAGCAGACACATAAAATCACAGACTTATATGTTGTCAATGATTCATCACCATAACAAAATTTGACAGTATATTTCCCATCAGATCAACATGGACACAGACATTCTGACCCTTGAGCAGATTCAAGAAGCATATTCCTATGTGAGGTCATCCCCAGAGGTCGTACGCACCCCACTTCTAGCGCATGTCCAGGGTTTGTTTGTGGCAACAGATGACAAGGATGTCCAGAGACATGCAGAAGTCAGCTCTGATACAACTGAAGGGAAGGTTCCCGGCCACAGACAGCTGGATCTGGCTGGTGTGGATTTGTATTTGAAAATGGAGAATATGCAAACAACAGGTGAATGAATATCTTGAATGATGTTTGTCCTACAGAATATGCAAACAACAGGTGGATGAATATTTTGTATGCTTGCTTGCGTTCGTTGGCTTGAGCTCCAACGCGAAGTCCTGTATGTCGGATGAAGGCATCCTGTTGTCCAACATCAGTGTGATGTCATACAGGACCTGAGATTTGCGTGAGTATCCGTTGTCCCATGTCTGGCTTATTGGTGTGCAGACTGGTGGTTCCTCGCCGTACAGGCAGACACTCTCCGACTTCGGGGGAATCAGAGATCCTACTGACTTTAGCCAGGACCCCGAAGGGACCTGTTGCCCAGGACGCTCAATGAGGACGCATCAATAGGTCTTGGCCAGTATATAACCTGGCCCTGGTTTCTTGGAAACACCTCTGCGTCCCAATATTTTGTATGATGTTTGTCCTACAGAACATGCAAACAACAGGTGGATGAATATTTTGAATGATATTTGTACTAAACTCAGCCGTGGCATCTTCAAACACTCCTGTTTTATTTATTTTGAAAAAGGCAATCATTGCCATAGAGGTTAGCGACTTTTCTCCGTAATCTCGTATACTCTCGTAGGTAATGTGACGACGGTGAGAATCAGCAGTGGTTCGAATCGCGTCAGTGACTTACGGGGTATGTGAGCCGGCCGCTCAGAAAGCAATGGCAAACTACTGAGTGTAATCTTGCCAAGAAATCAACAATCAGCTGAAAGATGCTGATGTTGACAGCAATATCCTGTAAAGAATATGCAAAAAAAAAACAACAATCATTGCCAAATATTTTGACATGTGCTCCAGTCTATGTTGTGTTTGTGGTGTCAAGTCAGGATGCAAGTGGACATGTCTTTGGCAGGTTGTCATTAGACAGTGTAAGACAGGATGTTACTGGACATGTCATTAACAGGTTGTCATTAGACAGTGTAAGACAGGATGTTACTAGACATTGTAGGACAGGATGTTACTAGACAGTGTAGGACAGGATGTTACTGGACATGATGTTACAGGACATGTCATTGACAGGTTGTTGTTAGACAGTGTAGGACAGGATGTTACTAGACAGTAAAGGACAGGATGTTACTAGATCATACACTATTATTGTTCTACTAAATAAAGGCATTCTGTAATCAAATGTGATGGGACTAATATTTTAAAATGTATGCCTTTATTTTTTTTACAAGAAGAAAACTTGTTATAGAAAAGTGACACTGTTTACCATTGAAATCAGGCTCTTTCAAGATTCGAGGAGTTCTGTATCAGATGCGGCAAGTGAGGAAAAAACATGGGGATGGATGTAATCTGGTGACCATGTCTGCAGGGAATTATGGGAAAGCTTTTGCTCACTGCGTTGGGAGGTCAGATGTCAAATCTGTGTGCATCATGCCAATTACAGCTCCGCAAAATCGGGTGACTGTCATTGAGGTGATACATTTGTTTATTTCCTTCATTCATATTCAAACCATCTAAATCAAGCAGCTCCAAGTGCGAGAAATAAACATGAAAATAAATATTTGAAACATAGAGACAATGGTGATAGGTAGATTGTTTGAAACCCTGTCAATAAAAATAAAGAACTTGAAAATGAAACAAAGTAGCAGTTTTAAATATCAGGGTCAATTTTCACTTTAGATGGGAGAATGGATAGAGAAATCAACACACGATGTGCAAAGGCAAATCAGGTACTGGGACAACTATTGCCACTTCTGTTGCATCGAAATATACCTATAAGTACTAAAGCAAAACTCATGAGAACTATTTTGTGGCCGACATTATGCTACAAGTGTCAAACAAGGATGCTTAATGCATCTAATGAGTGCCAAATTATAACAGAGATGATATGCCTTGGAATAGCTGAGGGAGTAACCGTGTGAGATACAATCATGAATGGGGACATTAGAAGATGACTAGGCCTGAAACCAGTCATGCAATTCATAAAAAACCGATAAAATGGTTTGGCCACCTCACAACAATGCCCTGGTACCATCTGCTACATAGAGCCACATTGAATAAATATAATGGATACAGAGCAAGGGGAAGACCACCTAAAAGATGGAGTGATTGTATCAAGAACAACCTTAGAGAAATGAAGATCAACTTACAAAGAGCACATAAAAGATCTTTACATCCCCCCCCCCCCCCCCCCCCCCCACCCCCACCCACCCACTATTGACTGAGGTAAATGGAGGAAGAGAATAGGAGAAGATGTTCAAATTTATAACCAACCTAATTTTTTTTTTTTTTGCATATCCCTTACAGGATATTGCAGTCAACATCAGCATTTTTCAGCTGCTGTTGATGTACTAGGCAAGATTTTGCTCAGTAGTTTGCCATTGCTTTCTGAGCGACCAGCTCACATACCCCGTAAGTTATCAACGCGGCGAGAACCGCTACCAATTCTCGTGCAGGTTACATTACACACGAGAATATACGGGATTACGGAGAAAACCGTTAACTCCTAGGCTAGGGATGAACATCTGTTATAAGGTCTCAGTCTAGTTCTGTTAACTCCAACACCTGTTATAAGGTCTTATTCTAGTTCTGCCAACTTCACCACCTGTTATAAGGCATCTCTCTAGGGTTAGGGTTAGATACTATAAATTTCCTTTCACTTACCATTGTCTTCATCTTCTTTTGCGTTCATCCGGCATTTTTTTTTAGATGTAATTGCGTTGTGCCAAGTCTATTTGCACCCTTAGGCTGACACATCCGACTTCTGCAGGTGTTTGTTGACCTGGTTAAGCTTCCCAGGTACTTAGCATTGAAATTGCGGAAGATACCACAAAAACAAAATACATTACATAATGACTCCAGTATGATGATATAACATCCTTCTGTCCTAATAGTAGGTCACATTTGGCCATATATTATCCTTCGTCTCTGAGTCAATTACAGTGCAAACCGCTCACAGCAATCTCTGATGTGGGGAATTTCTGTTGTGAAGAACATTATTGTACTGTACATTGTGAATGCTTGAACTCTTATAAGAGGAATTTCTATTGTGAAGAACAATATTGTACTGTATGTTGTGAATGCATTACTGTATGCTTGGATTCTTATAAGAGGAATTTCTTTTGTGAAGAACAATATTGTACTGTATTTTGTGAATGCTTGAACTCTTATAAGAGGAATTTCTGTTGTTAAGAACAATATTGTATTGTACGTTGTGAATGCGTTACTATATACTTGGACTCTTATAAGAGGAATTTCTGATTAGAAGTATGTCTTGAGTTCCAGGTGAGTTCGCCTTATCAGGTCTGTACTGTAACTAGATTGCAAGAACATCCAGTGAATAGGGGTGAAGGCGGACACGAGCGCTATGCGGCGTGCTAGAGAAAGATAGTCAACCATCTCAGAAATGGTGTCATTGACTGTTACACGCTGAGGTAGATACTGTGGAGGTAAACTGTTACACGCTGAGGTAGATACTGAGGAGGTAAACTGTTACACGCTGAGATAGATACTGAGGAGGTAAACTGAGAACTTATGGACTGTATAGTCAATGTGCGATGAGGATAATCTAATGACAGGCTATCTAATATTTATTCTGAGAGTAATGGTTCCTATTTGTATCATTATGTCTGACAATCAGGGGATGGGAGTTCAAGTCAAACAAGTACCGACCTCTGACCTGGAAGCAGAAGTGAATCTAGTGGTCAAGGACGGTTATGTGTATTGCCACTCATTTAATGACCTTGATTTAATGGCAGGACATGCCAGGTGATAATTATTGATCTGTTGTATGTTGTTGTCGCTTTCATTTCCTGTGTATTATGTTGTGTGTTTATTGTTTGCTTTAAACACTGCAGTTATCTTTGCAGTTAGGAAACAAAAGGCAGAAAAAGAATATAAACATCTTACAATTGTCATAATTTTTCCCTTAGTTTGGTCTATGTAATTATTTCAGTTCAGTGTTCATGTGTGTGCATATACTGGTAATGTTTGCTATGAATGAAAAAATGAAGTTAGTATCATATCCCAGGATTCTGAGATAAGTAGCACATTTTTGTTCATTTTATAATTTTCTTATCTTTGTCTAATTTGTTCAACTTTTCATCCTGTTGTTATGCCTTGATGCAGTCACTCTAGTGACTTCCCTGTGTTTATATGTTGTGTTTTGTGTATGTATTTGTTTGCTGATGAAGGCTATTCAACGCAACATCCTGTGTCTTCCGTAATTCTGTTCTGTAAAGCTGCATTATCTGTGTTATTTTAAATTGTTTACATTTCTACAGCTTTACTGCAGTTCAACTAATGTTATTAATTTTATTTTGGGTGTGTAAAGGATTGTTTATTTCTTACTGATCCCAGTGTAAACCTAGAGGGTGCTTACATTTCTGTGAGAGAATGCCTGAAGTAAAGGCTTTTATCTTCAGTGTTGGAGAAATGTCTGTGTAAAATTGTCTTAGCTTAAATCAGAACTCACTTTTTATTTTGTGTGTATGAACCTCCCACAATGTATATCTAAATTTGTCATTTTCTGTCTGAACCTACCACAGTGTGTATCTAAACATGTCATTTTCTGTCTGAACCTATCACATTGTGTATCTAAACTTGTCACTTTGTCTAACCTATCACATTGTGCACCTAAACTTGTCACTTTCTGTCTGGAACTATCACAGTGTGCCTAAACTTTCCACTTTCTGTCTAAACCTATCACATTGTGCATCTAAACTTGCCACTTTCTGTCTGAACCTATCACATTATATATCTGAACTATGACTTTCTGTCTGAACCTATCATGTTCTGTGTGTGAACCTACCACATACCAAATCTGACTCTGTCACTGTCTGTGTCTCAACCTATCATATTTAACATAAGAACGGCCAGTATTAACTATTTGAATTGAGAATTTCTCTGAATTCATCCACAATATTTGTTGGTTAAATTTGCTACTTGTTGAGTAATAAGTTCTGCCATTAGTTTGATTAATGTTATCATCTTATCTTTGTTCTTGTCATAAATCTCTGAGAGGAGGCTAAAATCTCTGGTTTGTTTGTTCTTGTCATAAATCTCTGAGAGGAGGCAAACATCTCTGGTTTGTTTGCTTTCAGTTCTGGTGTGGAACTGCTGGAGGATCTGCCTGACCCGGATGTTATTGTGGTGAACTGTGGAGGTGGCGGGTTCATCTCTGGAGTGGCTGCCGCAGTATCTCTGTCGGGTCTCAAACATTGCCGCATCTACGCTGTGGAGCCAGAAGGAGGTGTGTCATCTGACCCATCAGCTGTTTTCTCTTGTTTTTTTATAAATCCAATTGTTGATATTGTATTCAGTGTGTGAAATGTGCTACTGGATGCCAATCTGTAGATTCCACAATGTAGATACCAGTGTGTAGGTGCTAATTAATGTGTAGGTGCCAAGGTGTATATGCCAAGGTGTATATGCCAATATGTAAGTGCCAAGGTGTATATGCCAATATGTAAGTGCCAAGGTGTATATGCCAGTATGTATTTGCCAATATGTAAGTGCCAAGGTGTATATGCTAATATGTGGGTAGCAGTGTGTAAATAGCCAGTCTCCCTGGCCTAGGCGTTAGTGACTTTCTTCATAATCCTGTATATCCATGTGAGGAACGCAACTTGCTTGAGAATCAGTAGCGGTTTTCGCTGCGTTGGTAACTTACAGGGTATGTGAGCCGGCCGCTCAGAAAGTAATGGCAAACTACTGAACGTAATCTTGCCAAGAAATCAACAATCAGCTGAAAAATGCTGATGTTGACAGCGATGTCCTGTAAAGGATATGCGAAAAAAAAGTGTAAATACCAAGGTGTAGATACCAATGTGTAGGTACCAATATATAGATGTGTAGGAGGAAGAGAAGAAGCAGAAGAAGAATGAGGAGAAGAAGAAGGAAAAGGGGGAGGAGAGAGAGAGAGACAGTGAATACAATAGAAATAGACAGAGAGAGCGAGAGAGAGAGAGAAAAAACAATAAAGCCACCAGAGATGGTCTCATGTACCCTTCTCCAAGACAACGTTAGTCGACTGAAGGAACCAAATGTGCTGGGATGCGCAATCAGTTGCATGTGTTTGCATGTATACACAGACGCGTACTGTTGAGCTATACAGTTCTATTCCACACACAGTCACCTGTTCTGAATGAATGTTCTTGCAGCTGCCACTATGTATGAGAGCTTCAAGGCCAGGAGAGCCATGTCCGTGCCGCGTGTCCAGACAGTTGCTGCTGGCTTGGCTCCCCCATATGCAGGTAGGTCAGTCTTGAGAGCCATCGGATGCATGTTGTCATATATGTGTGCTGGTTAGAGTGGTTGTCACATGTGTGATGGTTAGAGTGGTTGGGAGCTGTGATATCTTATCTTTAGCTTGGAGCTGCAGTATTTGATCTCTAGCTTGGATCTGTGGTATCTTATCTCTAGCTTGGAGCTGTCATATCTTATCTTTAGCTTGGAGCTGTGGTATCTTATCTCTAGCTTGGAGCTGTGGTATCTTATCTCTAGCTTGGAGCTGTGGTATCTTATCTCTAGCTTGGAGCTGTGGTATCTTATCTCTAGCTTGGAGCTGTGGTATCTTATCTCTAGCTTGGAGCTGTGGTATCTTATCTCTAGCTTGGAGCTGTGGTATCTTATCTCTAGCTTGGAGCTGTGGTATCTTATCTCTAGCTTGGAGCTGTGGTACCTGATCTCTAGCTTGGAGCTGTGGTACCTGATCTCTAGCTCGGAGCTGTGTTATATCTCTATCTTGGAGCTGTGGTATTGTATCTCTAGTGTTCTCCATGAGTGCTGGCTCTGTCAGTGCCAAGCAACACATAATGTGTGCTGGCATTGTACCATTGAATCCCAACCATTGTGTAATGTATTCTTCTACTTTTTAAATTTGGTTGCGGAGTATTAAAAACATCTGGCCTACTCAGCAGCCACTTCCCGTTTAAAAATCATACACTTATGATTTTGTGTGTGGTGGTTATTTACTCCTTTGTACATCTGATGTGAAACATTTGAGGCTGAACAAGCCAGTAAGCCATAGATAATAGTGGATGTGAGAGACAACAAACTCATGCCCAGCTACATGCTGCCCTCCATGCTGCTGGCAATGGTGACGGGCTCAGAGAAGGTGCAGGCTGGTGTGCTGAGCTGTCAGGCACAAAGCATCACTGTCATACTATACAGTTCTTGGCTGACAGGGACAGCCATCACATCATATTGTAAACTTCAGCAAATGTTACACTTTAAACACAGCAGATGAAGGTGGTTTTACTTTTCTATGATCTTATTTCCAAATGTGTGGTTTCAGAGACTGCAGTGAGAAAAAAGAGACATCAGGCAATTCTAAACATCTGAATGTAAAAAGTGCACTGCAGAAGACAAAGCAATAGACAGACAAGGTACTTGGGACACGTCATAATCATGTGTTTCTTGCAGATGATATAGAACATCATGTCTCTGCACAGATCTCAGTCCTTGGTGTTCTGGGTCAAGAGTTCATGGAAATCCCCCATGCCACCGTCTTAGTCCAGCCTGCATCATTGCTGTCTGCCTCTGCTCCCACACACCTTCCTAGTCCTCACAATGTTTTCCAGCGTCTCTCTTCTCATTACGTGACCATAGAAAGCTGTTTGTCTATTGCTCATAGCTGTATATAATGTTCTACTTTCATTAGGTTCTTCCAGGCAATTGCTGCTAGTTACACTGGCAGCCCAAGGTATTTGCAACATTCATCACATCAAATGACATAAACATTGACTGAAAACCATAGAGAAGGGACAGGTTTAGAACAAAAGAGACAGAGGATATAAATGGACAGACATCAAAATATAGTCCAGAGAATGTACAACAAAAGCTGAGGACAGTGATCCATTACTCCAACCCTTGACTGTGGAGATGAGGATTCTGGGTGAGTGAAAGACAGAAAGACATTTCCTGTACTTACTGGATGATGATGATGATGATGATGATTATTCTATGTGAGTTAAGGATATTTCCTGTACTTAATGATGATGATGATGATTATTCTATGTGAGTTAAGGATATTTCCTGTACTTAATGATGATGATGATGATTATTCTATGTGAGTTCAGGATATTTCCTGTACTTACTGGATGATGATGATGATTATTCTATGTGAGTTAAGGATATTTCCTGTACTTAATGATGATGATGATTATTATTCTATGTGAGTTAAGGATATTTCCTGTAGTTTTAATCAAGCATCATTTCCATACTCTGTCACCATCAGCCCTCTGCATGTACCATGTGACAGCATCATGTTGCTCTTCTACAGGGTCCCTGTGCTACCAGCATTGCCGCCGGTTCGTGGAGGATGTCCTCCTCGTGTCTGATCAAGACATTCTGCAAGCCATGAAGAAGATGTTTGACAGGGGCATCAAGGCTGAGCCATCTGGCTGTGCAGCCTTGGCTGCAGTTCTCACAGGAAAAGTTCCGGACATTCAAGGCAAAAAGGTGGTGGTTTACGTCACTGGGAGTAATGTGACTTGTGAGGAAATGGGCACATATTTGCGGCAGGTGTCTTGATTGTGCACATGTGTGTGGTTAGCCTTGGAGGTAGATGCTCAGTGTTTCCTGAGTCAAGTCTTCATTGTGTCATTAGGTAACAAGTGCAAATGATCTCAGCATTTATGGATAAGAATAACATTTTCTTACCACATGTTAAAGTATTTATCACTTCAGCATTTATGGATAAGAATAAAATTGTGTTACCATATGTTAGAATATTTATTCATTTCAGCATTTATGGATAAGAATAAAATCATTTTTCTACATGATTAAGTCTTGATCATTTCAGCATTTATGGATAAGAATAAAATTGCGTTACAAGTTAAAATATTTATTCATTTCAGAATAAAATTGCGTTACCATATGCTAAAAGTATACTGATGTTTTCAGCATAGAAATAAAATCTTGCTTGTTTTCAGGTGTTTAAGGATAGGAATCATACATTGATTATGTCCATGCAGCACTGCATTATGTTCATTGAGTCATGTCTTGTGTCCATTCAGCACTGCATTATGTCCATTGAGTCATGTCTTGTGTCTATTCAGCACTGCATTATGTCCATTGAGTCATGTCTTGTGTCCATTCAGCACTGCATTATGTCCTTTGAGTCATGTCTTGTGTCCATTCAGCACTGCATTATGTCCATTGAGTCATGTCTTGTGTCCATTCAGCACTGCATTATGTCCATTGAGTCATGTCTTGTGTCTATTCAGCACTGCATTATGTCCATTGAGTCATGTCTTGTGTCCATTCAGCACTGCATTATGTCCATTGAGTCATGTCTTGTGTCCATTCAGCACTGCATTATGTCCATTGAGTCATGTCTTGTGTCCATTCAGCACTGCATTATGTCCTTTGAGTCATGTCTTGTGTCCATTCAGCACTGCATTATGTCCTTTGAGTCATGTCTTGTGTCCATTCAGCACTGCATTATGTCCTTTGAGTCATGTCTTGTGTCTATTCAGCACTGCATTATGTCCATTGAGACACGTCTTGTGTCCATTCAGCACTGCATTATGTCCATTGAGTCATGTCTTGTGTCCATTCAGCACTGCATTATGTCCTTTGAGTCATGTCTTGTGTCCATTCAGCACTGCATTATGTCCTTTGAGTCATGTCTTGTGTCTATTCAGCACTGCATTATGTCCATTGAGACACGTCTTGTGTCCATTCAGCACTGCATTATGTCCATTGAGTCATGTCTTGTGTCCATTCAGCACTGCATTATGTCCTTTGAGTCATGTCTTGTGTCTATTCAGACTGCGTTATGTCCATTGAGTCATGTCTTGTGTCCATTCAGCACTGCATTATGTCCTTTGAGTCATGTCTTGTGTCTATTCAGCACTGCATTATGTCCATTGAGTCATGTCTTGTGTCCATTCAGCACTGCATTATGTCCATTGAGTCATGTCTTGTGTCCATTCAGCACTGCATTATGTCCTTTGAGTCATGTCTTGTGTCCATTCAGCACTGCATTATGTCCTTTGAGTCATGTCTTGTGTCCATTCAGCACTGCATTATGTCCATTGAGTCATGTCTTGTGTCCATTCAGCACTGCATTATGTCCTTTGAGTCATGTCTTGTGTCCATTCAGCACTGCATTATGTCCATCGAGTCATGTCTTGTGTCCATTCAGCACTGCATTATGTCCATTGAGTCATGTCTTGTGTCCATTCAGCACTGCATTATGTCCATTGAGTCATGTCTTGTGTCCATTCAGCACTGCATTATGTCCATTGAGTCATGTCTTGTGTCCATTCAGCACTGCACTATATCCTCTGCCACATATGTGCCTTGTGGTCAACACATACGACTTCATCATATTATTTGAAGGGGTCTTCGTGGCCAAGCCCCCTGCCTTACACTCATGTTGAAAAGGAAGATTACTCAATAATCATTGTGTCCCTTCATGGTTCATCAAGTACATGATGGTAGAGTGAAAGAGAGTTTAATGATAAAAGTCTAACCAGCCACGTACTCAATGACATGAAACAGTAGTTATAATATAATATTGTGGCTTAATCAACTACTTGACTACAGTGGAGTTGGTCCAGTGATATTAAGTGACCGACTCGGGCCACCGACACTCAGCCAGCAATTCTGTATCATGCCAATGTCAATGGGTAACTTCGGACGTCTCACAATGGTGTTCACGAGAGGCCAAACTGTGGCCTTGACATATGGGTAAACCCATGATATAACGCCTGTATCTGTGAACCATGACATATGGGTCACACCCAAGACATAACGCCTGTATCTGTGAACCATGACATATGGGTCACACCCAAGACATAACGCCTGTATCTGTGAACCATGACATATGGGTCACACCCAAGACATAACGCCTGTATCTGTGAACCATGACATATGGGTCACACCCAAGACATAACGCCTGTATCTGTGAACCATGACATATGGGTCACACCCAAGACATAACACCTGTATCTGTGAACCATGACATATGGGTCACACCCAAGACACAACACCTGTATCTGTGAACCACAACAACCATCCCAATTTACTCCATGGTATTTACAATTCAGAAATTATTTGTGTTGTCCGTTTAATGTGTTTCGCTGCAAATCTCCAGGAAATTATCAGGCACCATGGGGGATAAACACTGACATGTGATTAGCTGTCCCAACTGCCCCAGGCACCATGGAGGATAAACACTGATATCTGATTGGCTGTCCCAGCTGCCTCAGGCACCATGGAGGATAAACACTGACATTTGATTGGCTATCCCAGCTGCCCCAGGTACTATGGAGGATAAACACTGACATTTGATTGGCTGCCCCAGCTATCATGGAGGATAAACACTGACATTTGATTGACTGCCCCAGCTGCCTCAGGAACCATAGAGGATAAACACTGACATTTGATTGGCTGCCCCAGGCATCATGGAGGATAAACAATGACATCTGATTGACTGCCCCAGGCATCATGGAGGATAAACACTGACATTTGATTGGCTGCCCCAGACACCATGGAGGACAAACACTGAAGTTCTAATGACTGTCTCTGACATATTCAGTTAACAAGATCAGAGAAAAGGCAAACATCATCATGAAGACATAAACAATATATTGCACAATTTATTGCCTACATATTTCGCTGTATCTCATCAAGTGCGTGATGCAAAACTAGTTCACCATATATTAAAGTACCAGAATGAAGACTCTATAACACTGGTTCATCAATCAGACATATACACTAACTGTGATATTGCAAGAAACATCAGCAACATGTGCCTTTCCCAAGTGGTGTGGACACCCATACACATATACACTAACTGTGATATTGCAAGAAACATCAGCAACAATTGTGCTACTCTAATTAAACAGTTACAATCACACAAGTACCATCATCATCATGTGCCTTTCCCAAGTGGTGTGGACACCCATACACATATACACTAACTGTGATATTGCAACAAACATCAGCAACAAATGTGCTATTCTAATTAAATAGTTACAATCACACAAGTACCATCATCATCATGTGCCTTTCCCAAGTGGTGTGGACACCCATACACATATACACTAACTGTGATATTGCAAGAAACATCAGCAACAATTGTGCTATTCTAATTAAATAGTTACAATCACACAAGTACCATCATCATCATGTGCCTTTCCCAAGTGGTGTGGACACCCATACACATATACACTAACTGTGATATTGCAACAAACATCATCATCAAGTGCCTTTCCCAAGTGGTGTGGACACCCATACACATATACACTAACTGTGATATTGCAACACACATCAGCAACAATTGTGCTACTCTAATTAAATAGTTACAATCACACAAGTACCATCATCATCATGTGCCTTTCCCAAGTGGTGTGGACACCCATACACATATACACTAACTGTGATATTGCAACAAACATCATCATCAAGTGCCTTTCCCAAGTGGTGTGGACACCCATACACATATACACTAACTGTGATATTGCAACACACATCAGCAACAATTGTGCTACTCTAATTAAACAGTTACAATCACACAAGTACCATCATCATCATGTGCCTTTCCCAAGTGGTGTGGACACCCATACACATATACACTAACTGTGATATTGCAACAAACATCAGCAACAAATGTGCTACTCTAATTAAACAGTTACAATCACACAAGTACCATCATCATCATGTGCCTTTCCCAAGTGGTGTGGACACCCATACACATATACACTAACTGTGATATTGCAACAAACATCAGCAACAATTGTGCTACTCTAATTAAATAGTTACAATCACACAAGTACCATCATCATCATGTGCCTTTCCCAAGTGGTGTGGACACCCATACACATATACACTAACTGTGATATTGCAACAAACATCAGCAACAAATGTGCTATTCTAATTAAATAGTTACAATCACACAAGTACCATCATCATCATGTGCCTTTCCCAAGTGGTGTGGACACCCATACACATATACACTAACTGTGATATTGCAACAAACATCATCATCAAGTGCCTTTCCCAAGTGGTGTGGACACCCATACACATATACACTAACTGTGATATTGCAACAAACATCAGCAACAAATGTGCTATTCTAATTAAATAGTTACAATCACACAAGTACCATCATCATCATGTGCCTTTCCCAAGTGGTGTGGACACCCATACACATATACACTAACTGTGATATTGCAACAAACATCATCATCAAGTGCCTTTCCCAAGTGGTGTGGACACCCATACACATATACACTAACTGTGATATTGCAACAAACATCAGCAACAATTGTGCTACTCTAATTAAATAGTTACAATCACACAAGTACCATCATCATCATGTGCCTTTCCCAAGTGGTGTGGACACCCATACACATATACACTAACTGTGATATTGCAACAAACATCAGCAACAATTGTGCTACTCTAATTAAATAGTTACAATCACACAAGTACCATCATCATCATGTGCCTTTCCCAAGTGGTGTGGACACCCATACACATATACACTAACTGTGATATTGCAACAAACATCAGCAACAATTGTGCTACTCTAATTAAACAGTTACAATCACACAAGTACCATCATCATCATGTGCCTTTCCCAAGTGGTGTGGACACCCATACACATATACACTAACTGTGATATTGCAACACACATCAGCAACAATTGTGCTACTCTAATTAAACAGTTACAATCACACAAGTACCATCATCATCATGTGCCTTTCCCAAGTGGTGTGGACACCCATACACATATACACTAACTGTGATATTGCAACAAACATCAGCAACAATTGTGCTACTCTAATTAAATAGTTACAATCACACAAGTACCATCATCATCATGTGCCTTTCCCAAGTGGTGTGGACACCCATACACATATACACTAACTGTGATATTGCAACAAACATCAGCAACAATTGTGCTACTCTAATTAAACAGTTACAATCACACAAGTACCATCATCATCATGTGCCTTTCCCAAGTGGTGTGGACACCCATACACATATACACTAACTGTGATATTGCAACACACATCAGCAACAATTGTGCTACTCTAATTAAACAGTTACAATCACACAAGTACCATCATCATCATGTGCCTTTCCCAAGTGGTGTGGACACCCATACACATATACACTAACTGTGATATTGCAACACACATCAGCAACAATGTGCTACTCTAATTAAACAGTTACAATCACACAAGTACCATCATCATCATGTGCCTTTCCCAAGTGGTGTGGACACCCATACACATATACACTAACTGTGATATTGCAACACACATCAGCAACAATTGTGCTACTCTAATTAAACAGTTACAATCACACAAGTACCATCATCATCATGTGCCTTTCCCAAGTGGTGTGGACACCCATACACATATACACTAACTGTGATATTGCAACACACATCAGCAACAAATGTGCTACTCTAATTAAACAGTTACAATCACACAAGTACCATCATCATCATGTGCCTTTCCCAAGTGGTGTGGACACCCATACACATATACACTAACTGTGATATTGCAAGAAACATCAGCAACAAATGTGCTACTCTAATTAAACAGTTACAATCACACAAGTACCATCATCATCATGTGCCTTTCCCAAGTGGTGTGGACACCCATACACATATACACTAACTGTGATATTGCAAGAAACATCAGCAACAATTGTGCTATTCTAATTAAATAGTTACAATCACACAAGTACCATCATCATCATGTGCCTTTCCCAAGTGGTGTGGACACCCATACACATATACACTAACTGTGATATTGCAACAAACATCAGCAACAAATGTGCTACTCTAATTAAACAGTTACAATCACACAAGTACCATCATCATCATGTGCCTTTCCCAAGTGGTGTGGACACCCATACACATATACACTAACTGTGATATTGCAACACACATCAGCAACAAATGTGCTATTCTAATTAAATAGTTACAATCACACAAGTACCATCATCATCATGTGCCTTTCCCAAGTGGTGTGGACACCCATACACATATACACTAACTGTGATATTGCAAGAAACATCAGCAACAATTGTGCTACTCTAATTAAATAGTTACAATCACACAAGTACCATCATCATCAAGTGCCTTTCCCAAGTGGTGTGGACACCCATACACATATACACTAACTGTGATATTGCAACAAACATCAGCAACAAATGTGCTACTCTAATTAAACAGTTACAATCACACAAGTACCATCATCATCATGTGCCTTTCCCAAGTGGTGTGGACACCCATACACATATACACTAACTGTGATATTGCAACACACATCAGCAACAAATGTGCTACTCTAATTAAACAGTTACAATCACACAAGTACCATCATCATCATGTGCCTTTCCCAAGTGGTGTGGACACCCATACACATATACACTAACTGTGATATTGCAAGAAACATCAGCAACAATTGTGCTATTCTAATTAAATAGTTACAATCACACAAGTACCATCATCATCATGTGCCTTTCCCAAGTGGTGTGGACACCCATACACATATACACTAACTGTGATATTGCAACAAACATCAGCAACAAATGTGCTACTCTAATTAAACAGTTACAATCACACAAGTACCATCATCATCATGTGCCTTTCCCAAGTGGTGTGGACACCCATACACATATACACTAACTGTGATATTGCAACACACATCAGCAACAAATGTGCTATTCTAATTAAATAGTTACAATCACACAAGTACCATCATCATCATGTGCCTTTCCCAAGTGGTGTGGACACCCATACACATATACACTAACTGTGATATTGCAAGAAACATCAGCAACAATTGTGCTACTCTAATTAAATAGTTACAATCACACAAGTACCATCATCATCAATGTGCCTTTCCCAAGTGGTGTGGACACCCATACACATATACACTAACTGTGATATTGCAACACACATCAGCAACAATGTGCTACTCTAATTAAATAGTTACAATCACACAAGTACCATCATCATCATGTGCCTTTCCCAAGTGGTGTGGACACCCATACACATATACACTAACTGTGATATTGCAACAAACATCAGCAACAATTGTGCTACTCTAATTAAATAGTTACAATCACACAAGTACCATCATCATCATGTGCCTTTCCCAAGTGGTGTGGACACCCATACACATATACACTAACTGTGATATTGCAAGACACATCAGCAACAAATGTGCTATTCTAATTAAATAGTTACAATCACACAAGTACCATCATCATCATGTGCCTTTCCCAAGTGGTGTGGACACCCATACACATATACACTAACTGTGATATTGCAAGAAACATCAGCAACAAATGTGCTATTCTAATTAAATAGTTACAATCACACAAGTACCATCATCATCAAGTGCCTTTCCCAAGTGGTGTGGACACCCATACACATATACACTAACTGTGATATTGCAAGAAACATCAGCAACAAATGTGCTATTCTAATTAAATAGTTACAATCACACAAGTACCATCATCATCATGTGCCTTTCCCAAGTGGTGTGGACACCCATACACATATACACTAACTGTGATATTGCAACACACATCAGCAACAAATGTGCTATTCTAATTAAATAGTTACAATCACACAAGTACCATCATCATCATGTGCCTTTCCCAAGTGGTGTGGACACCCATACACATATACACTAACTGTGATATTGCAACAAACATCAGCAACAATTGTGCTATTCTAATTAATAGTTACAATCACACAAGTACCATCATCATCATGTGCCTTTCCCAAGTGGTGTGGACACCCATACACATATACACTAACTGTGATATTGCAACAAACATCAGCAACAATTGTGCTATTCTAATTAAATAGTTACAATCACACAAGTACCATCATCATCATGTGCCTTTCCCAAGTGGTGTGGACACCCATACACATATACACTAACTGTGATATTGCAACAAACATCAGCAACAATTGTGCTATTCTAATTAAATAGTTACAATCACACAAGTACCATCATCATCAAGTGCCTTGCCCAAGTGGTGTGGACACCCATACACATATACACTAACTGTGATATTGCAACAAACATCAGCAACAATTGTGCTACTCTAATTAAATAGTTACAATCACACAAGTACCATCATCATCATGTGCCTTGCCCAAGTGGTGTGGACACCCATACACATATACACTAACTGTGATATTGCAACAAACATCAGCAACAATTGTGCTACTCTAATTAAATAGTTACAATCACACAAGTACCATCATCATCAAGTGCCTTGCCCAAGTGGTGTGGACACCCATACACATATACACTAACTGTGATATTGCAACAAACATCAGCAACAATTGTGCTATTCTAATTAAATAGTTACAATCACACAAGTACCATCATCATCAAGTGCATTGCCCAAGTGGTGTGGACACCCATACACATATACACTAACTGTGATATTGCAACAAACATCAGCAACAAATGTGCTACTCTAATTAAATAGTTACAATCACACAAGTACCATCATCATCATGTGCCTTTCCCAAGTGGTGTGGACACCCATACACATATACACTAACTGTGATATTGCAACAAACATCAGCAACAAATGTGCTATTCTAATTAAATAGTTACAATCACACAAGTACCATCATCATCATGTGCCTTTCCCAAGTGGTGTGGACACCCATACACATATACACTAACTGTGATATTGCAACAAACATCAGCAACAAATGTGCTATTCTAATTAAATAGTTACAATCACACAAGTACCATCATCATCATGTGCCTTTCCCAAGTGGTGTGGACACCCATACACATATACACTAACTGTGATATTGCAACAAACATCAGCAACAAATGTGCTATTCTAATTAAATAGTTACAATCACACAAGTACCATCATCATCATGTGCCTTTCCCAAGTGGTGTGGACACCCATACACATATACACTAATAAAACACAGTTGCTGTACCACAGTCAGGCAATCACAATATTGGTACTTTGAAGAAGCATCTAGAACTTCACCTATACAACAACCAAGCAATCACAATATTGGTACTTCAATGAAGCATCTCCACTTCACTAATACAACAAGCAACAAATGCTACAAGAGTCAAAGTGATCCACAGAAACAGTTTCCAGCTTCAGATCACAGCTTTATGATAAAAGCTGACCAGTTTTCTTCCTTGCCTTCTGTTCTGTGGCCAAAGTCACAGCAAAGCCAACCTCCAGTTGATAGCTTGGTGCATCCACGACCGACTCCACTACCTAGATATGAACTCACTCCCCAGCTTCACAGAAAAGCCAGCCTCCAGTTGATAGCTTGGTGCATCCACGACCGACTCCACAACCTAGATATGAACTCACTCCCCAGGATCACAGAAAAGCCAGCCTCCAGTTGATAGCTTGGTGCATCCACGAGTGACTCCACTACCTAAATATGAACTCACTCCCCAGGATCACAGCAAAGCCAGCCTCCAGGTGATAGCTTGGTGCATCCACGAGTGACTCCACTACCTAGATATGAACTCACTCCCCAGGATCACAGCAAAGCCAGCCTCCAGTTGATAGCTTGGTGCATCCATGAATGACTCCGCTACCTAGATATGAATTCACTCCCTAAGATCACAGTGTGCAAAAACCTGGCCAATACCTGCTAAGTGAGAGTGACCTCCCTTTTCTGCTCCTGTTCAGGGTTAAGATCTTTGCCAAAACTGTTATGCATGGGGATCGTACTGTCAGTATGTAAAACAGAATGAGACGTACAAATACAAGAGGCTTGACTCATCATGGGGATCGTAATGCCAGTGTCTACAACGCACCCACAGAAGTGACCGACAAGTTTTCCAGGTTGTTATGGGAGCGAGGTTCTGCAAAGGACATGCTACTGAATGAATGAATGAATGAATGAGTGAGTGAGTGAAGGGTGAGATATCTTTGTTACCCATCCGACTTCATGTAAACAGGTTACAGACTTCACTTTCTAAAATAACATCAATATTTACAAACAGAAGAACAGGATCCTTTCTGATGCCATGAAGCATGCTGGTATATGGTACTGGCTTCATATACATATAATCAGATTGCTACTGGAACTATTGGTGTTGGAACTCTTCGCTGGCTGCTGAGGATGGGGACGGAGCGCTTATGGGAATGCCCAGAATGCTGTGATGTCGGTTCCTAAATCAATCAGTTAATCAATCAATCAATCAATCAATCAAAACTGGCCTCATATTTGTACAGACCAACTGATACCTGGCAAACAATGTAGTCAATATCAAGCCAGCCGCTGTGACTTCCACACCAGTATCCAAGTGTATAAATATCTGCACGACAAACAGCTTCACTGTTTGAAAGTTCACCAACATACATTAGCTGCAACTAGAATCACAACTAGAATCACAACTAGAATCACAACCATTTTTTTAGGTGATAACATCTGATTAATCATTAATGTCTTGTAACAGAAGATCGTTCAGTGCTAACAGTGTCTTATAAACATTGTATTCGATGACAACATCGTGAATGTAGCGACAAACAACTCATAAATCCAGACTGTAAATATGGGTTTAACATGAACAAACATCAAATAAGAAGAACCAGGGAAAGACCAGCAACAGTCAACATCGCTAACTATGTTAAGAAAATGGGAATAATAAGACTAGACAAAGGAAATGTGGGATATTCATAATAAAACAATAGCAAACTGAAAGAAACAATACATAGTATAAAAATATACAGGGTATTGTAAGGTCTCTCTACACTTTGTATGTAGAACAAATTGGAAAGTTCTTTCTTCCGTTGATAACACTATTCTGTTTGGAGTGCAAAGAATTACTCAAGCAGACGGCATCCATGTGCTGTATATTGCTTCACGATGAACTGTGGAGCACAATTTTTGATGACATCATGTACTTCATTTTTCAAATTTGTTCTACATACAAAGTGTAGTGAGACTTTACAAACATCCGGTATTAACAATAAAAGAAAAACTGTATTGATATACATAGATGAATATCAAATAGCCGATGTATAGGCGACATCTTAGAATGTTCATATATAAGTATAGCCAGTGTATACGTGACATCTAATATCAGAATGTTCATATATAAGTATAGCAAATGTAGACATGACATATTATATCAGAATGTTCATATAAGTAGTCATTAACTAACTGACAGATGCAAAAAGACAATTACATTTCTGGGTGGAGTCAGTTGTATAAAACCATACAGATTACAGTAAGTATGGCAAATACAAGAATGAAGAATAGCCAATCACAGATGTCATGTTAATTGGTACCCATGAAGAATGGCCAATCACAGATGACATGCTAATTGGTACCCATAAAGAATAGGTAATCACTCATTGCCAGGACAGAAAGAGTTAATAACATTCTTCACATACAGTGAAATGACATATAAATGACAGTAAAAAATTACTTGACATAAAAATAACGATGACAAAAATCATAACTGACAGTAATACATAAATAACCATTAACATACAACAAATAATTAGACAACATATATGTCGCCGTCACAAAAGTTTTGATTTTTCTAAGAAAATATTCTGTCTAATATGTGGAAAGAGAAAATGAGAAAAAATACATGACACATTTTACTGAATTCCTCCATAGCAAACGTGCTTCATTTCCAGATACTCATCTATTCCGTATTTACCACCTTCTCGACCAATCCCAGACTCCTTCCAGCCTCCGAACGTGGCCTCGACACTGGATATGACGCCTTCATTGACCCCCACCAGGCCGTACTCCAGCTTCTCGGAGACTCTCCAAGCCTGGGCGATGTTGGAGGTGTAGAAGTAACCTGGACAACAGACAAGACCGATTAGTTGTGTGACCTTGACAAGACTTTGCCAACAACCCCAACATTTAGTGGCTGTTAGTGATTTACTAGGCAATGCTAGTTCAGTAAGTAGTTTGCCAATTCTTTCTGAAAGGCTGAACTCTAAGACCATTAATATCAACACAAAGTGGTCTGCTGCCAAATCACCTCCAGCTGATCTCAAACTCTTGACTCGGTGTGACCAGCTGATCTCAAACTCTCCGACTTGGAACTGCAAGTTCAACGTTGTCTTAAGTTACAGAGCATGTTAACCTCAGTAAAACTAACAAGAAATCAAATTAGGTGTCACATTATACAGCGCTTCTCATCGTCAAATCAGAATTGAAAACCTTGCATTATTTTAAATATTATGCATAAAAATCATATTCAAAATAAAAGGATAGTTAGTCTTAATTAAAAATTACTTGACATTGAAATTCTTCATGACACAACATCACAGTTGAGGTTATTTATGTGGGAAAAGCGCAGCTGTTTAAAACATATTAGCGCATAATATGCCACAAACAGACAGGTGAAAGATATATGTGAAATTACATCACACAAAATAGTTTACAGTGTTTTGAAGCAGGCTATATGTGAAAACTGTAAACTGTCAGTAACATATATATATATCACTGACAGTAACATATATATCACTGACAGTAACATATATATCACTAACAGTAACATACATATAAGTGACATAAAACTAACAGTAACATACAACTAGCAGTAACATACAACTAACAGTAACATACATATCAGTAACATACAACTAACAGTAACATACATATCAGTAACATACAACTAACAGTAACATACATATCAGTACCATACAACTAACAGTAACATACATATCAGTAACGTACATATGAGTGATGTAAAACTAACAGTAACATACAACTAGCAGTAACATACAATTAACAGTAACATAAACTAACAGTAATGTACAATTAACAGTAACATACAATGAACAATAACAAACAACTCACAGTAACATACAACTAACAGTACCATACACATCAGTAAATACTAACAGTAACATACATATGAGTGACATAAAACTAACAGTAATATACAACTAGCAGTATCATACAACTAACAGTAACAAACATATCAGTAACATACAACTAACAGTAACATACAATTAACAGTAACATACAACTAACAGTAACATACAATGAACAGTAACATACAACTAACAGTAACATACATATCAGTAACATACAACTCACAGTAACATACAACTCACAGTAACATAGAACTCACAGTAACATACAACTAACAGTAACATACATATCAGTAACAACAGTAATGTACATATGAGTGATGTAAAACTAACAGTAACATACAACTAGCAGTAACATACAATTAACAGTAACATACAACTAACAGTAATGCACAATTAACAGTAACATACAATGTACAATAACAAACAACTCACAGTAACATACAACTAACAGTAACATACACATCAGTAAATACTAACAGTAACATACATATGAGTGACATAAAACTAACAGTAATATACAAATAGCAGTAACATACAACTAACAGTAACATACAACTAACAGTAACATACAACTAACAGTAACATACAACTAACAGTAACATACATATCAGTAAAATACAACTAACAGTAAAATACAACAGTAACAGTAACATACATATCAGTAACATACAACTAACAGTAACATACAACTAGCAGTACCATAAATCTAACAGTAACATACAACTAGCAGTAACATACAACTAGCAGTAACATACAACTAGCAGTAACATACAACTAGCAGTAACATACAACTAGCAGTAACATACATAGTAACATACAACTAACAGTAACATACATATCAGTAACATGCAACTAACAGTAGCATACATATCAGTAACATACAACTAACAGTAGCACACATATCAGTAACATACAACTAACAGTAACATACAACTAACAGTAGCACATATATCAGTAACATACAACTAACAGTAACATACAACTAACAGTAGCACACATATCAGTAACATACAACTAACAGTAGCACACATATCAGTAACATACAACTAACAGTAACATACAACTAACAGTAACATACAACTAACAGTAGCATACATATCAGTAACATACAACTAACAGTAGCACACATATCAGTAACATACAACTAACAGTAACATACAACTAACAGTAGCACACATATCAGTAACATACAACTAACAGTAACATACAACAGTAGCATACATATCAGTAACATACAACTAACAGTAACATACAACTAACAGTAACATACAACAAACAGTAACATACAATTAGCAGTAACATACAACTAACAGTAACATACAACTAGCAGTAACATACAACTAACAGTAACATACAACTAGCAGTAACATACATAGTAACATACAACTAACAGTAACATACATATCAGTAACATGCAACTAACAGTAGCATACATATCAGTAACATAAAACTAACAGTAACATACAACTAACAGTAGCATACATATCAGTAACATATAACTAACAGTAACATACATAGTAACATGCAACTAAAAGTAGCATACATATCAGTAACATACAACTAACAGTAATATACATATCAGTAACATACAACTAACAGTAACATACATAGTAACATACAACAGTAGCATACATATCAGTAACATAAAACTAACAGTAACATAAAACTAACAGTAACATACATAGTAACATACAACTAACAGTAACATACATAGTAACATACAACTAACAGTAGTATACATATCAGTAACATACAACTAACAGTAACATACATATCAGTAACATACATATCAGTAACATACAACTAACAGTAGCACACATATCAGTAACATACAACTAACAGTAACATACAACTAACAGTAGCACACATATCAGTAACATACAACTAACAGTAACATACAACTAACAGTAACATACAACTAACAGTAGCATACATATCAGTAACATACAACTAACAGTAACATACATATCAGTAACATACAACTAACAGTAACATACATATCAGTAACATACAACTAACAGTAACATACATATCAGTACCATACATATCAGTAACATACAACTAACAGTAAGATACATATCAGTAGCATACAACAAACAGTAACATACAACTAAGAGTAACATACAACTAGCAGTAACATACAACTAACAGTAACATATAACTAGCAGTAACATACATAGTAACATACAACTAACAGTAACATACATATCAGTAACATGCAACTAACAGTAGCATACATATCAGTAACATACAACTAACAGTAGCATATATATCAGTAACATACAACTAACAGTAGCATACATATCAGTAACATACAACTTACAGTAGCATACATATCAGTAACATACAACTAACAGTAACATATATATCAGTAACATACAACTAACAGTAACATACATAGTAACATATAACTAACAGTAGCATACATATCAGTAACATGCAACTAACAGTAGCATACATATCAGTAACATACAACATTAACATACATAGTAACATGCAACTAACAGTAGCATACATATCAGTAACATACAACATTAACATACATAGTAACATACAACTAACAGTAACATACATATCAGTAACATACAACTAACAGTACCATACATATCAGTAACATACAACTAACAGTACCATACATATCAGTAACATGCATATCAGTAACATACATATCAGTAACAAACATATCAGTAACATACAACTAACAGAAACATACATATCAGTAACATACATATTAGTACCATACATATCAGTAACATACAACTAACAGTAACATACAACAAACAGTAACATACAACTAACAGTAACATACAACTAACAAATGTCACAAGCCTGGAGCTCATACCTGCTAGACCAGAAGTCACGCTATTTGCGACAGCCATGGCTTCATCCTCGGTCTCAAACCTGTTAGAAAAACAAAAACAAGGGACTTATTTGAAGCCGACTTCACATGCAGCTTGGGACGTGAGCACACAGGCAATCTTGGGCAACTATCTGTCTGAGACATGTCAAAGACACCTCACAAACATGCCAGGGCCAGTGGCTATAAATAACAGTAACACATTTTATGAATCCCTCAGTGGACAAACTACAACATTTTATAAATCACTCAGTGGACAAACTACAACATTTTATGAATCACTCAGTGGACAAACTACAACATTTTATGAATCACTCAGTGGACAAACTACAACATTTTATAAATCACCCAATAGAGAACCAACGATAACACAGTTGCCAAGTCAGTGTACACAAACCCTCTGTGAACTGCCAAAGAAAAACTCACTTGATGACCGAAGCCACTGGACCAAATATTTCCTCCTGGGCAATCCTCATGTTGGTGGTCACACCAGACAGCAGGGTTGGCTGGTAGAAGTTGCCTCCCAGGTCATCCCTGTGACCACCGCACACAACACTGGCACCTTTACTGACCGCATCCTTGACCAGTCCGTCCACCTGTTGCAGAATCAGAAACATAAAACATCCACTCAGTCTATATCAACATAATCAAACATCCACTCAGTCTGTATCAACATTATCAAACATCCACTCAGTCTGTATCAACATTATCAAACATCCACTCAGTCTGTATCAACATTATCAAACATCCACTCAGTCTGTATAACCATTATCAAACATCCACTCAGTCTGTATCAACATTATCAAACATCCACTCAGTCTGTATCAACATTATCAAACATCCACTCAGTCTATATCAACATTATCAAACATCCACTCAGTCTGTATCAATATCAAACATCCACTCAGTCAGTGTCAACATCAAATATCCATCAAGTCTGTATCAACATTATCAAACATCCACTCAGTCTGTATCAACATCAAACATCCACTCAGTCAGTGTCAACATCATCAAATATCCACACAATCTGTATCAACATTATCAAACATCCACTCAGTCTATATCAACATCAAACATCCACTCAGTCTGTGTCAACATCATCAAATATCCACACAATCTGTATCAACATTATCAAACATCCACTCAGTCTGTATCAACATCAAACATCCACTCAGTCTGTGTCAACATCATCAAATATCCACACAATCTGTATCAACATTATCAAACATCCACTCAGTCTGTATCAACATTATCAATTTTTCACTCAGTCTGCATCAACATTATCAAACATCCACTCAGTCTGTATCAACATCAAACATCCACTCAGTCTGTGTCAACATCATCAAATATCCACACAATCTGTATCAACATTATCAAACATCCACTCAGTCTGTATCAACATCAAACATCCACTCAGTCTGTGTCAACATCATCAAATATCCACACAATCTGTATCAACATTATCAAACATCCACTCAGTCTGTATCAACATCAAACATCTACTCAGCCAGTGTCAACATCATCAAATATCCACACAATCTGTATCAACATTATCAAACATCCACTCAGTCTGTATCAACATTATCAAACATCCACTCAGTCTGTATCAACATTATCAAACATCCACTCAGTCTGTATCAACATTATCAAACATCCACTCAGTCTGTATCAACATTATCAAACATCCACTCAGTCTGTATCAACATCATCAAACATCCACTCAGTCTGTGTCAACAACATCAAACATCCACTCAGTCTGTATCAACAATATCAAACATCCACTCAGTCTGTATCAACATCAAACATCCACTCAGTCTGTGTCAACATCATCAAATATCCACACAATCTGTATCAACATTATCAAACATCCACTCAGTCTGTATCAACATCAAACATCCACTCAGTCTGTGTCAACATCATCAAATATCCACACAATCTGTATCAACATTATCAAACATCCACTCAGTCTGTATCAACATTATCAAACATCCACTCAGTCTGTATCAACATTATCAAACATCCACTCAGTCTGTATCAACATTATCAAACATCCACTCAGTCTGTATCAACATTATCAAACATCCACTCAGTCTGTATCAAGATCATCAAACATCCACTCAGTCTGTATCAACATCATCAAACATCCACTCAGTCTGTATCAACAATATCAAACATCCACTCAGTCTGTATCAACATCAAACATCCACTCAGTCTGTGTCAACATCATCAAATATCCACACAATCTGTATCAACAGATCAAACATCCACTCAGTCTGTATCAACATCAAACATCCACTCAGTCTGTGTCAACATCATCAAATATCCACACAATCTGTATCAACATTATCAAACATCCACTCAGTCTGTATCAACATCAAACATCCACTCAGTCAGTGTCAACATCATCAAATATCCACACAATATGTATCAACATTATCAAACATCCACTCAGTCTGTATCAACATGATCAAACATCCACTCAGTCTGTATAAACATTATCAAACATCCACTCAGTCTGTATCAACATTATCAAACATCCACTCAGTCTGTATCAACATTATCAAACATCCACTCAGTCTGTATAAACATTATCAAACATCCACTCAGTCTGTATCAACATTATCAAACATCCACTCAGTCTGTATCAACATCATCAAACATCCACTCAGTCTGTGTCAACAACATCAAACATCCACTCAGTGTGTATCAACAATATCAAACATCCACTTAGTCAGTGTCAACAACATCAAATATCCATTAAGTCTGCAGCAACATCATCAAACATCCATTCTGTCAGTATCAACATCAAACATCCATTCTGTCAGTATCAACATCAAACATCCACTCAGTCAGTGTCAACATCATCAAACATCCACTCAGTCTGCGTCAACAACATCAAACATCCACTCAGTCTGTATCAACAACATCAAACATTCACTCAGTCTGTATCAATATCAAACATCCACTCAGTGTCAACAACATCAAATATCCATCCAGTCAGTATCAACATCAAACATCAACGCTGAGAGACAAGACAATGCTGAGAGACAAGGCAACACTGAGAGACAAGGCAGCGCTGACCTTTAACCTGACAATTACCTTATCAACGGCCCTGTCATTGATGAGAGGTCCCTGAGTTGTGCCAGCATCGAGGCCATCGCCAATCTTCAGCTGAGACTTGATGGCTTTGGCCAGGGCTTGCACAAATCTGTCGTAGACTCCGGCTTGAACCAAGACACGGTTGGCACAGATGCAAGTCTACGTGGTCAAACAGATATAGTCCAGGCTGAGGTCACTGAATCCAAGGTGTGTGTCCACACTCACTCACCCACCCAAGCCCACTCGCTCATGTACTCATTCACAAACTCATCTGCTCATTCACCCAAACTCACTCACTTGCATACAAATTCACTCTCTCACTCACTCTCATATGCTCACTCTCACTCATACACTCACTCACTCAAACACTCACATACAGATTCCCTCACTCATTCACTTCCTCACCCACATACACACTCCAGTACGCAGTCTTACATGGAGGGCATGAATGAATTTATACACAGTTCTTGATTGTAGCAAAAAAAAAACAACAAACCACACACCCCACCCCCACATACAATACACACAGACATACATGTATACACACATAAAAGAACGCATACAAGTATGTATGCACACGTACACATAAATACACACACACATGTGCACAAGGCCTATGAGATGTCAAGACCAGTGCTAGGTTTGACACTTGTCAACATCCCAGCCCACTTGTCTGTGGTCTGCTCTACCCACTGACTGGGCCCTCACAACATCCTGGGCCACCTCTACCCACTGACTGGGCCCTCACAACATCCTGGGCCACCACTACCCACTGACTGGGCCCTCACAACATCCCAGCCCATCTGTTTGTGGTCCGCTCTACCCACTGACCGGGCCCTCACAACATCCTGGGCCACCTGTTTGTGATCTCTCTACCCACTGACTGGGCCCTCACAACATCCTGGGCCACCTGTCCTTGGTCTGCTCTACCCACTGACCGTTCCCTTACTTTGATAAATATCTCAAAGATCATCGTGCATCTCTGCAGATGTGAAGTTCCACTACCAGTCTTGCCATACCCTAGTGGCTTGTGGGTTTGGAGAAGGGGATGGAGATCTCTACACCGCAGTTTCTGTGGAGAAAGTATTTTGCTATTGGCCCTGGGAGAAAAGATTCTATGCCAACTTCACTCCGAGAGATGCAAGCCCTTGCCAGGGCCTAGATGATCTACAGGACCATGCATCAGACTTCAGGGTGACACCTAACAGTCTCCTAGAGGGTTCAAACCCACCCAACATGACAGCTGGCTCTCAGCATGACAGTGACACAGTCCAACAGCTGACTTACCTGTCCTGAACACCTGAATTTACAGTTCATCAGTCCGCTGACTGCCAAATCAACATCTGCGCTGTCAAACACAATGAACGGAGCATTTCCTCCCAGCTCTAGGGACGCTTTCTTCACAGTACTGGCACACTGTGACAGCAGGATCTGCATAAACATACAAACCATAGAAAATTATACATAGCAGCATCTGCATAAACATGCAAAGCATAGATACTAGCACACTGTGACAGCAGGATCTGCATATAAAAATGCAAACTATAGATACTTGCACACTGTGACAGCAGGATCTGCATATAAACATGCAAACCACAGAAAATGATACATAGTTGGATCTGTACAAAGATGCACACCACAGATGCTGACATACAGCTGGATACAAAGATACACACCACAGATGCTGTTAAATAGCTGGATAGAAAGATATACACCACAGATGCTGACATACAGCTGGATCTGTACAAAGATACACACCACAGATGCTGACATACAGCTGGATCTGTACAAAGATACACACCACAGATGCTGACATACAGCTGGATCTGTACAAAGATACACACCACAGATGTTGACACATTACAGGGTCTGTACAAAGATACACACCACAGATGCTGACACATTACAGGGTCTGTACAAAGATACACACCATAGATCCTGGACACTGTGACAGCAGGTCTATGACTAAGTTGTCTAATCAAATGGTGGTTGTCATTTGTTTCTTGAAGGACTATGTTATTAGCTTCTCTGTCTGTTCTTGGTCTTCTTTCTATTTCCCTCAGAAAGATAGTTAGTTAGCTAATCGCGGTTCTAACTTTATGGAAAAGTGTCATCCCATTATGGTCCGTCCGTGTACCAGTGAATCTCACAAAAAATGCTCCACACTGCCCAATGTGAAAAATGGAACAGACAGGAGTCTCAACAAACCAACAATCCCCACAGGAATACTATTCATAATGCTGCTGCCAGAATGCCAACACAAAAGTCCATCACAAAAAATACAGTTCATCGTCGATGGGAGCGGCAGTTCCTAGAAAACTAGCAGCCACATATTACTGCATAAGGCAACCCAGTTAGTTCAGCAGCCGCCTGCCCGCAATTTGTCTGAACATGAAGTTCACGCTACAAACAACCGCTGTCAGATGTAAAAGCACTCCACACAAAATTCACAGCTCACAGTGTCGCTCCACACACTCAACTCAGTAGCAGGAAGATAGAACCATGCACTACCAGTACAACAAGAGGAAAATGCGTAAGCAAACCGTAGCCACAAGCATAAACACTCCAGAGGCTTTAACAGCTCAAACGCCTATTCTCCATGTTGGGGATCAGAAGAGCTGGCATCGTCAGCAGGATCCGAACCTGTGCTGGATAATCACAATAGATTTCCCACAGAAATCACAATGGAAATACTGTCAATAGAAGTTTCTCAGCTTGTATGCTGAGTGTCCATGTTTCACACCCATACAACAATATAGTTTTCTATACAGCACTTCAACACTCTTGTTCTTGCTACAATTGACAGCTTTTTATGGGTAAGAATGTATTCCAACTTACAAAATGCAACCTTTGCCAAGGCAATTCTTGTGCTAACCTATACAAGGCACCTTGTGTCAGATGTTATGATTGTTCTAAGTTAGTTTCATCGATTCACCTGTTTAAGAATGTTCCCATTCACTTGGGTGTTACATTGCGGTATTTTTGTCTTCTGCGTGAAGGCCACAATTTTTGTGCTCTTAACATTTAGTTCTAACCCTGGTTGCTCACTGTACAATACTGTACCCCTCCACTTCTCTGGAATCATCTATGTCGTGACCCATCTCTTCTCGACTTCCCTGGAACACTTCCCTATATAGTTATCTTTTCCAGACATGAAAGTCGCATCTGTTTACATGCCCCAAATATTCCATGTTGCTCAATTTTATTTGTCTTTATAAACAATTTTATTTGTCCTTATAAATAATTTTATTTGTCTTTATAAACAATTGTATTGTCTTTATAAGCAATTTTGTCTTTATAAACAATTTCATTTGTCTTTATAAACAATCTACTTCAATATTGAGTTTTTGTTGGGTAGATCTGTTTGTAGTCTTGTTTTTCCAGTCAGTTCTTGATATTCAATTTAAATCTTACATTCAAAGGTGCCTGTGTGCATGCCAGCTGATCATGAAATGTCCAAGTTTCACACCCATCTTGCCACAGGAAGTGTGCACACTCTCAGTTCAGCACAATGAATGTTGCTGCTCCATCTCTTGCACACCCATCTTGCCACAGGAAGTGTGCACACTCTCAGTTCAGCACAGTGAATGTTGCTGCTCCATCTTGCCACAGGAAGTGTGCACACTCTCAGTTCAGCCCAGTGAATGTTGCTGCTCCATCTCTTGCACACCCATCTTGCCACAGGAAGTGTGCACACTCTCAGTTCAGCACAGTGAATGTTGCTGCTCCATCTTGCCACAGGAAGTGTGCACACTCTCAGTTCAGCCCAGTGAATGTTGCTGCTCCATCTCTTGCACACCCATCTTGCCACAGGAAGTGTGCACACTCTCAGTTCAGCACAGTGAATGTTGCTGCTCCATCTCTTGCACACCCATCTTGCCACAGGAAGTGTGCACACTCTCAGTTCAGCACAGTGAATGTTGCTGCTCCATCTCTTGCACACCCATCTTGCCACAGGAAGTGTGCACACTCTCAGTTCAGCACAGTGAATGTTGCTGCTCCATCTCTTGCACACCCATCTTGCCACAGGAAGTGTGCACACTCTCAGTTCAGCACAGTGAATGTTGCTGCTCCATCTCTTCCAATCCATAACTGTTTCATTGTTTTAGTTTTTGCACGGCCATGTTCTGTTCTTCTTGTTCTGAATGTGGCTGCTTGATCTCTCCCAATGAGCAGAACGTCAGAACAAACACAGACAGAAGACGGGCCAAAGACAAGGACAGAACATGAGAACAAACACGGACAGAAGACGGACCAAATTCACGGACAGAACATGAGAACAAACTAGACGCCCACCTTCCCGACTGCCGTTGATCCAGTGAAGGAGATCTTGGACACTAGAGAGTTCTCACAAAGCTCTTTACCGATTGGTCCAGCATTGCCTCTGTTGCTAGTGACAACGTTGAAGACCCCTGGTGGGAGTCCGGCTTTCTCTGCCAGCTGGTGGAATGAGACAGCAGTGTTACACACTGACTATGTACATCACTGGCTAGCATTGGATACAACAGACATTGAGAAAACCTGAGAATAATATAACTACAGTATTTTGTCTAGAATCTCTTCACCACCTGTATATAATACAACTAAATCTCCCTTCATCACCTGTATATAGTATTACCAAGCCTCCCTTCATCACCTGTATATAGTATTACCAAGCCTCCCTTCACCACCTGTATATAGTATTACCAAGCCTCCCTTCATCACCTGTATATAGTATTACCAAGCCTCCCTTCATCACCTGTATATAGTATTACCAAGCCTCCCTTCACCACCTGTATATAGTATTACCAAGCCTCCCTTCATCACCTGTATATAGTATTACCAAGCCTCCCTTCACCACCTGTATATAGTATAACCAAGCCTCCCTTCATCACCTGTATATAGTATTACCAAGCCTCCCTTCATCACCTGTATATAGTATAACCAAGCCTCCCTTCATCACCTATATATAGTATAACCAAGCCTCCCTTCATCACCTGTATATAGTATAACCAAGCCTCCCTTCATCACCTATATATAGTTTAACCAAGCCTCCCTTCATCACCTGTATATAGTATAACAAAGCCTCCCTTCACCACCTGTATATAGTATAACCAAGCCTCCCTTCATCACCTGTATATAGTATAACCAAGCCTCCCTTCATCACCTGTATATAGTATAACCAAGCCTCCCTTCATCACCTGTGTATATTACAACTAAATCTCCCTTCACCACGTGTATATAAAAAAAAATCGCTTAAAAGTCTTTATAAAGTTAATTAGTTAGTTAGTCGACAGATCATCCTCATTGCACATCGAACCATTCAGTCAATAAGTGCTCGGATCCCCTCCTCAGCAAATCCCGCAGTGTGTAGCGGCTAACGACACCAGTGAGCAAATATATATATATATATATATATTTATAAAGACAGGGTCAACTTCATTGCACCAGGTTTTATCCCATATGGCTCAGCCTGCGTCATACAAAGCACGAACTCCGTAGCTCCAGCGCACGACCCTCAGGAGTCTTTAAAATAAATGCACTCGTGAACCGTAGGGCGCGGCCTGGAATCGAACCCACAACCTTCGGATCCCGAGTCAGATGGTCATGTGTATATAGTATAACCAAGTCTTTGTTCACCACCTGTATATAGTATAACTAAATCTCCCCTCACTCCCCTGTTTTTTACAATTTTTAAAACATTATGACTAAGCAAACTTTCGCTCAATCCCACCCCATTATTTAAATATGCTGTAAAATATCCTCATATAAATGTACCCTACCTCACAAAGTGCTAGAGAGATATGTCTATAAATGTACCCTACCTCACAAAGTGCTAGAGAAATATGTTTATAAATGTACCCTACCTCACAAAGTGCTACAGAGATATGTCTATAAATATATCCTACCTCACAAAGTGCTAGAGATATGTCTATAAATGTATCCTACCTCACAAAGTGCTAGAGAGATATGTCTGTAAATGTATCCTACCTCACAAAGTGCTAGAGATATGTCTATAAATGTACCCTACCTCACAAAGTGCTAGAGATATGTCTATAAATGTACCCTACCTCACAAAGTGCTAGAGATATGTCTATAAATGTATCCTACCTCACAAAGTGCTAGAGATATGTCTATAAATGTATCCTACCTCACAAAGTGCTAGAGAGATATGTCTGTAAATGTATCCTACCTCACAAAGTGCTAGAGATATGTCTATAAATGTACCCTACCTCACAAAGTGCTAGAGATATGTCTATAAATGTACCCTACCTCACAAAGTGCTACAGAGATATGTCTATACATGTATCCTACCTCACAAAGTGCTAGAGATATGTCTATAAATGTATCCTACCTCACAAAGTGCTAGAGAGATGTCTATAAATGTATCCTACCTCACAAAGTGCTAGAGATATGTCTATAAATGTACCCTACCTCACAAAGTGCTAGACAGATATGTCTATAAATGTAACCTACCTCACAAAGTGCTAGAGAGATATGTTTATAAATGTACCCTACCTCACAAAGTGCTACAGAGATATGTCTATAAATGTATCCTACTTCACAAAGTGCTAGAGATATGTCTATAAATGTATCCTACCTCACAAAGTGCTAGAGATATGTCTATAAATGTATCCTACCTCAATAAGTGCTAGAGATATGTCTATAAATGTATCCTACCTCAATAAGTGCTAGAGATATGTCTATAAATGTATCCTACCTCAGAAAGTGCTAGAGATATGTCTATAAATGTATCCTACCTCACAAAGTGCTAGAGAGATATATTTATAAATGTATTCTACCTCACAAAGTGCTACAGAGATATGTCTATAAATGTATCCTACCTCACAAAGTGCTAGAGATATGTCTATAAATGTATCCTACCTCACAAAGTGCTAGAGATATGTCTATAAATTTATCCTACCTCACAAAGTACTAAAGAGGTATGTCTATAAATGTATCCTACCTCACAAAGTGCTAGAGATATGTCTATAAATGTATCCTACCTCACAAAGTACTAGAGAGATATGTCTATAAATGTATCCTACCTCACAAAGTGCTAGAGATATGTCTATAAATGTACCCTACCTCACAAAGTACTAGAGAGATATGTCTATAAATGTATCCAACCTCACAAAGTACTAGAGAGATATGTCTATAAATGTATCCTACCTCACAAAGTGCTAGAGATATGTCTATAAATGTATCCTACCTCACAAAGTGCTAGAGATATGTCTATAAATGTACCCTACCTCACAAAGTGCTAGAGAGATGTGTATAAATGTATCCTACCTCACAAAGTGCTAGAGATATGTCTATAAATGTATCCTACCTCACAAAGTGCTAGAGATATGTCTATAAATGTATCCTACCTCACAAAGTGCTAGAGATATGTCTATAAATGTATCCTACCTCACAAAGTGCTAGAGAGATATGTTTATAAATGTATCCTACCTCACAAAGTGCTAGAGATATGTCTATAAATGTATTCTACCTCACAAAGTGCTAGAGAGATGTCTATAGATGTACTCTACCTCACAAAGTGCTAGAGATATGTCTATAAATGTATCCTACCTCACAAAGTGCTAGAGATATGTCTATAAATGTATCCTACCTCTAAAAGTGCTAGAGAGATATGTTTATAAATGTATCCTACCTCACAAAGTGCTAGAGAGATATGTTTATAAATGTATCCTACCTCACAAAGTGCTAGAGATATGTCTATAAATGTATTCTACCTCACAAAGTGCTAGAGAGATGTCTATAGATGTACCCTACCTCACAAAGTGCTAGAGATATGTCTATAAATGTACCCTACCTCACAAAGTGCTAGAGAGATGTGTATAAATGTATCCTACCTCACAAAGTGCTAGAGATATGTCTATAAATGTATCCTACCTCACAAAGTGCTAGAGATATGTCTATAAATGTACCCTACCTCACAAAGTGCTAGAGAGATGTGTATAAATGTATCCTACCTCACAAAGTGCTAGAGATATGTCTATAAATGTATCATACCTCACAAAGTGCTAGAGATATGTCTATAAATGTATCCTACCTCACAAAGTGCTAGAGATATGTCTATAAATGTATTCTACCTCACAAAGTGCTAGAGAGATGTCTATAGATGTACCCTACCTCACAAAGTGCTAGAGATATGTCTATAAATGTACCCTACCTCACAAAGTGCTAGAGAGATGTGTATAAATGTATTCTACCTCACAAAGTGCTAGAGATATGTCTATAAATGTATCCTACCTCACAAAGTGCTAGAGATATGTCTATAAATGTACCCTACCTCACAAAGTGCTAGAGAGATGTGTATAAATGTATCCTACCTCACAAAGTGCTAGAGATATGTCTATAAATGTATCATACCTCACAAAGTGCTAGAGATATGTCTATAAATGTATCCTACCTCACAAAGTGCTAGAGATATGTCTATAAATGTATCCTACCTCACAAAGTGCTAGAGATATGTCTATAAATGTATCCTACCTCACAAAGTGCTAGAGAGATGTCTATAAATGTATCATACCTCACAAAGTGCTAGCGCAGACAGAGGGGTATCTTCGGCAGGTCTCAACACGACAGTGCACCCAGCAGCAACAGCCGCTCCAACTTTGCGTGTGATCATGGCATTGGGGAAGTTCCACTGGCATCAAATAAACAATCAATAATAACACCTACTATAATACTTCCAGATGTCTACGGTGGCAATACTTCTCACAAACATAGGCAGATAGGTTTTCATAGTTAAACATCACCAGTCACTCATCAATCAAACCAGAGACATGTTTAATATTTCAGCAAATGCAGAATCACACAGTGGTCCAGCTGGACTCACAGTTTTTGTCTACTATGTCTAAACATGATGTCATCATCATTATGTGCCATGCCAATAAGTGTGGGCGGTTATGTTATGCCATCTCACTCTATGACCAGAGTCATGGATCAGCTCTGTGATTTTGTCTCAATTCTGTCATGTGCCCAAGCCATCCAGGTATTTACTTCTCAGCCTTCCCTTTATTCTTTTCCCCTTGATCTTACCAGTTGTCACACACACTGAGAGGAGAAACAGTTGTCTACACACATTGAGAGGAGAAACAGTGGACTACACACAGTGACAAGAGAAACACCAGACTACACACACTGCCAAGAGAAACACTGGACTACACAAATTGAGAAGAGAAACAGTGGACTACACACACTGCCAAGAGAAACACTGGACTACACAAATTGAGAAGAGAAACAGTGGACTACACACATTGAGAAGAGAAACAGTGGACTACACACATTGAGAAGAGAAACAGTGGACTACACACATTGAGAAGAGAAACAGTGGACTACACACACTGCCAAGAGAAACACTGGACTACACAAATTGAGAAGAGAAACAGTGGACTACACACATTGAGAAGAGAAACAGTGGACTACACACACTGCCAAGAGAAACACTGGACTACACACAGTGACAAGAGAAACACTGGACTACACACATTGACAACAGAAACACTGGACTACACACATTGACAAGAGAAACACAGGACTACACACAGTGACAAGAGAAACACTGGACTACACACATTGAGAAGAGAAACAGTGGACTACACACACTGCCAAGAGAAACACTGGACTACACAAATTGAGAAGAGAAACAGTGGACTACACACATTGAGAAGAGAAACAGTGGACTACACACACTGCCAAGAGAAACACTGGACTACACACAGTGACAAGAGAAACACTGGACTACACACATTGACAACAGAAACACTGGACTACACACATTGACAAGAGAAACACAGGACTACACACAGTGACAAGAGAAACACCAGACTACACACAGTGAGAAGAGAAACAATGGACTACACACATTGACAAGAGAAACAGTGGACTACACACAGTGAGAAGAGAAACACAGGACTACACACATTGACAACAGAAACACTGGACTACACATTGACAAGAGAAACAGTGGACTACACACATTGACAAGAGAAACACTAGACTACACACATTGAGAAGAGAAACACTGGACTACACACAGTGAGAAGAGAAACACTAGACTACACACAGTGACAAGAGAAACACTGGACTACACACATTGACAACAGAAACACTGGACTACACACATTGACAAGAGAAACACAGGACTACACACAGTGACAAGAGAAACACCAGACTACACACAGTGAGAAGAGAAACAATGGACTACACACATTGACAAGAGAAACAGTGGACTACACACAGTGAGAAGAGAAACACAGGACTACACACATTGACAACAGAAACACAGGACTACACACATTGACAAGAGAAACAGTGGACTACACACATTGACAAGAGAAACACTAGACTACACACATTGAGAAGAGAAACACTGGACTACGCACATTGAGAAGAGAAACAGTGGACTACACACATTGACAAGAGAAACAGTGGACTACACACATTGACAAGAGAAACAGTGGACTACACTCATTGAGAAGAGAAACACCGGACTACACACATTGACAAGAGAAACACTGGACTACACACATTGACAAGAGAAACACCGGACTACACACATTGACAAGAGAAACACTAGACTACACACATTGACAAGAGAAACACCGGACTACACACATTGACAAGAGAAACACTGGACTACACATTGACAAGAGAAACAGTGGACTACACACATTGACAAGAGAAACACTAGACTACACACATTGAGAAGAGAAACACTAGACTACACACATTGACAAGAGAAACACCGGACTACACACATTGACAAGAGAAACAGTGGACTACACATTGACAAGAGAAACAGTGGACTACACACATTGACAAGAGAAACACTGGACTACACATTGACAAGAGAAACACTGGACTACACATTGACAAGAGAAACACTGGACTACACATTGACAAGAGAAACAGTGGACTACACACATTGACAAGAGAAACACTGGACTACACATTGACAAGAGAAACAGTGGACTACACACATTGACAAGAGAAACAGTGGACTACACACATTGACAAGAGAAACAGTGGACTACACATTGACAAGAGAAACAGTGGACTACACACATTGACAAGAGAAACAGTGGACTACACTCATTGAGAAGAGAAACACCGGACTACACACATTGACAAGAGAAACACTGGACTACACACATTGACAAGAGAAACACCGGACTACACACATTGACAAGAGAAACACTAGACTACACACATTGAGAAGAGAAACACTAGACTACACACATTGACAAGAGAAACACCGGACTACACATTGACAAGAGAAACACTGGACTACACACATTGACAAGAGAAACACTAGACTACACACATTGAGAAGAGAAACACTAGACTACACACATTGACAAGAGAAACACCGGACTACACACATTGACAAGAGAAACACTGGACTACACATTGACAAGAGAAACAGTGGACTACACACATTGACAAGAGAAACACTAGACTACACACATTGAGAAGAGAAACACTAGACTACACACACTGACAAGAGAAACACTGGACTACACACATTGAGAAGAGAAACACCGGACTACACATTGACAAGAGAAACAGTGGACTACACACATTGACAAGAGAAACACTAGACTACACACATTGAGAAGAGAAACAGTGGACTACACACAATGACAAGAGAAACAGTGGACTACACACATTGACAAGAGAAACAGTGGACTACACACATTGACAAGAGAAACAGTGGACTACACACATTGACAAGAGAAACACTAGACTACACACACTGACAAGAGAAACACTGGACTACACACATTGAGAAGAGAAACACCGGACTACACACATTGACAAGAGAAACAGTGGACTACACTCATTGAGAAGAGAAACACCGGACTACACACATTGACAAGAGAAACACTGGACTACACACATTGACAAGAGAAACAGTGGACTACACTCATTGAGAAGAGAAACAGTGGACTACACTCATTGAGAAGAGAAACACCGGACTATGTCACAACAATTTTGAAGGAGATATATACAGGGCAGAACCTACTAGTCTGTCTTAACTGTGGCATGGAGAAACAACTGTCAAAGATGACTGGCTACACAAGAGAAACAAAACAGGACGCAATGCACGCATGAAATTATGGCATAGAGAAACATCAGGATGAGAAATGACATACAGCGTAGAATATAGAAAGACACATATGAAATGTTAAGAAAGGTAAAGTAAATAGCATGAGGTGTCTCAATGTGCATACTGAATTGTGCTGGCAAACATACATCAGAAGGAATTACTTATATGTGTAATCAACCCAGCTATACCTACAGGAATTACTTACAGGTGTAATCAACCTGGCCACACCTACAGGTGTAATCAGACTGGGCCACACCTACAGGAATTACATGTGTAATCAGCCCGGCCACACCTACAGAAATTACAGGTGTAATCAGCCCAGTCACACCTATAGGAATTACAGGTGTAATCAGCCTGGCCACACCTACAGGAATTACTTACAGGTGTAATTAGATAGGTCACACCTACAGGAATTACTTACAGGTGTAAATAGACAGGTCACACCTACAGGAATTACTTACAGGTGTAATGAGACAGGCCACACCTATAGAAATCACTTACAGATGTAACAAGCCCAGCCACACCTACAGGAATTACTTACAGGTGTAATCAGCCTGGCCACACCTACAGGAATTACTTACAGGTGTAATGAGCCCGGCCACACCTATAGGCTGCTTCAGTACCAGTATCCTCTTGCTGGCAGCAGGTGATGGGACTAGGTCACCGTAGATACGTTTAGCTTCCTCACCAAACCACTCCAGGAATCCAGAGCCATAGGCAACTTCTCCTTCAGCTTCTGCCAGGGGTTTCCCCTAAATATAGATAACTCATTTGTTTTCATAATTTTTCCCACACAAGACTGACGAGAGAATTTCTCTTACACAGATAAACAACAAATCTCTTACACAGGCAAATAAGCAAATTTGTCTTCAGACAAGCAAATTTCTCTTCAGACAAGCAAATTTCTCTTACAAAGGAAGACAATAAATCTCTTACATAGGCAAATAAATGAACTTATCTTATAAAACATGCAATAACTGACTTTCCTATTTTAAAATAAAATCACAGTTGTAATGAATGTATGCCTCTAATTAGATGTATTAGAAACAAATTTGACTAAAATATTGTTATCAAATCTCTTTTTGTGTGGGTCTGAATCTCTCTCTCTCTCTCTCTCTCTCTGTGTTTCTCATTTTGTCTGTCTGCCTGTCTACCTGTATGTCAGTCCCTCACTGAATCTGATTCCAGTTATAAGACATTCTATTCTGGAGCTCAGGTTTTCTCAACTCTGCTGAGGTAGAAAGGCTTGCATGTTCCAATGACCTCAAGACTCCTTCCATGGAACCTCCTCTCAAGGAAGGCAGATCCACCTCTCAAGGAAGGCAGATCCACCTCTCAAGGAAGGCAGATCCATCTCTCAAGGAAGACAGATCCATCTCTCAAGGAAGACAGATCCACCTCTCAAGGAAGGCAAAACCTCCTCTCCAGGAAGACAAATCCATCTCTCAAGGAAGGCAGATCCACCTCTCAAGGAAGGCAGATCCACCTCTCAAGGAAGGCAGAACTTCCTCTCCAGGAAGGCAGATCCACAAATAATGGCCGCTGACATCGAAGGATGGGCCACAGGCTAGATGTAACACAACTTGCTGGATGATAGTTGTTGTTTTATAACTCAATCATCTCATAGTTGTTGTTTTATAACTCAATCATCTAATAGTTGTTGTTTTATAACTCAATCATCTCATAGTTGTTGTTTTATAACTCAATCATCTCATAGTTATTGTCTTATAACTCAATCATCTCATAGTTGTTGTTTTATAACTCAATCATCTCATAGTTGTTGTTTTATAACTCAATCATATTGTAGTTATTGTTTTATAACACAATCATCTCATAGTTGTTGTCTTATAACTCAATCATCTCATAGTTGTTGTTTTATAACTCCATCATCTCATAGTTGTTGTCTTATAACTCAATCATCTCATAGTTGTTGTTTTATAACTCAATCATCTCATAGTTGTTTTATAACTCAATCATCTCATAGTTGTTGTTTTATAACTCAATCATCTCATAGTTGTTGTTTTATAACTCAATCATCTTGTAGTTTGTTTTATAACTCAATCATCTCATAGTTGTTGTTTTATAACTCAATCATCTCATAGTTGTTGTTTTATAACTCAATCATCTCATAGTTGTTGTTTTATAATTCAATCATCTCATAGTTGTTGTCTTATAACTCAATCATCACATAGTTGTTGTCTTAAAACTCAAAATCTCATGGTTAATTTTTTATAACTCAATCATCTCATAGTTGTTGTTTTATAACTCAAACATCTCATAGTTGTTGTTTTATAACTCAATCATCTCATAGTTATTGTCTTATAACTCAATCATCTCATAGTTGTTGTTTTATAACTCAAACATCTCATAGTTGTTGTTTTATAACTCAGTCATCTCATAGTTGTTGTCTTATAACTCAATTATCTCATAGTTGTTGTCTTATAACTCAATCATCTCATAGTTGTTGTTTTATATCTCAAACATCTCATAGTTGTTGTCTTATAACTCAAACATCTCATAGTTGTTGTCTTATAACTCAATAATCTCATAGTTGTTGTTTTATAACTCAATCATCTCATAGTTGTTGTTTTATAACTCAATCATCTCATAGTTGTTGTCTTATAACTCAAACATCTCATAGTTGTTGTCTTATAACTCAATCATCTCATAGTTGTTGTTTTATAACTCAATCATCTCATAATTGTTGTCTTATAACTCAATCATCTCATAGTTGTTGTTTTATAACTCAAACATCTCATAGTTGTTGTCTTATAACTCAAACATCTCATAGTTATTGTTTTATAACTCAATCATCTCATAGCTGTTGTTTTATAACTCAATCATCACACAGTTGTTGTTTTATAACTCAATCATCTCATAGTTGTTGTTTTATAACTCAATCATCGCATAGTTGTTGTCTTATAACTCAATCATCTCATAGTTGTTGTCTTATAACTCAAACATCTCATAGTTGTTGTCTTAAAACTCAATCATCTCATAGTTGTTGTTTTATAACTCAAACATCTCATAGTTGTTGTCTTATAACTCAATCATCTCATAGTTGTTGTTTTATAACTCAAACATCTCATAGTTATTGTCTTATAACTCAAATATCTCATAGTTGTTGTTTTATAACTCAAACATCTCATAGTTGTTGTCTTATAAATCAATCATCTCATAGTTGTTGTTTTATAACTCAAAAATCTCATAGTTGTTGTCTTATAACTCAATTATCTCATAGTTGTTGTTTTATAACTCAAACATCTCATAGTTGTTGTTTTATAACTCAATCATCTCATAGTTGTTGTTTTATAACTCAAACATCTCATAGTTGTTGTTTTATAACTCAAACATCTCATAGTTGTTGTTTTATAACTCAATCATCTCATAGTTGTTGTTTTATAAATCAAGCATCTCATAGTTGTTGTTTTATAACTCAAACATCTCATAGTTGTTGCCTTATAACTCAAACATCTCATAGTTGTTGTCTTATAACTCAAACATCTCATAGTTGTTGTTTTATAACTCAAACATCTCATAGTTGTTGTTTTATAACTCAAACATCTCATAGTTGTTGTCTTATAACTCAAACATCTCATAGTTGTTGTCTTATAACTCAAACATCTCATAGTTGTTGTCTTATAACTCAAACATCTCATACTTGTTGTTTTATAACTCAGTCATCTCATAGTTGTTGTCTTATAACTCAATTATCTCATAGTTGTTGTCTTATAACTCAATCATCTCATAGTTGTTGTTTTATATCTCAAACATCTCATAGTTGTTGTCTTATAACTCAAACATCTCATAGTTGTTGTCTTATAACTCAATAATCTCATAGTTGTTGTTTTATAACTCAATCATCTCATAGTTGTTGTTTTATAACTCAATCATCTCATAGTTGTTGTCTTATAACTCAAACATCTCATAGTTGTTGTCTTATAACTCAATCATCTCATAGTTGTTGTTTTATAACTCAATCATCTCATAATTGTTGTCTTATAACTCAATCATCTCATAGTTGTTGTTTTATAACTCAAACATCTCATAGTTGTTGTCTTATAACTCAAACATCTCATAGTTATTGTTTTATAACTCAATCATCTCATAGCTGTTGTTTTATAACTCAATCATCACACAGTTGTTGTTTTATAACTCAATCATCTCATAGTTGTTGTTTTATAACTCAATCATCGCATAGTTGTTGTCTTATAACTCAATCATCTCATAGTTGTTGTCTTATAACTCAAACATCTCATAGTTGTTGTCTTAAAACTCAATCATCTCATAGTTGTTGTTTTATAACTCAAACATCTCATAGTTGTTGTCTTATAACTCAATCATCTCATAGTTGTTGTTTTATAACTCAAACATCTCATAGTTATTGTCTTATAACTCAAATATCTCATAGTTGTTGTTTTATAACTCAAACATCTCATAGTTGTTGTCTTATAAATCAATCATCTCATAGTTGTTGTTTTATAACTCAAAAATCTCATAGTTGTTGTCTTATAACTCAATTATCTCATAGTTGTTGTTTTATAACTCAAACATCTCATAGTTGTTGTTTTATAACTCAATCATCTCATAGTTGTTGTTTTATAACTCAAACATCTCATAGTTGTTGTTTTATAACTCAAACATCTCATAGTTGTTGTTTTATAACTCAATCATCTCATAGTTGTTGTTTTATAAATCAAGCATCTCATAGTTGTTGTTTTATAACTCAAACATCTCATAGTTGTTGCCTTATAACTCAAACATCTCATAGTTGTTGTCTTATAACTCAAACATCTCATAGTTGTTGTTTTATAACTCAAACATCTCATAGTTGTTGTTTTATAACTCAAACATCTCATAGTTGTTGTCTTATAACTCAAACATCTCATAGTTGTTGTCTTATAACTCAAACATCTCATAGTTGTTGTCTTATAACTCAAACATCTCATACTTGTTGTTTTATAACTCAAACATCTCATAGTTGTTGTTTTATAACTCATACATCTCATAGTTGTTGTCTTATAACTCAAACATCTCATAGTTGTTTTATAACTCAAACATCTCATAGTTGTTGTCTTATAACTCAAACATCTCATAGGTGTTGTCTTATAACTCAATCATCTCATAGTTGTTGTTTTATAACTCAAACATCTCATAGTTGTTGTCTTATAACTCAAGCATCTCATAGTTGTTGTTTTATAACTCAAACATCTCATAGGTGTTGTTTTATAACTCAATCATCGCATAGTTGATGTTTTATAACTCAATCATCTCATAGTTGTTGATTTATAACTCAAACATCTCATAGATGTTGTCTTATAACTCAATCATATCATAGTTGTTGTTTTATAACTCAAACATCTCATAGTTGTTGTTTTATAACTCAAACATCTCATAGTTGTTGTCTTATAACTCAATCATCTCATAGTTGTTGTCTTATAACTAAAATATCTCATAGTTGTTGTCTTATAACTCAATCATCTCATAGTTGTTGTTTTATAACTCAAACATCTCATAGTTGTTGCCTTATAACTCAAATATCTCATAGTTGTTGTCTTATAACTCAAACATCTCATAGTTGTTGTCTTATAACTCAAACATCTCATAGTTATTGTTTTATAACTCAATCATTGCATAGCTGTTGTTTTATAACTCAATCATCTCATAGTTGTTGTTTTATAACTCAATCATCTCATAGTTGTTGTTTTATAACTCAATCATCGCATAGTTGTTGTCTTATAACTCAATCATCTCATAGTTGTTGTTTTATACTCAATCATCTCATAGTTGTTGTCTTATAACTCAATCATCTCATAGTTGGTGTTTTATAACTCAATCATCTCATAGTTGTTGTTTTATAACTCAATCATCGCATAGTTGTTGTCTTATAACTCAATCATCTCATAGTTGTTGTCTTATAACTCAATCATCTCATAGTTATTGTCTTATAACTCAAATATCTCATAGTTGTTGTTTTATAACTCAAACATCTCATAGTTGTTGTCTTATAAATCAATCATCTCATAGTTGTTGTTTTATAACTCAAAAATCTCATAGTTGTTGTCTTATAACTCAATTATCTCATAGTTGTTGTTTTATAACTCAAACATCTCATAGTTGTTGTTTTATAACTCAATCATCTCATAGTTGTTGTTTTATAACTCAAACATCTCATAGTTGTTGTTTTATAACTCAAACATCTCATAGTTGTTGTTTTATAACTCAATCATCTCATAGTTGTTGTTTTATAAATCAAGCATCTCATAGTTGTTGTTTTATAACTCAAACATCTCATAGTTGTTGCCTTATAACTCAAACATCTCATAGTTGTTGTCTTATATCTCAAACATCTCATAGTTGTTGTTTTATAACTCAAACATCTCATAGTTGTTGTTTTATAACTCAAACATCTCATAGTTGTTGTCTTATAACCCAAACATCTCATAGTTGTTGTCTTATAACTCAAACATCTCATAGTTGTTGTCTTATAACTCAAACATCTCATACTTGTTGTTTTATAACTCAAACATCTCATAGTTGTTGTTTTATAACTCATACATCTCATAGTTGTTGTCTTATAACTCAAACATCTCATAGTTGTTTTATAACTCAAACATCTCATAGTTGTTGTCTTATAACTCAAACATCTCATAGGTGTTGTCTTATAACTCAATCATCTCATAGTTGTTGTTTTATAACTCAAACATCTCATAGTTGTTGTCTTATAACTCAAGCATCTCATAGTTGTTGTTTTATAACTCAAACATCTCATAGGTGTTGTTTTATAACTCAATCATCGCATAGTTGATGTTTTATAACTCAATCATCTCATAGTTGTTGATTTATAACTCAAACATCTCATAGATGTTGTCTTATAACTCAATCATATCATAGTTGTTGTTTTATAACTCAAACATCTCATAGTTGTTGTTTTATAACTCAAACATCTCATAGTTGTTGTCTTATAACTCAATCATCTCATAGTTGTTGTCTTATAACTAAAATATCTCATAGTTGTTGTCTTATAACTCAATCATCTCATAGTTGTTGTTTTATAACTCAAACATCTCATAGTTGTTGCCTTATAACTCAAACATCTCATAGTTGTTGTCTTATAACTCAAACATCTCATAGTTGTTGTCTTATAACTCAAACATCTCATAGTTATTGTTTTATAACTCAATCATTGCATAGCTGTTGTTTTATAACTCAATCATCTCATAGTTGTTGTTTTATAACTCAATCATCTCATAGTTGTTGTTTTATAACTCAATCATCACATAGTTGTTGTCTTATAACTCAATCATCTCATAGTTGTTGTTTTATACTCAATCATCTCATAGTTGTTGTCTTATAACTCAATCATCTCATAGTTGGTGTTTTATAACTCAATCATCTCATAGTTGTTGTTTTATAACTCAATCATCGCATAGTTGTTGTCTTATAACTCAATCATCTCATAGTTGTTGTCTTATAACTCAATCATCTCATAGTTGTTGTCTTATAACTCAATCATCTCATAGTTGATGTTTTATAACTCAATCATCTCATAGTTGTTGTCTTATAACTCAATCATCTCATAGTTGTTTTCTTATAACTCAAACATCTCATAGTTATTGTTTTATAACTCAATCATCTCATAGTTGTTGTCTTATAACTCAATCATCTCATAGTTGTTGTTTTATAACTCAAACATCTCATAGTTGTTGCCTTATAACTCAAACATCTCATAGTTGTTGTCTTATAACTCAAACATCTCATAGTTGTTGTCTTATAACTCAAACATCTCATAGTTATTGTTTTATAACTCAATCATTGCATAGTTGTTGTTTTATAACTCAATCATCTCATAGTTGTTGTTTTATAACTCAATCATCTCATAGTTGTTGTCTTATAACTCAATCATCTCATAGTTGTTGTTTTATACTCAATCATCTTATAGTTGTTGTCTTATAACTCAATCATCTCATAGTTGTTGTTTTATAACTCAATCATCTCATAGTTGTTGTTTTATAACTCAATCATCGCATAGTTGTTGTCTTATAACTCAATCATCTCATAGTTGTTGTCTTATAACTCAATCATCTCATAGTTGTTGTCTTATAACTCAATCATCTCATAGTTGATGTTTTATAACTCAATCATCTCATAGTTGTTGTCTTATAACTCAATCATCTCATAGTTGTTGTCTTATAACTCAAACATCTCATAGTTGTTGTCTTATAACTCAAACATCTCATAGTTATTGTTTTATAACTCAATCATCTCATAGTTGTTGTTTTATAACTCAAACATCTGATAGTTGTTGTCTTATAACTCAAACGTCTCATACTTATTGTTTTATAACTCAATCATCTCATAGTTGTTGTTTTATAACTCAAACATCTCATAGTTGTTGTTTTATAACTCAATCATCTCATAGTTGTTGTTTTATAACTCAATCATCTCATAGTTGTTGTCTTATAACTCAAACATCTCATAGTTGTTTTATAACTCAATCATCTCATAGTTGTTATTTGTGCCTCAAACATCTCATAGTTGTTGTTTTATAACTCAATCATCTCATAGTTGTTTTATAACTCAATCATCTCATAGTTGTTGTTTTATAACTCAATCATCTCATAGTTGTTTTAAAACTCAATCATCTCATAGTTGTTTTATAACTCAATCATCTCATAGTTGTTGTCTTATAACTCAATCTCATAGTTGTTGTTTTATAACTCAATCATCTCATAGTTGTTGTTTTATAACTCAATCATCTCATAGTTGTTTTATAACTCAATCATCTCATAGTTGTTGTTTTATAACTCAATCATCTCATAGTTGTTTTATAACTCAATCATCTCATAGTTGTTGTTTTATGACTCAATCATCTCATAGTTGTTGTTTTATAACTCAATCATCTCATAGTTGTTGTTTTATAACTCAATGATCTTGTAGTTGTTTTATAACTCAATCATCTCATAGTTGTTGTTTTATAACTCAATCATATTGTAGTTATTGTTTTATAACTCAATCATCTCATAGTTGTTGTTTTATAACTCAATCATCTCATAGTTGTTGTTTTATAACTCAATCATCTCATAGTTGTTGTTTTATAACTCAATCATCTCATAGTTGTTGTTTTATAACTCAATCATCTCATAGTTATCTTATAACTCAATCATCTCATAGTTGTTGTCTTATAACTCAATCATCTCATAGTTGTTGTCTTATAACTCAATCATCTCATAGTTGTCTTTTAACTCAATCATCTCATAGTTATTTGTGCCTCAGTCATCTCATTGTTATTTGTGCCTCAATCATCTCATAGTTATTTGTGCCTCAATCATCTCATAGTTATTTGTGCCTCAATCATCTCATAGTTATTTGTGCCTCAATCATCTCATAGTTGTTATCTTATAACTCAATCATCTCATAGTTGTTATCTTATAACTCAATTATCTCATAGTTGTTATCTTATAACTCAATCATCTCATAGTTGTTGTTTGTGCCTCAATCATCTCATAGTTGTTGTCTTATAGTTGTTCCACCTTTGACCTTTGACTGTGCATATTTATCTGTTAAGTAAATATCATATCTTATCACAGTCAAGTGATACAGAACTGCTACTGTCAAATGGTATATTACTACCACCATTAAGTGTAGGGGTAGGGTTTACTTAACAAAGGAGAAGTAAGGTTCCTCCTTCCCTCCGCTAGCCATCGGGACACCCTTGGGCAAGGTGGAGTACCCATTTAGCCCCCCGATCAGGGTTACGTGAAGCCATGGGTGCAGGTGGTGGATGAGGTTGAAGAGTAGCCGACAGATAGTTGTAGGTTATGGTCTCCAGCTTCACGACAGTAGGCAGAGGATCTCTTTTTTAAGGAGACAATGGCTACAGTCATTGACCAGTATGGTCACTGCTAGGAAGGAAAGCAATGGCAAACTATCTTTTTTACAGATGCCAAGAACATTATGTTTTGTGATATCATCGAAAATCAAAGAAACAGCATAAATGGGTGCTCCATAGGAGCAGCTTTGCCTGGTAGGGATAATCATGTGCACCAGGTGACTCCAGACTGTCAGCAGGCTACTGGGTGCAAAATATTACTATCTTTGAAATTATGAACTTGGAATGTTAGAACAATGAGTGCAGATGGAAAATTGGATAACATCAAACAAGAAATGGAAGAGAGAATATTAACATATTAGGATTGTGTGAGACGAGATGGAAAAGGACAGGGATTAAGACATGGGAGCATTTTAAGATTATATATTCTGAAGGCAAGGAAAGGCAAAGAGGCGTAGCAATTATCTTGGATCTGAAAACATCAAAATCCGTTAAAGGATAATGGGCAGTGTCAGACCGAGTTCTATTGGTAAAATTAATCGGCAGACCTTTTAACATAAATATCATTCAGATATATGCCCAAACGGGAGAAAGCAGTGAAGATAGTGTAGAGGAATTTTATAATAACATGGAGAATGCTTTGAAGAAATGTAAAAATTCAGAAACAAACATCATAATGGGTGACTTCAATGCGAAAGTAGGAAATCAAGGCGATGGATGCACAGTAGGTAAACATGGTTTGGGAGAACGAAATGAGAGAGGATGCGGACTTGTAGAATGGGCAAAAGAACATGAACTGATGGTCGGAAACACCTAGTTTAAGCAACATTACAGAAGATTATGGACATGGAGAAGTCCTGATAGCAGAATTAGAAACCAGAACGATTACATCCTGATTAACAGAAGGTTTCAAAATGAGTTAACAGTCAGTAGCAAAAACAGTTCCAAATGCAGACTGTTGCAGTGATCACAGATTGAGTATAGGCACTGAAGGTAAAGTTAAATAAAGTCAATTATACACCAGTAAATACTAAATATGATCTGTGTGCATTAAAAAATGACAAAGAAATACAAGACAATTTTAACACAGAAGTAAAGAACAGATTTGATGTATTGTCTGATCTAGAGACCTTATTTCAAGATGTGGATGATCAATGGGAAATGTTGAAGAATTCAATTGATTCTGCTGCAGAAACAACTATCTCAAAATTAAAGAAAGTAGGTCGTAAGAAATGGACGACTGAAAAAATTTTAAGACTAATGGAAACAAGACGACACAACAAACATAATCCTGACAAATATGAAGAGGTTCACAGGAAAGTTAGAAAATTATGTAAAGAAGCAAAAGAAACATGGCTTGAAAATATTTGCATAGAAATTGAAAAACAACACAACAGTAAAAATACAAAATTAATGCACAAAAGAATTCAGGAGCTTACTAATAAAAGAACACTTACATCAACAGGATGCCTGAAAACAAAAGATGGAAAAATCATAATAGAAAAACATGAGATTTTACATACATGGTCAGATTATGTGAGAAACCTTTATGATGATACAAGAGAAGAGCATTATGATATTCTGAGTAATAATGAAGAACCATTAATTCTGAAGACAGAAGTTCAGAATGCTCTTAACCATATAAAATCTAGAAAGACCCCAGGTCCAGACAACATCTCAACAGAAATTATCACTGCCCTAGAAGAATATGGAATAGATCAAGTCACCAGACTGCTGACACAATATATGATACTGGAGATAAATAAATAAATGTTTGCATATCCTTTACAGGACAACGCTGTCAACATCAGCATCTTTCAGCTGATTGTTGATTTCTTGGCAAGATTACACTCAGTAGTTTGCCATTACTTTCTGAGCGACCGGCTCACATACCCCGTAAATTACAGATGCGGTTAGAACCACTACCGATTCTCGCCGGCATCACGTTACTCATGAGAGTATACGGGATTACGGAGAAAGTCGCTAAAAACTTGGCCAGGGAGACCGGCATACTGGATATATACGTCCTGAATTATGTAATTCTATATTTATTGCAATCCCGAAGAAATCAGGAGCTTTGGAATGTGATCAATATCGAACAATTAGTATAATGAGCCACATCACAAAGATTTTGCTAAGAATTATCATGCAAAGAGTGAGGAAGAAGATACAACCTGAAATAGGGGAAGAACAATGGGAACTTGTAGAAGGCAAGGATACAGTAAATACTGTGTTTATACTGAGAACAGTAATTGAACGTTTTATAGAAGTAAATAAAGATATACATCTTTGCTTTATTGACTACACAAAGGCTTTTGATAGAGTAAGACATGACAACATAATAGAGATGCTTGCAAGATCTACAAATTAATGGGAAAGACCTTAGACTTGTGAAAAACATATTGGAAACAACAAGCTGCCATCAGATTTGATAATGAAGTAGGTCAATATCAGCCTATTAAGAGAGGTGTGAGACAGGGATGTGTAATGTCTCTAGATCTTATTTCCCTGTAGAGTGAAAATATTTTCAGAAATGTAGAAGATATGAAAGGAATCATCACTGGAGGAAGAAACATCAGTAACATTAGATACGTGGATGATACACTATTGATTGCAGTCAATGAGAAGGATCTGCAACATTTAGTAGATGCGGTTGTTGCACACAGTGAACAACTGGGGTTAGAATTAAATTGTAAAAAAAAGACACGGATTATGGTAGTCACTAGGAAGAACAAAATACTACAATGTAATATACCAGTAAATGGGAATATTCTTCAACAAGTGAATCGGTACAGTTATCACGGAACAGTCATAACATCTGATGGGAGATGCTTTGAAGAGATTAGAACAAGAATCGCCATGGCGAAGGTAGCTTTTTGCAAGATGAAAAACATACTAACCAATAAAAAGTCCTACAAGAAACAAATGAAAACCGTAAAGTGATTACAGACATTAGGCATAGACAGTCACAATTTATTGGTCACATGAGAAGAAATAAATGGGAGAACTTGGTGACAACTGGCAAGATCGAGGGCAAGAGAACAAGGGGAGGGCAGAGAAGTAAATACCTGGATGGCTAGGCCATGCTGTATGGTTGAGACAAGAACACTGAGCTGATCTACGACTCTGGTGATCAAGTGAGATGGCAAAACATGGCCGCCCACGCTTACGGGCAAGGCACATGATGATGACTACTACTGTCAAGTGGTATAGTATTAATACTGTCAAACAGCATAGAGGAGGCCACCATGGCTAAATGGATAAGAACGTTTGTTCTAACATCCATCAGTGTGCTGATGTCGAGGTCAGGGGTTCAACCCCTACACCAGACAGTTGGACTAAAATGTTGACCTCTCGTCCTTGATTTGGGGTCATAAATTACAAGTACCTCTGAAGTCAGAGTGGGATTGCCTGATGGTGAGAGGCACTGTTAATAGGGAAAGCTAATCCGTACACAAAATTCAGTCCATCACTACTAGAAGTAGGTATGGAAGTATGTATGAAAGTAGTGTGTATGGACTATGCTTGAGTTGAAAGCCAAAAACTAAACAAAACGGCACAGTACCATTTCCATGGTCAGCAGAGTTGCCAATTCCTTCTTATGCTGGAGACACAGGGCAAACCACTTCTTTAAGATGACGCTTCTCTCCTGGAACAGAGAACAAACAAGGAAACAGCCAATCAACATACAGGTCAAAGGTCAGACATTACACTGAGTTTCTTGGCTACATCTAGAAAATTTGAATTGGCTTCATTTGGTTTAGTCAGTAGTAGTAATGAGATGTACCATTTCCAAGTCAGCAATAGTAATGAGATGTACCATTTCCAAGTCAGCAGTAGTAATTAGATGTACCATTTCCAAGTCAGCAGTAGTAATTAGATGTACCATTTCCAAGTCAGCAGTAGTAATTAGATGTACCATTTCCAAGTCAGCAGTAGTAATCAGATGTACCATTTCCAAGTCAGCAGTAGTAATTAGATGTACCATTTCTAAGTCAGCAGTGGTAATGAGATGTACCATTTCCAAGTCAGCAGTAGTAATTAGATGTACCATTTCCAAGTCAGCAGTGGTAATGAGATGTACCATTTCCAAGTCAGCAGTAGTAATCAGATGTACCATTTCCAAGTCAGCAGTAGTAATCAGATGTACCATTTCCAAGTCAGCAGTAGTAATCAGATGTACCATTTCCAAGTCAGCAGTAGTAATCAGATGTACCATTTCCAAGTCAGCAGTGGTAATGAGATGTACCATTTCCAAGTCAGCAGTAGTAATGAGATGTACCATTTCCAAGTCAGCAGTAGTAATTAGATGTACCATTTCCAAGTCAGCGGTAGTAATCAGATGTACCATTTCCAAGTCAGCAGTGGTAATGAGATGTACCATTTCCAAGTCAGCAGTAGTAATGAGATGTACCATTTCCAAGTCAGCAGTAGTAATTAGATGTACCATTTCCAAGTCAGCGGTAGTAATCAGATGTACCATTTCCAAGTCAGCAGTAGTAATTAGATGTACCATTTCTAAGTCAGCAGTGGTAATGAGATGTACCATTTCCAAGTCAGCAGTAGTAATTAGATGTACCATTTCCAAGTCAGCAGTGGTAATGAGATGTACCATTTCCAAGTCAGCAGTAGTAATCAGATGTACCATTTCCAAGTCAGCAGTAGTAATCAGATGTACCATTTCCAAGTCAGCAGTAGTAATCAGATGTACCATTTCCAAGTCAGCAGTGGTAATCAGATGTACCATTTCCAAGTCAGCAGTGGTAATGAGATGTACCATTTCCAAGTCAGCAGTAGTAATGAGATGTACCATTTCCAAGTCAGCAGTAGTAATTAGATGTACCATTTCCAAGTCAGCGGTAGTAATCAGATGTACCATTTCCAAGTCAGCAGTAGTAATGAGATGTACCATTTCCAAGTCAGCAGTAGTAATGAGATGTACCATTTCCAAGTCAGCAGTAGTAATCAGATGTACCATTTCCAAGTCAGCAGTAGTAATCAGATGTACCATTTCCAAGTCAGCAATAGTAATTAGATGTACCATTTCCAAGTCAGCAATAGTAATTAGATGTACCATTTCCAAGTCAGCGGTAGTAATCAGATGTACCATTTCCAAGTCAGCAGTAGTAATCAGATGTACCATTTCCAAGTCAGCAGTAGTAATTAGATGTAGTAATTAAAAGCAGATATAGTATCAGTCATTAGTTATAATCAGAGCATAGTGTAGCAATCATCTGTGTGTAGTAATCAGTCAGATTTAGTCATCACATCATCACATCCATGTGTAGTAATCACAGCTAGGTGTAGTAATAGTCAGATGTAGCAAGATGAGTCAGCAGTAGAAATAAGATTCAAGTGTAGTAATCAGAGTCAGCAGTACTAATCAGAGTCAGCAGTAATAATCAGAGTCAGCAGTAGTAATCAGAGTCAGCAGTAGTAATCAGAGTCAGCAGTAGTAATCAGTCAGCAGTAGTAATCAAAATCAGTAGTAGTAGAGTATGCAGTAGTAATCAGCGTCAGTAGTAGTAATCAGAGTCAGCAACAGTAATCAAATTCAGTAGTAGTAATCAGTCAGCAGTAGTAATCAGTCAGCAGTAGTAATCAGAGTCAGCAATAGTAATCAGTCAGCAGTAGTAATCAGTCAGCAGTAGTAATCAAAGTCAGCAGTAGTAATCAAAGTCAGCAGTAGCAATCAGTCAGCAATAGTAATCAGTCAGCAGTAGTAATCACTCAGCAATAGTAATCAGTCAGCAGTAGTAATCAATGTCAGTAGTAGTAATCAGTCAGCAATAGTAATCAGTCAGCAGTAGTTATCAGTCAGCAGTAGTAATCAAAGTCAGTAGTAGTAATCAGAGTCAGCAGTAGTAATCAAAGTCAGTAGTAGTTGTCAGTCAGTAGTAGTAATCAGAGTTAGATGTAGTAGTCAGAGTCAGGTGTAGTAATCAGTCACCCATAGTAGTCAGAATCAGTAGTAGTAATCAGAGTCAGGTGTAGTAATAAGGTGTAGTAATAAGGTGTAAGAATCAGTCAGCAGTAGAAATCAGCCTGATATAGTAATCAGTCAGCAGTAGTCATCAGATGTGGCAATCAGAGTCAAATGTAGCAATCAGTCAGGTGCTGCGTGGTCTCGAGGTATGGTGTTGTCAACAACTTAACTTTGACAGGCATACAAGGATTCCTCTTTGTACCACACGAAATGAGAACGTACACAAGGATACAACTATAATACAATTTTATTTGCTAGTTGTACAGTAGCTCTGCGAGCGGATAATCACATAGGTAATACACATCATGGTATATCGTGATGATGTGATGTGAAAGGTGATGTCGATGGTAATATCTATCGAAGCTAAGCCTAAGTCATAACTATTGCTATTGTCCTTTGTAAGCAACAAAGTATTCTCAGCGAATACTTCCGTCTGTCTTCTACGCTGTCCAGTCCTGGTCTGATGATCTTCGTGGTGTGTCCAGCCACGATCAGTTGAATCTTCGTGCATCAGCTAGTTTGCGTGCTTGGAGTTCCAGCACGCAGTTAGTAACTGGTCAACTGTTTAAAGTTACTGGTGTTTCGTTGACACTTCTCGTGATGCGGGTTTCCCCACTCTAATGTGGGCAACTCCAGCTCACGTGGTACAGTGTCCCCTGTTTGGACACGAGTGTGTCCAGTCGGAGAACTATTTATAGTTCTCACTTGTGCTTCTGTCCCTTCTGTCCCTATTTCCTAAATAGCTATGTTCTCCTGATCCTGTCTAGGTCTATTTCCATAGCTCTACTTCTATCTTATCTATTAGGTTCCTTGCAGCTCTTTGACAGGCTCTCCCTCCCTCTGTGTTGTGTTACAAACTTTTAAGTTGTGGGTGTAACACAAGTAGTAATCTCAACAAAAATTAGGGCTGTCTAATTTTGTCAAAGACTGCATGAGTTTTCTACCTCTGTTCTAGGCATAGGACAAGATCTCTCCTTTCCCTCGTCACACTGTTGTACTAGTTCACTTGGCTAATTGATTAGCACACCACACTAGTACAGTTGGCTAGAGACTGTGCTCATACTAACATTATACTTCTTGGGAGTTTGTGTGATCCGGATCCAATGTCTTTTGACCTGTCCTCAAATTGTCAATATAATTGACAGCCCATACAAAATTGCCCCTATTACGAGTACAATACATGAATAATATTCATGCTCCCATATAATATTTACTCCAACTAGTATACATGCTTTATGTGCTTTTTAGCTTCCGCTTGTGAAGAAATATTTCAGTGTTAAACTAAGGTTTTCAAGATTTTGTTGTGTCCCCTGTTTAGAGTAGTTATTCCTCTTTGCAATTAATAGTGTATGCATCTTTATGTGTTAGTTTTTCTGGTTGGTTGCGTGTTTCTATCAAACTAATATGTATTTACTTTACTAATATGTGAATGTGTCTATAATCTACGTGTATGTAATCTTTCGAGCGCCGTAAAGCGGTTTACTGTAGTCACAAACGAGTGTGTCAGTCTGATTTCTGACTACTCTTCCGGTTTATGATGCTCAAAATATGTTTCCTCACACTATCATCTAAGTATGGCAACAACACAGATAAAAATAGAACAACACATTGTCTTAAACACATCGACACAAACGAATTACAACTCGCATTGTGCGGCAAAATATTTTTTCCCGCAACATGTCTCACTCCTCTGTATTTAATTCATTCTCTCATCGCATTCATACATCTTTCATTCCTCTTTCATTCTACACAGGTTTTAAAATACATGTTCTGTCATTAAAATATGGTTGTAGAAAAAAGAATGAATGAACAATATATATGTACAATAAATAGTTGGCTGAATTTAAACAAGTTTTCAAGCCAGATGACTGTGCTCTAGTTTTACACTCGTCATTTCTGTATGAAAATATACATATTTCAGAGGATTGTTCACTACCAATCCAGTGGGTACTGATTAATCTAGCTAAACTATTCTAAGTTGGTGTACTGAGCTACGTTAACTAAGGGAACTAATCTAACTAAATGATGAAAATGAGGAAAAGTGTGTTAGTTACCTTATTGTATGTTAGTACATAGAATGGTGGGATTAATGATGTGATTAATTTTTAAATAATGTTCTAATTAACTAACTGTCTAAGAAAATGTGTTTACATGATGATACACTAAAGTAATGTTTCCTAAGTAGTAAAGTATGATGTAAAGGTTAAACTAAATGAGTTTCTAACTAAATGTAGATGGATTTTAACTATTCAATGATATAAATAAAGTTATCAAGGTGGTTTTACATTCTCTTGTAACTACAAAAATATGATGTTACATGCAACTGTTATAAAAACATAATATTATACATATCACATACAATTTATTTATATCTAAATTACCTAATTACATCCAGGTGTGTTGTCGGAGTAGCGTCCCCTGTTGAATCTCGATGAAAAATAGAGTTCATTTAGACAAAGTCTGAAATATACGCTTTCATCCTGGGTAACGTTGAAATATCGTTCTATTCATGGGTTGCATACATGGTGGTGGCGTAGACAACTCATAATGTGTCTGTTCACTTTCACTAGTACTGACACAGTTAATCGTACGCAAGTTCAGGCGATTCACGAAGGTAAGTGCACTACAGTGCCTGTATTTACCACATAAGGCACTAGTTAATTACAGTGTCACTGATTTTGGTGATGTCAGATCGCTCTGGTATCTTGATCTGAGAAGGTCGGCTAAGTGTGTCTGCTAATACGTTCATGTTCCCCTTGATATGCTTTATCATGAACAAATAATTTTGCAGGATCAAAGACCATCTGTAGATCCTGTTATTACGGTGGACTCCAGACTGCATCACTGTCAGCGGTGAATTGTCAGTTTCAATGACAAACTTGGTACCCGCTAAGAATCTATGAAGCTTCTGGACACAATAGATGACGCTTAAAGCCTCTAACTCAGAGAGTGAGTACCTCGATTCAGCAGGGGTAATCTTGTGGCTTACATATATTATCGGGTGGAAGATTCCCTCATAGACCTGTCCTAAAACGCCAGCGATGGTTATAGCACTTGCGTCTGTACGAAGAAAATACGTAAGATTGGGGTTAGGCAAGCGCAAGATAGGTACAACGCTGAACATGTTTTAATTTTGATAATGCATCAATTAACTCTGCATCCTGCACATTTAATTTCACAGATGCTTTCAAAACATTAGAAAAAACGCTGGTGATTTCAGCTAAATTGGGTATGAACTTATTGTAGTAATTCACTAGACCAAGCAAGCTTCTGACCTGCTTCTTGGTCGTTGGCATGGTTAAGTTCAAAATTTTGGTGACAATTTTCTCATCTGTCTTAAGTTGGCCTCTGGTGATCGTATGGCCTAGGAAATTGATTTCTTCCATCCCCAACTCAACTTTGGTTGGCTTTACAGTAAGGCCGAATAATCTCAATCTATCGAAGACATGTCACAGTTTCTGTAAGTGTGATGTCCAGTCTGCAGTATGGACACAAATGTCATCAATGTATGTTGCCGTATTAGTTACTCCATGGAGGAGGTCCCTGGTGAGTCAGACAAAAGTGGCTGGAGCATTACAAAGGCCAAAAGGAAGGAATCGCCACTCATAAAGCCCTAGAGGTGTTGAGAATGCTGTTAGATGGATAGAAAGTGGATGCATCGGGACTTGCCAGTATCCCTTAGTTAGGTCAAGTTTAGAAAAAATTTGAGGTGGACATATCAAGAATCAGATCCTCACATGATGGGATTGGCTCTGCATCGACCTTGGTGACATTATTTAACCGGCGAAAATCGACACAGAGGCGGATTGTAGAGTCCTTTTTCTTCACAAGGACGATAGGAAAAGAGTATTCTGACTGCGACTTTTGGATTATTCCACTCGACTCAAGATTTAGAAGTTCCTTGTCGAGATTTTCCCTATAACTTAATGGGATGGAATAAGGTCGGCATTTGATAGGGGTGTTATCAGTCAGAATGATGGAGTGTTCGATTCTGTCAGTCCTACCTGGAATGTCAGAAAAAATGTCTCTGTATTCTGTCACTAGCTCTATTGTCTGTCGTCTTTGCTCATCTGTGAGTCTCGGTTCTATTCGTATACTATCAATTGTCCCAGTCATGTATGTTGGGACTGGTAGTTCTATGTCATCGTCGTCTATCTGATTGAGTACTGTGGTTGTACTACCTGTGTGTTCTGTTTCCTGACTAGGTGTATATGCGCTGTCGTCATCTTCTGTCGCTCTAGCTAGTGTAGTTGCACTATGTAGTCTGTCGCCGGGTTGCTTGGTGTGGGTGCATTCTGTTCGTCTGTCGTCGGTTCTTGTCGTGAGAAGTAAGGCTTCAGCATGTTGATATGAAATATCTTTAATTTTTGGTTTATCGATATTTCATAATCGACATCTGATATCTTTCGTACCACTTTGAATGGCCCTTGCCATGAAGTTAATAATAGATTACATTTATCTGGTAGTAAAAGTAGAACCTCTTGATTGGGTTCAAGGTGTAGAGTTTTGGCACCCTTATTGGCATAATGGCGGTCGATCTGGCCTTTTCTCTCCAAAGATGATTTGGCTATTACACACGCCTTCATAATTTTATCGCATGTTTCTGTTACCATCTCGTACGGTGTCACTGGGGTTGGACTATCTAGTGTACTTGTGATTAACTGATGGTAAATCGTTAGGGGTCCACGAGGGTTCACCCCATACACTAACTCAAATGGCGAGAAACCCGTACTTGAGTGCGGAATTTCTCGATAGGCAAACAGCACCGTTGGTAATCCGCTACACTTTCAAACGGTCTAGAGGTCAATGTTGAAGGTTGGACTTCAGCTGTTACATGCTTTCCCTTTCTCACTAAATGTTGGCAAATGGTACATGACCGACAAAATGATTTTATATCGTTACAAAACTTAGGCCAATAGAAATGTGCTAAAATTCTGGCTCTAGTTTTGTCATAAGCCAAATGTCCAGCAAACGGTGAATCCTGTGCAATGTTTAACACGTTTTGTCGATGTTTCAAAGGTAGCACCATCTGCTGCATTTCATAGTTATTGGTGGTGTAATATCGCATAAGAATTTCATTGTGGAGTTTAAAATACCAGGAGGCATTTTTGGTTAATTTGGCCTTTTCACCTAATAATTTAAAATAAGGTGCAATGGTTGGATCGGCACGTTGTGCCTCGATAAACTCTTGTCGAGTGGTATTGTCAATAGTACCGCTAGGTGTTAATAATTGTAATATTTCATCTTGTAGGTCATTCTGATGTGTTTGGGTGTCTGACCTAGTTACTGCATTAGCCGTATTGGTGTGTTTCCAGGCTAATATTTCGTCATCAGTGCAGTGTCTTAACCCTGGTAGGCACCCTAAAATGAGGTCAGTACATGGGTTCTGTAAAATCGCGCACGTAAATGTGCCGGAAAGCAACGGGGTGTTTATACTGACTTTTGCTAGCGGGTATTTCTCAATATTGCCAGAAAAAGTGCGGCATTTAACAAAATCGCCCGTATAATCCTCTGGGTTAATTAGTTCTTTCCTTACACCGATTAAAGTACTCCCACTATCCAGTAAACATTGGCATGGATATTCATTGACCAGTGCATCGTGGAACTTTAAATTGCCTCTGGAGGCTAAAGCTGAATTTGCATCTTCATTAGAAAATGGTAACATGTGACCACATTTGAGTTTACCGTCCGTATGGAACTGGTGACAAGTGTTACATTTATCGAAGTCTAAAATATCAGAATCAACAGCCACACTTTCACACTCATTGAATGGTAATACATTTTCGTTCTCGCATTCAACTTCACTGTCATTATCAGAGGATGTATCAATCAGCACAGCGTTGCTGGCCTTCATTCTCTGCCTGCCCTAACATTTAGAAGAATAATGTCCATAAGACGAACCAAAAAAAAAAAACACTTAACTGCACGTTTATATGAATTCCTTTTGTTTTCCTGCTTTTTGATCATCATTTCAAGATGTGCAGGATATGACGGATGTTTATCACACATCGAGAATTGTTGGTGATATAAATTGCAGTATCCACACTGGGGTGGCTTTTGGTATGGTCTATCTTTCTTCTGATAAGATTTCTGGTTGAAAGATCTGTTTGGTTGGTTCTTTGCAAACGCTGTAATTTCAGAATCATGTATAGATGACTTAAATACATCTCGGTTGGAAGAGAAATATGCCGAACCACGTTTCTCCAACTGTTCTAGAGATTCAATGTCTGCTTGTTGAAGGAACTTAGCAAAAGGAGTTGGCACTGTGGATATCACTTTATCCATAACCATTAAGTCTTGTAACTTGTCAAAACTCTTTCCTACTTTCGCTGCCTTAAGCCATTTACTGAATATACTTTGAACGTTAGATACATAATCTAGGAACGTTTCGTTCGGTTTTGGTCTAATTTGTGAGTACTGGATCTGATATCCAGGAGCATCGAGTAGAAAATGCTGCATGATTCTGTCATGAATATATTGGTAGTTTGTTTCTTAATTCTGTTGGTATAGACTCAATAACTTTTAAGGGCTCCCCAGAGAGATTTCTCATATAAATCATGGCCCAATCTTCTAACGGTATTTTCTTAAATCTGAGCTGAAACTCGATATTTTCTGTCCAAGCTGAAATTGAATCTCCTTGACTATAGGGCTTGATAATCCCTTTATATTTAGAAAATTTGTTTTGCTCTTCCTGGCTCTTCTGTTTAGTAGTAGCTATTTGAATGTTTGAATCAACTTCCATTTCCTTCATTTTTAACTTTGTTTGTGCGTCTACCTCTATTTGCTTTTGTTTGGTGGCGTCATCTAATTCTTATTGCTTTTGTTTGGTTGATTCCTCTAACTCTCTCATCTCTTTCTGATGCTGTCTTTCAAGTGCTCGTTCATCTCTCTCTATTGCAGCTTTTCTTTCTGTTTCCTCTTTGTATTTCTGTTCTGACCATTTTTCTAATTTCTCCCCGCTATGGCCTAGGTCTTTGCCAGCTTGGATACACTCACTTAATGTTGACATTGTATGGCTTTATGTTCTTACACAAATGGTATATAACTAATTTTTCAATTAATAAGTTTCACACGTTCACAATCAATCACTGAAAAATAGGATGCGTTATTAATTGTGATTATCAAAATAGTGAAAAAATATTCATCTAATCAGATGAAAATATGGCCCCTCAGGATGTTACACCGCTGTCTTGCACACACAGACTCGATAGGCTTGCTCGTACGCGTGATGTCTCTGTTTTGTAGAGCATCAACAATTAGTACATAATATATATTACAAAATTCATGGTGGTGATCAATTTAAATTTTTCAGTTCTTACGATTGGCAAATTACAAATGTGCTGTGAATAATATGGATGATATAAATGATATGAATGTTATGATCGTATGAATGAATCGTCAAATGAATGGTGAGATGAATCGTCGAATGAATAGTCAATTGTCGTCTTGTCTTCACTTTCTACTGTCTCTGACTGAGCTGTGCTGTATGATCTTAGTTTGACTTCTAATTTACTTCCCTTGTACAAAATATGTTTGACTTTGCACAAGTTCGTGGGTAAATTCAATGAACGTTGACATAATGACTGTAGTATCACAAATATTCAAAAATAATCGTTAAACTTGTGATTTAGATACATATTTAACGTTTACAGAAAATCACAGTTTAAGTTTCCGAATTTACATCGATGGAATAACAAATAGCATTTTGGTCGAAATTTTTACACTTTATGTGGGAAAATGGTCTTGAAAAGTGCTTGAAGGTGGTTCAAGCCCCACCTTCTGACACCAAATCGGATCCTGCCTGTCAACAACTTAACATTGACAGGCATACAAGGATTCCTCTTTGTACCACACGAAATGAGAACGTACAAAAGGATACAAATATAATACAATTTTATTAGCTAGTTGTACAGTAGCTCTGCGAGCGGATAACCACATAGGTAATACACATCATGGTATATCGTGATGATGTTATGTGAAAGGTGATATCGATGGTAATATCTATCGAAGCTAAGTCTAAGTCACAACTATTGCTATTGTCCTTTGTAAGCAACAAAGTATTCACAGCGAATACTTCCGTCTGTCTTCTACGCTGTCCGAGTCGCGGTCTGACGATCTTCGTGGCGTGTCCAGCCACGATCAGTTGAATCTTCATGCATCAGCTAGTTTGCGTGCTTGGAGTTCCAGCACGCAGTTAGTAACTGGTCAACTGTTTAAAGTTACTGGTGTTTCGTTGACACTTCTCGTGATGCGGGTTTCCCCACTCTATTGTGGGCAACTCCAGCTCACGTGGTACAGTGTCCCCTGTTTGGACACGAGTGTGTCCAGTCGGAGAACTATTTATAGTTCTCACTTGTGCTTCTGTCCCTTCTGTCCCTATTTCCTAAATAGCTATGTTCTCCTGATCCTGTCTAGGTCTATTTCCATAGCTCTACTTCTATCTTATCTATTAGGTTCCTTGCAGCTCTTTGACAGGTGTCTGCCTCAAGTGCTGGAGGTCCCGGGTTCAAGCCCCGGTGATGACCGGGATATTTTCTCGTGGACTTCTAGTAATAAAATTGCCCCTGGTCTCTGGGTAGTGAGATCGGACGCCCGTGTGTATTGTTGCGCACGTAAAAAATCTCTTGGCAGTTGGAAATAAAAAAAAGTGTAGCCTAACGGCGCTGCCCGGGCAAAATTTTGAGTTAAAAATCTACCCAAAGTATTTCAGGATCCTCGCCGGTGCTACGGAGTTCGTGCACTGAGCTGAGTTTCTCCAGACTCAGGTTTGAGTTAGGAGGAGAACGGAGCACTTATGGGTTGCATCCATGTGCCGTGATGTTGATCCATCAACTAAACTAAACTAAAACTAATAAGTCAGGTGTAGAAATCAGAGTCAGCACTAATAGTCAGGCGTAGTCATCAGAGTCAGCGCTAACAGTCAGGGGCAGTCATTAGAGTCAGTAGAATGAGAAATTACCATTGCTGTTGTGTTCTTCCAGGTCTGGAAGGTTCTATGAGCAGCATCAATGGCCAGCTGGACGTCTGACCGGTCCATGTCAGGTACAGAGCCCAGTACTTGCCCAGTGGAGGGGTTCAGCACTGTCAACATCAGAACACATACAGGTCACAGATTTATGATGTTAGGTGTCCAGTTCTTTCTCTCAGATCACTAGTTTACATGTGGTGTACCGAATCAGTTTAGCCCCACCCAATCACATAGCAATCAAAGACAAACCAACTTGTGGGTGAGTCCACCAAACTACATAGATTATAAAACACACTAGGAGATTTCATCAATACTTGTATGTGCTTGAGAAAGGATTATCAATTACAAAAATATTGAGGTAGAAATGGCTTGGAGTTATGATTTCCATCTACATCCAGGAGCTGTGATATTCATCTGTCACTTGGGTCTGGGTTATCTGTTCATCTCTAGCTTCGAGCTATGATGTTTTGCTTTGTCTGAATAAGCTCTATCTGTCTCTGTCTCTCTCTCTCTCAATGGCTGTATCTATCACTCCATCTCCTACTCTGTTTTCTTGTCCTTCTTCTAGCTGGATAACTAAAATGATTCAAAGTTCAGGCCATATCTCGTTGTAAAGCACTTTATTGGAAACATTGTTGCAGTTCTCCAAACACAATACACACATCAAATGTCATGTTATCTGGCATATTTTCAATGTTTGTACTCTTATGTCTCTTTCTTCAAGCCCTAGTTCTGGCTCAAAGCAAGCCAATGTCGATCTAGCAAGGTAACTGGGCTTATGTAATAGAGTTGAAGTCGGGCGGGTGTGTTAGTGTATGTAGTACTGTAGTTGATAGACAGCTCCATTGACGTCATGTGCATGGTCATATGAGGGATCGATGTCTGTGTTGTGTGAGAGAAAGGCTGCCCTCCCCCCTCCCCCTCCCTTCCGTGCGTCCAGGTCTACATAATGTGATGGCTCTATCATATCATAGACTCATAGCTAGATATTGCTTCGGGAGAACATTATTGTTGAATTATAGAGCTGAATTGTAGAGTTGAATTGCAGAGTTGAATTATAGAGTTGAATTACAGAGTTGAATTACAGAGTTGAACTACAGAGTTGAATTACAGAGTTGAATTATAGAGTTGAATTGTAGAGTTGAATTGTAGAGTTGAATTGTAGAGTTGGATTACAGAGTTGGATTACAGAGTTGAATTACAGAGTTGAATTATAGAGTTGAATTATAGAGTTGAATTCTAAGTAGTGTGCTGGCACAGATGTTTAGAGGAAACAGATCATTGGCAAATTACTCCATTAAAGAACTATTTGCGGAAGATCAAGCACTAATAGCAACATCAGAAGCAGAATTACAAAACCACATCAAGAGTCTAAATGAAGTATGTAAGGAACATAACATGAAAATTTGCACAAGTAAAACAGAGGTAATGACTAAATGCAAAGAAGGAGGAAAAAAACAATGATTCATATAAAACAGTGGTTCTCAACTTTTTGTTGTTGCCCATGCACCCCTTCACCATATGTTCAGAATGTCATCCCCCCCCCCCCCTTTCGTATTTCCTCCCTATAAATGTCCGTTCTTCCCCCCCCCCCCCCCCCCACAGTATACATAAAAATGGAAGCTAAATTTAATAACATATACTAGAACAAGCCTAGACGCCTACATAAAACATAATTTGCGGGTCTACTTATGTAATAAACCAAATTTCATAAGGGCGAGAAGTACAGAACTGTAAAGTATGGAAGGAAAAACAATATCAAGTAATTGGTTCTTGTATTAACGTGATCTTGAAATAATCTTAATTACCCCCTGGAAACCCTAAAATTCCCCCCTGGGGGTGAATTCCCCACTGGTTGAGAACCACTGATCTAAAAGAACCCCCTGAAACAAGTAAAGAGCTTCAAGTACTTAGGAAGTATAATATCATCAAATGGTAAATCCTCCCCCGATGTGTCTCCACCTTGACGTGGTGGGGGAGCTTGCGTGTCCCATAGACCCCGTTTGCTTGCCGATGGGTGAAAAATTACATATCGGACAGCTTATGGGATAGGGACCAGACTAAGAGAGACACAACCTGCTGCTCTGCAGGCATAGACTGAGGATAGCAGTCAAAATTTAAATGAGGTGCGCAAAGGCAGAATTTCTTGGTCCGGACAAATCTCTTAAGGCTCCCTGTCGAGGGCTGTGGCTGAACGCCTCTAAGCCACAAACCCTCGGATCTTAGAGCCAGGCTGATACCCGTCTACCGGAAAATAGAAACATGATACTGAGCAAGCTACATGCTCAGGTCTGATACATGTTCGAAGGCTCCCAGCTGGGGGATATGAGAGTTTCCCGGATGAAGGGGCCTGGCCGTTTCCCGTTCACTGCTGCACGAAGGTAAGGTGCTGAGCCGGCAGCACATGTAGCCTACCTCGCGAGCGAGAACAAAAAAGTCAGAAAAGTGCCCCAGTCGAAGGGTTACGGAAACTGTCTGTATCTAACTCATAGAGTGTGTAGACAAAAGTGGAAGATTGTCTCATCAACGCGAAATGGAACGCACGGCGAGCGAACCTATTGCGTGGTCTGAAGTCACAAGCAAAAGCTTACCGAGTGGATGTCACTCGCAGTCTGACCGCTCCTTGTGTGTGATTGAGCGATCAGTGGCAAGTGGGATGCCCAACACATGGAAGTGAGGAACTAAAGCAGCCATGAGCAGGACGTGGAAACTCCTTGGGTGAGCCCAGTCTCAGAGCAATATGTGCCGGCTATGCAATTATGGAAGCCTCCTTGGATAGCGAGATAATGCCCATGGTCTGCCCCTGCCTTCCCTTGAGGGCAGACCACGATATCGTTGATCGACCTATCTTGACCAGCTGAGATGTGGGTGACATTACAACAGTCTAACGTGTCTCGAAACCAGAGGAAGGTTAACCTCACTAAAAAATGCCCGCCGGAAGTCGGAAGTGTCGTCCTACGGGTGGCAAACTAAAAATTGACACTGCGCATTTACGTCCGAGTGAAATGTCTCGTCCGAATGTCTCCCGTGCTAGGAACAGCTCTGACTACCTAGTTTCCGAATGCCGCTCTTGTTCGGAACAGCTCTGATTAGGTAGTTTTCCGAATGTCCGCCGTGCCTAGAACAGCTCTGATGGGTACAGGGACAAGCACATGTCCGAAAACTCGCTTAGTGGAAACCAACCGCAGAGCTGACTGGTTTGTGCAGTAACGGCCCAGGGCGAGCGAAATGCCCAATATATTGAAGTGAGGAATTAAAACAGCCATGAGCAGGACGTGACGATTCCCTCGGTAAACCCAGCACCAGAGCGTTATGTGCCGGCTCTGCAATTATGGAAGCCACCCAGGATGGTGGAAAATGCTATGGACTGTCCCTGCCTTCACTTGAGGGATGACCGTGTAGTCTTCGACTGTTCCAACTAGACCAGCTGAGATGTGGACGGTACCACAAAAGTGAGAGTCTCCCAGGATTGCTAACCTGGCCAAAAATGCACGCTAAAAGTCGGATGTGTTGGCCTGAGGGTTTCGACCCGAGGGTGCCTAACCAGACACACCGCAATCACATCTGAAAAAATCACTCCGGATGAACGCAAAGAAGAAGAGAAGAAATGGTAAATCAGAGGATGAGATCGAAAATAGATGGAATAAAGCAAACCAACTCACTGGACAAATGGCATCAATACTAAAGAACAAACATGTATCAATAACTACTAAGAAAGCATTTTACAACACAATCTTCCTACCAACTCTATTCTACCAATGCCAAACCTGGACAATGACAGAAAAAGAGAAAAGAAAAATCACAACAACAGAAATGAGGTTCCTGAGAAGAATACTCAACGCATCAAGAAGAGATAAGATCAGAAATGAAGAAATCAGAACTAAAGTGGGGGTTATAGTAGCACTAGATTTTATTAGAAAGCAGCAAGTCAAATGGTTTGACCATGTAATTAGGTTACCAATAACAGTATACCACAACAAGCAATGGTGTACAGACTAAATGGAAGCAGAAGAAGAGGCCGACCATGTAAACGATGGACAGAGGGAATAGCAGAGTCCATGGGAATCTTAATACATGAAGCCCATAAACGGGCACTATCCTGCTGTTTATGTTTCACTCACACCGCAAATTACAAGAGAAACAAGATGAGATGAGATCAAATTTCTTCACAAACAAAACTTGAATAACAATCAAAGCCTGTTGAACATTAACCCTACCAGACCGCTGTACCAATTTTTCGGTAATTTCCTAATCTGCCGCTATACCGCTGTACCTAATTTTCTGTATTTTGCCTAGTACGTGAAAAAATGCGTCACAAACTAAAAATAACCAACCAATCGTGGTCAAACCTCATGGTTAGCCATTGCAAATGTCTACCCCCATAGGTTTTAATTGACTTTGTGTAATTTATTGCGAAAAAATTCTTAAAATTCACAATGAAACGAGCAGCTGATGAACCAAGCACTTCAACAAGAAAGTAGATGTAGTAGGAAGAAGAAGTAGGTCTAGGCTTTTCAGTCCAACAGGTGATCAATACTTTGGTTTATTCAGACTGGATTGGCACACAAAGGTGGAATATTGGCGCTAGATGAAAGGTAGACCTATTTTCTACAATGTCTCCAAGTTACATCTTATTCTAACCACTTGTTTGCATGTAACTAACATTTTTCTATATCATGTTGGTTTTTTTCTATTTAATGCCCAGGAGCCCAGGTAATAGGGACAGTTAGGTTCAGGGCCTCAGGTCTGGTAGAGTTAAATTTTAGCCACAAAATGTAATGTTTCATTAACTTTAAAATATGATACTTGTCTCAATAATATAATTAAAAAACAAAAATAATAAAGTTGTAACACAAACATCCAAGATAGTTGTCACAGATGTGTTTTCCAACCTGTGAAAGTGTTCCCTGATTTGGCTGACACCCATTTCCCATCAATGTAGGCCTGATCGTGTTGGAGGCTGATTGCCGTTCTGATGCCTTCAGGGCACGCCATTCTCAGCACCTGTAGAAGATGCTTCTTCTGGGATAGATGCCTCAGAGTGGGACTTGCTCTTGAATACATAGGAGTGACCTGTTGTGTGAGACATGGACTCTTATGTATGAGGCATGGACTCTTGTGTGAGACATGGATTCTTGTGTGAGACATGGATACTTGTGTGAGACATGGATTCCTGTGTGAGACATGGACTCTTTGTGAGATATGGATTCTTGTGTGAGACATGGACTCTTTGTGAGATATGGATTCTCATGTGAGACATGGATTCTTGTGTGAGACATGGATTCTTGTGTGAGACATGGATTCTTGTGTGAGACATGGATTCTTGTGTGATATATGGATTCTTGTGTGAGACATAGATACTTGTGTAAGACATAGATACTTGTGTAAGACATGGATTCTTGTGTGAGACATAGATACTTGTGTGAGACATGGATTCTTGTGTGAGACATGGATTCTTGTGTGAGACATAGATACTTGTGTGAGACATGGATACTTGTGTGAGACATGGATTCTTGTGTGAGACATGGATTCTTGTGTGATATATGGATTCTTGTGTGAGACATGGACTCTTTGTGAGATATGGATTCTTGTGTGAGACATGGACTCTTTGTGAGATATGGATTCTTGTGTGAGACATGGATTCTTGTGTGAGACATGGATTCTTGTGTGAGACATAGATACTTGTGTGAGACATAGATACTTGTGTGAGACATGGACTCTTTGTGAGATATGGATTCTTGTGTGAGACATGGATTCTTGTGTGAGATATGGATTCTTGTGTGAGACATGGATTATTGTGTGAGACATGGATTCTTGTGTGAGACATAGATACTTGTGTGAGACATGGATTCTTGTGTGAGACATGGACTCTTGTGTGAGACATAGATTCTTGTGTGAGACATTCTTGTGTGAGACACAGATACTTGTGTGAGACATGGATTCTTGTGTGAGACATGGATTCTTGTGTGAGACATGGATTCTTGTGTGAGACATGGACTCTTGTGTGAGACATGGATTCTTGTGTGAGACATGGATTCTTGTGTGAGACATGGATTCTTGTGTGAGACATGGATTCTTGTGTGAGACATGGACTCTTTGTAAGATACGGATTCTTGTGTGAGACATGGATTCTTGTGTGAGACATGGATTCTTGTGTGAGACATGGATTCTTGTGTGAGACATAGATACTTGTGTGAGACATGGATTCTTGTGTGAGATATGGATTCTTGTGTGAGACATGGATTCTTGTGTGAGACATGGATTCTTGTGTGAGACATGGATTCTTGTGTGAGACATGGATTCTTGTGTGAGACATGGATTCTTGTGTGAGACATGGATTCTTGTGTGAGACATGGATTCTTGTGTGAGACATGGATTCTTGTGTGATATATGGATTCTTGTGTGAGACATAGATACTTGTGTGAGACATGGATTCTTGTGTGAGACATGGATTCTTGTGTGAGACATGGATTCTTGTGTGAGACATGGATTCTTGTGTGAGACATGGATTCTTGTGTGAGACATGGATTCTTGTGTGAAACATGGATTCTTGTGTGAGACATAGATACTTGTGTGATATATGGATTCTTGTGTGAGACATAGATACTTGTGTGAGACATGGATTCTTGTGTGAGACATGGATTCTTGTGTGATATATGGATTCTTGTGTGAGACATGGATTCTTGTGTGAGACATGGATTCTTGTGTGAGACATGGATTCTTGTGTGATATATGGATTCTTGTGTGAGACATGGACTCTTTTTGAGATATGGATTCTTGTGTGAGACATGGATTCTTGTGTGATATATGGATTCTTGTGTGAGACATGGACTCTTTGTGAGATATGGATTCTTGTGTGAGACATGGACTCTTTGTGGGATATGGATTCTTGTGTGAGACATGAATTCTTGTGCGAGACATGGATTCTTGTGTGAGACATGGATTCTTGTGTGAGACATGGATTCTTGTGTGAGACATGGATTCTTGTGTGAGACATAGATACTTGTGTGAGACATGGATTCTTGTGTGAGACATGGAATCTTGTGTGAGACATGGATTCTTGTGTGAGACATGGACTCTTGTGTGAGACATGGATTCTTGTGTGAGACATGGATTCTTGTGTGAGACATGGATTCTTGTGTGAGACATGGATTCTTGTGTGAGACATGGACTCTTTGTGAGATATGGATTCTTGTGTGAGACATGGATTCTTGTGTGAGACATGGATTCTTGTGTGATATATGGATTCTTGTGTGAGACATAGATACTTGTGTGAGACATGGATTCTTGTATGATATATGGATTCTTGTGTGAGACATGGATTCTTGTGTGAGATATGGATTCTTGTGTGAAACATGGATTCTTGTGTGAGACATGGATTCTTGTGTGAGACATGGATTCTTGTGTGAAACATGGATTCTTGTGTGAAACATGGATTCTTGTATTAAACATGGATTCTTGTGTGAGACATGGATTCATGTGTGAGACATGGATTCATGTGTGAGACATGGATTCTTGTGTGAGACATGGATTCTTGTGTGAAACATGGATTCTTGTGTGAAACATGGATTCTTGTGTGAAACATGGATTCATGTGTGAGACATGGATTCATGTGTGAGACATGGATTCATGTGTGAGACATGGATTCTTGTGTGAGACATGGATTCTTGTGTGAGACATGGATTCTTGTATTAAACATAGATACTTGTGTGAGACATGGATTCTTGTGTGAGACATGGATTCTTGTGTGAGACATGGATTCTTGTGTGAGACATGGATTCTTGTGTGAGACATCGACTCTTGTATGAGACATGGATTTTTGTTTGAGACATTGATTCTTGTGTGAGACATTGATTTTTGTGAGAGACATGGATTTATATGTAAAATATGGATTGACATGTAAAATATGGGTTGACATGAAAATATGGGTTGGCGTGTAAAACATTGATCCATGTGTAAAATATTGGTTGACATGTAAAACATAAATTCCTGTGTGAAATATGGGTTGACATATAAAATATAGGTTCATGTGTTAAATATGTGTTGATGAGTAAAAAATAGATTCATGTGTAACATATGAGTTGACATGCAAAACATGGGTCCATGTGTAAAAGATAGATTCATGTATTAAATATAGGTTGACATTAAAACATGGATAACATGTGGAACCTGCATTCATGTGGCGTTGCAGTTGTTTAGTGATTAGAGTGCTGGCCTACCCAGGCAATGGTCCTGGTTCAAACCCCAGCAGAGGCCAGATGATTGTATCCCATCAGTACAGCTCTGAGGTTGACCCGGTCTCATAGACATGGGTTACCATCAAGTGTGGGTGACCATGCTTCTGCCCATCTTGCGATCTCCGAGGGCATGTATTAATTCATTTGTTCACTCCCGTCCATGCCATCACACAGGACTGTCAAAAATGTTCTCTCACTGTCTTCCTCTATCTTTCTTTCCACAAATCTTTCTGGTTATCACAATATCTAATAACCAGCTGTGAAGCCAGAACACATACCACATGAGACAATGCGAGACAACCTTGGCTTTATAAACAAAATACCTAGTATATGTGTGCAGTGCACACTGACTCTGCCAGTGATAATAGGTATAGGGTGCTCTGGGTCAAGATGTGCTGGATGACAGCAGACAGCAAGCATAATAATTACGGAGCTTTAGATGATACCAAAGGACACAGGTTGAAAAGAGGCAGGTCTTGAATGGCACAAGCTGAAGACACAATCTGTCGGGTGTGTGAGATGGGCAGGATAGCACATGGAGAAGAATTGGTCATAGTACCCACTCACAATGAAGCATGGAATAAAGTTTCAATTATAGTGAGCCGAGAATGGATAGTGAGTGTTATAGAAGTGTCCATGACAGTTGATAGAAGACAACTGGTCAGCAGGTGATACAGAAGTGTCTGTGACAGTTGATAGAAGACAGCTGGACAGCAGGTGATACAGAAGTGTCAGTGACAGTTGATGTTAGTGATTTAAGTATATACACTGATGGGTCTGTGGTAAGAGGTAAAAATGGTGCATGGGATTTTATTGCAAAGATGAATGGACAGAGTTTTAAATAAAGGGAAGTTCAACATTTGCTAGTGCAACACATGGCAGGAGAATGGAAGTTGAGGTTGTGATGGCAGACTTGTGATGGTTGGAGCACAGCACAGCTAGATATGTGTTTGTAAGGGACTCATGGCATATGCTTCTGAAAGTGGAAACTGGAGACAATATCATGAGTTTTCTGTGCAGGGCTGGCAGGTATGTGGGGCAATGAGCAGACTGATAGATGGACTGTTGCTGCACCTCTGAGTGGAGTTACTTTATAATAAAAGTGATGTGAAGGTTCCCTGGTGTCAGGTGGAGAGTGCAGCTGAACACACAAAGAGAGTATCCATATCTGGTAAGACTGGCACAGAAGTGAGTGAGTAGAGGGTCTGGACACTATTAAAAGTGAAGAGGAAAAGCCAGGTGGACTTGTAATCACACTGCTGTTGGGATAACCAGCATGGGAATTCTTTGGTGGCTTTTGTAAAGAGGGGTGGGGCATAGTGGGAATGACTGGAGTGCATTCTTAAATTTTGTTTAAAGTATGTATTAAGTTATACAAACTACGACTATAGCAAGTCAAGTATATCAGATATGAAGCCACCACCTTCACACGATGTCAGAGACATTCTATGTCAGTGTGTGCAACAACTGACATGGATAGTTGATCTAAATTTCTATACTATTATAATTATTGCATCTCCTTGTTTTCACTCTATGATTATCAGACCACGTCTATAGAAGTCAGAACCAGGCACTCTCAACATGGGCAACATTTCATAAGACGGTACAATCAGTTTCTGAAACGTGACTAATTCATCAAGTCAGTACCCTGCCCCGCGGTCCTACAAGTCCTACAAGTACAAGGAACTAGCCAGCGAGCACGTTCCATGTCATGTACTAACTTTAAACTACAACAGGGATGCAGAGGTGTTTCCAAGGCACAAGGGCTGGGTTATATACTGGCCAAGACCTATTGACGCGTCCTCGTCGAGCGTCCTGGGCAACAGGTCCCTTTGGGGTCCTGGCTAAAGTCAGTAGGATCGCCGATACCTCCGAAGTCGGAGAGTGTCTGCCTGTACGGCGAGGAACCACCAGTCTGCACACCAATAAGCCAGACATGGGACAACGGATACTCACGCAAACCTCAGGTCCTGTATGACATCACACTGATGTTGGACAACAGGATGCCTTCATCCGACATACAGGACTTCGCGTTGGAGCTCAAGCCAACGAACACAAGCAAGCAAGCAAGTAGTAAACTACAACAGTACTTGACCTGTTTTAGGGTTTTGAAGTACTAAGTAGTTAGTGATGATAGTGATACTGACTGATAGTGATAGTGTGCACATCAGCAAGGCTGAATCTACTAACAGAATGCAAGCGACAATCTACTGAACACAAGCTAGCATACTACCGTAAAGTGTTAACTACAACATGAACTGATGGTTCTGTGGTGGACACGCCAGATATCCTGGGGAAAGTGAAGAAATCCGCCAGCAAACCCTCACCTCGAGAACCTCGTCTGTCCGTCTTCTGCTCCACAAAATCGAAAGTAGTCCGGGCGGGTTAAAGTTCACTTCCGGGTCACCAGCTACGTCTGTTGGGGCCTGGATTGGCTGAGAGGTTACGTCTCTAACCCCAGCAGATTTACAGTGAAGATTCAAACAATAATGAACATTGAAAAAGGATGTCATACTCCCCTCCATCTCAGATTTGTTGACTGGACGTCCAGACTAGGGCGGTCATGTTTCGCCATCTCACGCGATCACCAGAGTCGTGGATCAGCTCAGTGTTCTTGTCTCCACCATGCCATGTGGCCAAGCCATCCAGGTATTTACTTCTCGGTCTTCTGTTTCTTCTTTTCCCCTCAATCTTGCCAGTTATCACCAAGTTCTCCAATTTAATTCTTCTCATAACGTGTCTAAAGTATTGTCACTGTCTAGGACTATTTTTTTTCTAATCAGTTTCTAATCAGTTTCTAATCAGTTTCTAATC